>JAKUBW010000004.1:600000-826428 GCA_030674785.1 Yamadazyma pseudoaaseri | reverse complement strand
TTCAATTTATCTAAGACCCAAGCGTATTTGAAAGAACCTTTACCTAATTCAGCAGCTTCTTTTTCGAATTTTTCAATGGTTCTTTTATCGATACCACCACATTTGTAAATTAAATGACCGGTGGTGGTAGATTTACCAGAATCGACGTGACCAATAACAACAACGTTAACGTGAGTTTTTTCTTTACCCATTATGAATTATAATAATTGACTTTAAAAAAGAACAAGTTACAAGAGAGAAAAAAATTTTCAAAGGGGCGAATTGCTGTTAATTTATATTTTTCCACTATTGCAGATGAGCGTCCTTGAAAAATTTTCACTAGTGATAAGGTGCGTGTGTGGGAAACTAATTTTAGAATTTAATCGTATTAATTGAATCAATTTAAAGGTAAATTAATTCATATTAATATTAATCTAATCATTGAGCTTAATTGAGAAATTTTATTGGTTAATTATGATAAATTAAACGATTTCAATTAATAAAAATTAAGGTAAAACATTTCTGTCTCACACGTATGCTTTAGTAAAATTTGTCTCATTGTTTCCTAAATGAGTGGTAAAATTTATAAACCACTGAAGTTATAACCATAACAACTACGAAAATGGAAAGTTTAAATAATTTATCGGTTAAGTATACAATTATATACAATTTATTTCCTAAAAATTTCGGTATCAATTGAAGATCTTGTTGAAGTTGATGAACGTCTTCTTTGATTTCTAGCCGATTGAGGATCAATTTTTTTACCACTTGAATTAATGGATGCTAAAAATCCAAGTATATCTGTTAAAGTTATAACACCAATTAATTTACCAGGTGATCCATTATCAGTAATTTCATCAATTGATCCAGCATTCTTATTTATACTAGAACTAGATGAATTAACATTGGTAGTCTCTACTATCCATAATCTATGACTTTCTGTTGCAACTAATTTTGCAATTATTCTACCTAATCCAGTATATTTATTAACATGAAAAATTGGGAATTGATCTTTACCTTCTTCAATACCTTTTAAACTTAAATTAAAGCTAATAAAGTTTAATACCGATTTGAATAATAGATGACTATCTTTACTACTAGTAATATTTTTAACATCAACAATTGAAATATTTGCTAAAAGATTACCTTTTCTATCAATAACTGCTAATGATGTTATTCTTTCTTGAAACATTTTATGTAATGCTTCAATTAATAAGTTGTCTCCATAAATTGTAATTGGATTTGAGGATCCAATTTTTAAATCTTCAATTGATTGATTAAAATAATCTTCAAGATTACTAAATCTTCTTGCATTTTCCCATATAAATTTAATTAATCTTCTTTGACTTAATATTCCGACAATTTCTGCATGATTATCAACAATTGCAACTCTATGAACTCCATTACCCAATATTTCCATTACCGATACTAAATGATCATAAACATTTACTTTTGTAAATGGATTTTTTGGATGTAATTTTATAATGAAATCAACTGGTACTTCTTCTCCTTTTTTACCCTTTTCAACATATTCATTGAAAAGTTCTGGTGTTATATCTGTATCATCAAGGTTTAAATCATTAATTGTAATCTTATTCATAATCATTAACATATAAGTGTTTAAATCAGAATAATCAAATGTTAAACAATTGGTTAAATTTGATGAATCAGTTTTTGATAAACTGACTGGCACACTTGTTAAATTATGTTGAACCAAAGTTTCAAATGCCTTTTGAATTGAATAAGATGAATTGATCGATATTAATTTATTACTCTCAATTAATTCAGTTAATGAAACATCATGTAATTCAACACTTGCTCTTGAACTTAAACTATTAGCTCTTGACAAATTAAATGAATTGATATCATCATTATTTGTATTAACTGGTAAAGGAGGTGGTGAACTTAATAATTCAACAATTGATGGTTTCCTTGATGAACCTTGTGATGAAATACTACTATGTTTATTTGAATGATTATGATGATGTTGACCTGAAACTGAAGAAGTTCTTTCATGATTTAAATTAGGAGAAGCTGTAGAAGCTTTTGGTGATGTTGGCATTGACCTTTGAAAATTTGTCATTTATTGAATTGAAATATTAATGACCAGTGAACAATTAATGGGAAATAGCAAATGCTCAAATTGAAAAAAGGGGTCTCCTAACAATTGATCAATCTTAATAAAAGGGTACACAGTAAATTATGAATTGTGTACTTAAAATTTATGATTAATTCAATAATTAAATTATCACCAATTTTATTAGTTAAAGTTTGATAAAAAATAAGATTTAGATTTATCAACTGATACTTATTTCACCAAGACTAATGACTGAGGATGAAAAATGTGGACATTACCAAAAACAATTTTCAATTGGTGTGGAGATGTTTTACGGTGGGGCTCATGACAGGGGTACACGACTTTCATCTGACAGTTTTTTCTTTGCAACGTGTGATTACCAACGCCCAAAATTTCCTGAATATTAAACCACTTGATAATTCAGAGGCAGATAATAAATAGGAGTAGGTAATCCCTCGGATAATAATGATCAATAGTATTAAATTGATTTATCTCCTGATCAATCCCAACAAATCAAAATCATAAAATAACCGCATTATATGACTGAGATCAAATGATCCAATGTTACAAAGGCTATTAATTCAATTAGTAGACCAATTGTAGAAATCCGGTATAAACCGGTTAACAACAGCAAGCAATTTATTACAATTCGCAGCAAATTCTAACGATAACTGTCGTGTTAATAATCTCATCACCCCTGAATTCCGACCACCCAACAATTTTAATCAGTTTTCCACTACCAAAAAAATTAATATAAATTGAGTGCAGTCCCAATAATTAATTAATTAGTTCCCTAATGTCAAATTCAGAGAAATTAGAGGTTGCTGATTTAACTGCTTTAAATGCTATTGCGGCAGGTAGTAATAAAAAAACTCCAAGAATTGTTGCCGCTGGTATTGGTGGTAAATTAATGGGTACAAAATCTCTAGTCACCGTTACTGCAGAACAATTAACTGAAGATTTACAAAAATTAACTGATGAACAAAAGGAAGAATTAGCAAGAAAAACGAATGAATCCAAGCATATTAGTGAACAACCATGGACTTTGTCAAACTGGTATCAACATATTAACTGGTTAAATTTCCTTTTAGTTGTCGCAATACCACTTTGGGGTGCTTATAAAGCGTGCTTTTATGCTCCTCCATTGAAAACTTTAGTATTAGCATTCTTATTTTATGTATTTTCTGGTCTTTCAATTACTGCAGGTTATCATAGAGGTTGGGCCCATAGAGCTTATACCATGTCAACTCCTGTTAAAATTTTTTTTGCTGCATTTGGTGCTGGTGCCATTCAAGGTTCAATTAAATGGTGGTCTCATGGTCATAGAGTTCATCACAGATATACCGATACAAATAAAGATCCTTATGATGCTAGAAAAGGTTTTTGGTACAGTCATTTAATGTGGATGTTGTTGAAACCAAATCCAAAATATAGAGCAAGAGCTGATATTAGTGATTTAACTAGTGATTGGGTTGTTAAATTTCAACATAAACACTATTTATCTTGTATGCTTGTTATGTCATATGTTTTACCAACTTTAGTCGCTGGTTTAGGTTGGGGTGATTATTGGGGTGGTTTCCTTTATGGTGGTCTTCTTAGAGCTTTTGTTATTCAACAAGCCACATTTTGTGTAAACTCTTTAGCTCATTGGATTGGTAAACAACCTTTTGATGATAGAAGAACTCCAAGAGATCATGCTTTGACTGCTTTAGTTACATTTGGTGAAGGTTATCATAATTTCCATCATGAATTCCCAAGTGATTATAGAAATGCTTTAAGATGGTATCAATATGATCCAACAAAAGTTACTATCTACTTGTTATCAAAATTAGGTTTAGCTTATAATTTAAGAACTTTTAGTCAAAATGCTATTGAACAAGGTAGATTCCAACAACAACAAAAGAAATTAGAACAATTAAAGACAAAATTACAGTGGGGTACACAAGTTAACGATTTACCAGTTATGGATAGAGAAGAATTTAATGAAAGAGCTAAACGAGATGGTCTTATTTTGATTAGTGGTATAATTCATGATTGTAAATCATTCATTAAAGAACATCCTGGTGGTCAAGCTTTAATTAGAGCTTCATTAGGAAAAGATACTACTGAAGCCTTCAATGGAGCAGTTTACGCTCATTCAAATGCTGCTCATAATTTATTGGCTAATATGAGAGTTGCAGTTTTAAGAGATGCTGTCCCAGTTAATAACACTTTTGCTGCTCAACAAGAATATTTGGATAAGAATATCTTGTACAAAAAAATTAATTAGTGACAGTTTTATAGACTGGTGTATTAACTAAATTGGTTATTGAAGTCAAATTGTTTATAGGTTATCAATGTATATTTCAACGGTTTATGGTATAACCTGATATTTGAGAAGCGCAAGAGTCAGGCAACTTTTTTTCCGGTGGTGTTATTTTGCACCCAAAAGTGGCACCACATGTATCATATAAATAGAGCCAAAATTTTCTACTATACAATAGTTCCTTTGGATCAATAATATTCAATAATGTCTGCCGTTGCTAAATCTGCTGTTAATACTATTAGAAAATTACCTCGTACCAGTTACACACAAATTTTAAGGACTAGAGCTCCATACATGATTCAATGGGCTGGTTTACTTGGTTTCTTCTTTGCTTGGCCTGCCACTTACGGTCTCATAAATGATAAACTTAATGGTGTCCCAAGAATTAATCACAATTTTATTTAATAGACTTACGTAGAAACATGAATAAATTATCTTATTGAGAAAGTTTGGATAATCATATTTATTCTCTACATAATTAAGCATATTCAATGGAAGCCTTACCAGAGACTTTAACAATAGTGTTACCGAGTCCATCTTTAGAACCTTCGTTTTTAACATCACCCCCTAAGACTTTAACGTAATATGTCTTAGATGCCTTTCCGGTGGTTGAAACATCGAACCCTTTGTCGGTCTTTTTGATGATAACTTCAGCATTGAACTCACCAGCTTTCTTGTAGTCTGGAATCTTAATAGTTTTATCACCTGCTAATTCGTAGACGTTAACTAAGAATTCTTCATGGTAAGCAAAATCTGGTTTATCGATCTTAGTTTCTGGTCCTGCAGTGATAAATGCTGAGTCTGGTCTAACTAATAATGGTAAAGATTTGTAGTCGTGCACTTCTTTGAAGTATTTACCATCAACGGTTTCTCTGATCTTGCCATCTAAGTAACCGTACCATTTACCCTTTGGAACATAGTATGAAACATCACCTTCTGCACAGAAAACTGGGGCAACTAATAAGCTATCACCTAACATGAATTGAGTATCACAAGTGATAGCAACATCATCTTCTGGGAATTCTAATAACATGGCTCTCATAACTGGTGTAGCAGTCTTATGAGCTTCAATAGCTTTATTATAAATGTATGGCATTAAAGAAATCTTTAAATCGGTGAATTTTTTCAATACAACAGATGCTTCATCATCAAAATTCCATGGAACTCTGTAAGATCCACTTCCGTGTAATCTAGAATGAGATGACATTAAACCGAATGCACACCATCTCTTATAAACAGCAGGATCTGGAGAACCTTCGAATCCACCAATATCATGAGACCAGAATCCAAATCCTGATAATGTTAATGATAATCCACCTCTTAAAGATTCAGACATAGCTTCAAAACTTGATTCACAATCACCTCCCCAATGGACTGGGAATTTTTGACCTCCAGTAGTGGCAGATCTAGCGAAAAGACATGCTTCATTCTTGCCTAATTTCTTTTCTAAGATTTCAAAAGTACATTTGTTGTATAAATAAGTGTAGAAATTATGCATGGCAACAGGATCTTCACCACTATAGAATGTAACATCCCTACATGGAATTCTCTCACCAAAATCTGTCTTGAAAGAGTCAACACCCATATCAATCAATTCAGCTAATTTATCTTGGTACCATTTCCAAGCTCCTGGGTTAGTGAAATCAACAATTCCCATACCTGCTTGCCATAAGTCAGTTTGGTAAGAGGAACCATCGATATTCTTGATAAGGAATCCTTGTTTATCTGCCTCACTGAATAATTTAGATTCTTGCCCGATATATGGATTGATCCATACACAAGTTTTAATATCGAAATCTTTCTTCAACTTAGATAACATAGCTTTAGCATCAGGGAAGAATTCAGGGTCGAATTCAAAATCACACCACTGGTAGCCTTTCATCCAGAAACAATCAAAGTGGAATGTTCTTAATGGAATTTCTCTATCCTTCATACCTTGTAAGAAAGAAGAAACGGTATCAATGTCATAATCGGTGGTGAAAGAAGTAGTTAACCATAAACCGAAAGTCCATGCCGGTGGTAAACCTGGGAAACCAGTTAATTTAGCGTACCTTTCTAAGACAGTCTTTGGGTTTGGACCATTAATGATATAGATTTTAGCACCTTCACCTGGCACAGTGATATTAACTCTGGTGGTTCTTTCACTTTGTAATTCGAATACAACGTTTGATGGAGTATCAACAAAGACCCCATAACCTCTTGAAGACATAAAGAAAGGAATATTCTTGTAAGTCCATTCAGAAGAAGTACCACCATCTTCGTTCCAAATTTCAACTCTTTGACCGTTCTTTAAGAATGGACCAAATCTTTCACCTAAACCATATAATTTTTCACCAACGGATAAATGTAACTGAGTAGTAATATAAGTTGAAGCTCTGTTAACAGTAGTATTTGGTTTTGGAAATCTTGAGTCGGTAACGTGACCTATAGATCTGAATCCTAGTTTGGTCAAAAGCTTATCGTTGTTTTTGAATTCAACACCAAATTTCTTTTTAGTGACAGCAGCACTAACATCACCAGTGGTAGATAAGGTAGCACAATCTTCAGATAAAGAAGCTGTTTTAATAACAACATCTTTACTTGGAGTCAATTCGAATTTTGGTTCCTTGTTGTTTTGGTACTTAGATAAGTGATGATAGGCTTCAAATCCGATCACACCTTCCAGAGGAGAAGTGATTCTACTGGAAATGGTAGCACTATTCAATTGATCACCTCTACTTCTCAAAATCTTAGTAGCAGCTAATGAGTAAATGGAATCCTTTTCGATAACTGTTTTGAACCCTTCAGTAGCCCAGTTAACTTTAACCCCATCTTTTATTTCCCACATTCCTCTAGTGAATCTGGTATCAGTATCCACATGTCTGTCGATAGCGTAATGTTCCATTTTGAAAGTATAACTATACGTGTAATTACTAGAAGTTATAAATTTTAACCCCGTAGTTCCCATTCACATCCTTATATATTTTAAGGCATCTCAAATTTCCCCGGAAAGTTTACCACCATCTCGGACTATATACAGTCAGTCAACAACTTTACGAGTAATTTTCCAGGGATAAATTTCCATTAAATTTTCCAGTTGATTTGTGATTGGTGACTTAGACCTGGGAAGGTGTTTCCGTTACTATTTTGTTATAAAGGTGTGTGACAATTCGAAACATGGGGTATTAAACAAGAATATTTTTCGGAGGGATTAAGGGAGTAGAGTGACCCATAGTTTTGGCTGCTTATGGTCCACTTGCCATATGTGGAAAAGTGTGCAAAATGTGATTTTTAGGGGATCTATATGATAGCGTACCGTTATAGGACCCACTTTTCACCCCACTTGATTTTCTTAATTTGTTTTTGTGTGACTTTTCACCGATAGGATATTTTAACTTGTGGCAAGTAGTGTGACACATATCGGGCACTATCAAAACACACGTTGGGCACTAATGAAACACTTCGGTGGGTATTAAACTCCACGTATTGGAGGTGAATTTCACTATAACTGCACATGTAGTGTGTGGTATCGTAAAGATGACGCGAAGATATAGCTTAGCAGACAATAATCAATAGCACAAATCTAGAAGCACTACGTGTAAATGATCGCTACTAAGTTAGTACGATATGTTCTTATTGCCCTCGTATTGTATATAGGTTACTGAGCCACTTTAGTTGCACAGTGCTTTAAACTGAGAGTTAGGTGATTGACAGATTCACAAGTTTATAGTTCCAATTCCATAAGTTAACGGGGCTCTACAAATGACACAACTCAATACGGGAAAGAACTAAAGTGTGCCAACCACTTCTCTTGTCGTATTCAGAAGCAATAAATCTTAGCTTTATCCCCCACGCCCAGGTTGCGAGAAAAGTTCCATTTATATTGTTTTACGGATTTCCCTTTTGAACGGCTGATCTAATAACTAGGCTTAGAGATTGAGCTATGGTCGTGTAGTTTATAGCTATACACCTTTACAGCTCACCAGCTCTGACTAGGCCCTTGCCATGTACCATTTCACTTCACATAGTTACCACTAAGTAAATAAAACGAATGTGATTATTCCCGAATACCCTGAGGTGAATTATTCCTGCTGAATGATTTACATTCACCCCACATTGTCCCCCAACTTAGCCCCCAAATTATCCTCCACAAGAATCCTCCAAAATCCCACATAATCCCCCATTTTTAGCCTCCACAATCTCTACAGCGAAAATCCGGGGATCTATATAAGACGCAAGTTTTCCACCTTTGTTGTTATAGTTTTCACACTTGATATGAACGCTGAAACAGATAAAAAACCTGTTGTGACTCACGTCGAAGACGATAGTGATATCTCAGTCAAAGACGAAAATAAAGATGAACTCTTTCAAGATGTTCAAGATGCCACCGATGCAGAACATCTGTTACTGGTAAGGGATGCAATTAAAGACCACAAAATGGCTATCTTTTGGTCAGTTGTTGGTTCAAGTACTTTAATTATGGAAGGCTATGATACTTCTCTAATGCATTCATTCTTTGCGTACCCATCGTTTCAAAAGAAGTATGGTGAATTAAGACCCGATGGTTCATATGAACTAACTGGTCCATGGCAAGTTGGTTTATCCTGTGCATCGTCAGTTGGTGCTATGTTTGGTGTTGCTCTTAATGGTTACTTAATCGAAAAATTCGGTCATAGGAAAGTTATAATGGGGGCATTAGTACTTATGAGTGCTTTTATCTTTGTTCCTTTCTTCTCTCCAAATGTTAAAGTATTGACTGCTGGTCAAGTATTAAATGGTATTCCATGGGGTATCTTTGCAACTATGGGTCCTAATTTTGCCTCTGAAATTTGTCCATTAGCATTAAGAGGTTATTTAACCGCATATACTAATATGTGTTGGGCTATTGGCCAATTAATTGGTGCTGGGGTATTAAGAGGATTAGTCGATAACACCACTGAATGGAGTTATAGAGTTCCATTCGCTATTCAATGGGTATGGCCAATTCCTTTGTTCACCTTAACTTACTTAGCACCAGATTCCCCATGGTGGTTAGTTAGAAGGGGTCGGATAGAAGATGCTTCAAAGTCATTGGCAAGATTGTGGAACAAACGGATTCATCATAAAATTAGTCAACAAGTTTCTTTAATGGTTCATACAACTAAATTGGAGTATGAACAACATAATTCTAAAGCAGATGAAGAAAAAGGATGGAAAGGTTACTTACAATGTTTCAAAGGTACTAATTTAAGAAGAACAGAAATTGTTTGCGTGGGATTTGCTAGTCAAATTTTATCAGGATCTAGTTTTGCCTACTCTCCTTCATATTTCTTTAGTCAAGCAGGCCTTAGCTCCGATAATGTTTACAAATTGAATTTGGGAACCAAAGCAATTTCATTCTCCGGATGTGTTGTATCTTGGTTTTTGATGAATAGATTCGGAAGAAGAACAATCTATTTGACTGGTTATACAATAGTAACTGTTTTATTATTAGTAGTAGGAATTCTTGCTTCACCCGAACAAGTTTCTGCCTTACAATGGACTCAATGTGCCATTATCATGGGATGGGTTGCTACTTATGCCTCTACAATTGGTCCATTAGTATACACTATTATATCTGAAATGAGTGCAACCAGATTAAGATCTCAATCATTAGCATTGGCGAGAAATACTTATAATATTGTTAGTTTACTCAGTAATATTATCCAACCTTACTTAATTAATCCAGGGGAAGCTAATTTGAAGGGTAAAACTGGGTTTTTCTGGTTTGGTACCGCTTTCCCAACATTAATTTGGGCATACTTTAGATTACCAGAAACTAAAGATAGGACTTATGAGGAGTTAGATATTTTATTTGACAGAAGAATTAGTGCTAGAAAATTTGCTTCTACTGTTATTGACCGTAAACCTGTGGATATGGACCAAACACAGGATTAGTTTTGTTTAGTTAATGTGAATACACGAATGTAGTTAGTTTGATCTGTAGATGCTGATAAGAATTTCGCACTCCAGTTTTTTCTGGTCAGCAAAGCTCAGTTGGTGACGATAATGACTAAAGCATTTCAGCCAATAAGTGAAGCACTCAATACTACTAGTCCTACAAAGCCACAGTCATTCAATGAAATCTATGGAGAACCAGAAAATTTTTTAGAGATTGAAGTATGTATAGATATTACGCGTAAACAGAGGGATTACTAACAATTACAGGTAAGAAGCCCCCAAACTCACAACTATGGGAGAGAAGTATTTACCGACTACGAAGTAGTTTGTAGGGTATGTAAGAAACTTTAATATTTAAGTTATAATACTAACCAATTAGACTAATATTCCAGCGTTTAAGAAAAGACAAAGTAAAGTTAGGAGACGGTATTCAGATTTTGTAAAGCTAAAACAAATATTAGAAACAGAAACTTCAAGGGTCGTAATACCACCGTTACCAGGTAAAATACTATTAAATTCTAATAAGTTTAATGATTTGAATATTGAGAAACGTAGACAGGGATTGGAAAAGTTTTTAGGTATTGTAAGTGGACATCCTTTACTTCAAACCGGATCGAAGACATTAATAGATTTTATTCAGGATGAAAGATGGGAACCAAAGCAATTGAATTATTACTAGTGCATTATATAAAATAACTAATTACAATATACAATTAATAATGATAATCCGCTAATCGGTGAATTATTCAATCGGAATAATAAATAATTTCGTACAAAGAAAAGTCCGAAAATAGGAGATTGGTGCGATCAAGGTAAGTAAGCATATCCAATTGTTTCGGCTTCAGGTTAAGTTTCGGCTTCAGGTTAGGTTTCGGAGTTTATACGATATCTATGACATGCGTTATTTACTCCACCCGACTCTGCCAGGTTGGCATTTTGGTATTAACAATTGACGTCCACAGCCCGGAGTTTTATGATAAACCGAAACAATTTCCTGTTCGGGCTATTGTTATAAACCCAAAATTAAATTTAAGTGATTACCATTGCTGGTGCTCAAACTCGTAACCTTTACCCCGTTAAAAAAATTTGTGTTAAGTCATTAAAGCAGTTAAAACAGTGGGGTGTCCGTATAAATAAACTCCGAAATGTCAACCAAGCCTATGCTTAGATCATGAACCGCAAAAGGTTGTCTAGTGTTTAGCTAAACTCCAGAATTTACAGTTTTGAGCACGCACCTAATTAGGACGATTCGGAGTTTAGAGTATAGTAGAGCTTGTGAATAATGGTATCCAACAAAGTTAACAAAAGAATACAAACCGAGTACGCTTTATTGAAACCCCCACAATTACTGGACAATTGTAGTCCGAAAAAGAATCGGAATTGATAAGTTACAGTAATTGAGACATCACCTTATGAGAAATCTTTTATACAGGTAAGGTCACCAGATAAAGCGGATTAAATCTAAACTATGGGATGATTAAATTAAAACCTTTTACTGAATGAAATATACTATTAAATTATACTATGCAACTTAAGTGCATAAAACTCATGATACCCCAAGACCATGTGACGGGTTAACTGAAAATGGAAATTGTCTTAGGAGTTTAAAGCGAGTTTTCGTCGACTGATGTAAAATCCGAGACGCATGTAGGGTTATGTTATCAGGAATTTTCAGCAAATTGAGTTTGTCTCCTTTATAAAATTAACAAGTAATTAAAAATAATACTGTATTTATTGAATTCCGGATTTCAATTAGTTATGAAACTTACACTAATTGATTAAAACTTGTTATTAAATCAATTAATATATACATATAACAATCTATACTATAATAATATGTCTGGAGTTAAAAGCTCCACTATTCGGAGAATAGAGTTTTTTCAATCTGGTAACGGAACACATCACGCAAATGCATTTAAACCCAATCAACTTATGGTTTCCCCTCTAGAATTTTTTTTCTTTTCTTATTCAACAACTCCATTTCTTTTTTTTACTATAAAAGAAATAATAATTTCCCTGATTTTGATCTTGTAAGTTTAATTTGATATAAATTAATCGTGAACAAATTACAAAGAGTTGCACAATTGATGAAAATGTCAATTCCTACAACACAAAAAGCAGTTATTTTCGAAACTAATGGTGGTCCATTAAAGTACACCAATATTCCAGTACCAAAACCAAAATCAAATGAATTATTAATTAATGTTAAATATTCTGGTGTTTGTCATACTGATTTACACGCTTGGAAAGGTGATTGGCCATTACCAACTAAATTACCTTTAGTTGGTGGTCATGAAGGTGCTGGTGTTGTTGTCGCAATGGGTGAAAATGTTAAAGGTTGGGAAATTGGTGATTTAGCTGGTGTTAAATGGTTAAATGGTTCATGTCAATCATGTGAATTTTGTAACCAATCCTACGAATCCAATTGTCCTGATGCTGATTTATCTGGTTATACTCATGATGGTTCTTTCCAAGAATATGCAACTGCTGATGCTGTTCAAGCTGCAAGAATTCCAGAAGGAACTGATTTAGCTCAAGTAGCTCCAATTTTATGTGCTGGTATCACTGTTTATAAAGCTTTAAAAACTGCTAACTTAAAAGCCGGACAATGGGTTGCTGTTTCTGGTGCTGGTGGTGGTTTAGGTTCATTAGCTGTCCAATACGCTAAAGCTATGGGTTACAGAGTTTTAGGTATTGATGGTGGTGCAGAAAAGGGTAAATTCGTTAAAGATTTAGGTGCTGAAGTTTACATTGATTTTACCACTTCAAAAGATGTCGTTAAAGATATTGTTGATGCTACTAATGGTGGTCCTCATGGTGCTATTAACGTTTCCGTTTCTGAATTCGCAATTGCTCAATCTTGTCAATATGTTAGAAGTTGTGGTACTGTTGTATTAGTTGGTTTACCAGCTGGTGCTAAAGTTACAGCTGGTGTTTTCGAAGCTGTCGTTAAATCTATCTCTATTAAAGGTTCTTACGTTGGTAACAGAGCTGATACTGCTGAAGCATTAGATTTCTTTTCTAGAGGTTTAATTAATTGTCCAATTAAAATTGCTCCATTATCTGATTTACCATCAATTTATGAAAAGATGGAAAAAGGTCAAGTTATCGGTAGATACGTCGTTGATACTTCCAAGTAAGTCATTAGTTAACGAAATTGTTTTGTTTTAAATATAAAAACCTCCATTACATTTCCGCATCCTCTTCAATTTTGCAACCAACATATTCGCTTACGCGGTATTCGCTTATAAGATCTAAATTTTTATCATATATTCAAAACAGATATCTACTTTATAAAGCTTTGTTTAATGGAGATAAAATTTCTTTACCTTTGTAAAATTCAATAGTTTTAGTAGCTCTTTCACTAACACCTTCTGGAGTGAAATCAAAGAATTTATACACATCAGCTGCTTTACCTGAAGCACCAAATCTTGAAATACCAAATTGTTCGTGAGAGTATTTAGACCATCCAAATGGAGACATAACTTCAAGGGATAAAATTGGAACACCATTTGGTAAAACTGATAATCTGTATTCATCAGATTGTTGATCAAAAGTGAAAAAATCTGGGATAGAAACAACGGTAGCAGATTTACCACTTGATTCTAAAACTTTAGCAGCATTTAAAGCAATTTCAACTTCAGAACCTGAAGCAGCTAAAATAATATCTGGTTTATCAGCAGCCTTTAAGACGTAACCACCTTTCGAAGCTTTTTCGATTGATGAACCTTCTAATTGTGGTAAGTTTTGTCTTGATAAGGCTAAAATATGAGGAGTTGAAGTTGATTCGACAGCTGATTTATAAGAAGCAGAAACTTCATTACCGTCAGCTGGTCTCCAAACAGAACAGTTTGGTAAAGCTCTGAAATGAGCTAAAGTTTCAATAGGTTGATGAGTAGGACCATCTTCACCTAAACCAATAGAATCATGAGTAGCAACCCAAGTAACTGGATGATGTGAGATAGCAGATAATCTAACGGCACCAGCAGCGTAAGAGACGAAATTTAAGAAAGTACCACCATAGTTTTTGTAGTTAGCACCGAAAGCAGCAATACCATTCATGATAGCACCCATACCATGTTCTCTAACACCGTATCTGATATATCTACCACTGTAATCACCTAAACCAGTAGATGGAGCTTGGAAATCAACAGATCCAGTAGTTTTAGTTAAGTTAGATGGAGTTAAATCAGCAGAACCACCAATTAATTCTGGCAAGACTTCATATAAAGCATTTAAAACACCCTCAGATAATTTTCTAGTTGCAACTGGTTTATCTTCTGGGGTGAAAGTTGGTAAAGCTTTTTCCCAACCTTCTGGTAATTTACCGTCTAATCTTCTTTGTAATTCAGCACCTAATTCAGGGAATTCTTTCTTGTAAGCTTCTAAAGTTTTGGTCCATTCTTCTTGAACTTTAACGTTTTCTTCAACGTGTTTTTTGTAATAATCAGTAACTTCAGCTGGAACAGCGAAGAATTCTTCTGGGTTGAAACCGAATTTAGATTTTAATTGTTTAACATCATCTGGTTTTAATGGAGCACCATGAACACCATGGGTACCTTCATTCAATGAACCATAACCAATAACAGTTTTTAATCTGATTAAAGTTGGTTTATCAGTAACTTTTTTAGCTTCTTCAATGGCTTTAGCAATAGCAGCGAAATCGGAGTTACCATCTTCGACTTCTAAGATGTGCCAGTCATAAGCTCTATATCTAGCAATGACATCTTCAGTAAATGCGACGTTAGTTGAACCATCAATTGAAATTTTGTTATCATCCCAGAAAGCGATTAAATTACCTAATTTTAAGTGACCAGCTAAAGAAGAAGCTTCAGATGAAACACCTTCCATAAGACAACCATCACCTAAGAAACAGTAAGTAAAATTATCAGAGATGGTAAAATTTGGTTTATTATAAGTAGCAGCAAATTGTTTTTGAGCAAGAGCTAAACCAACTGCATTACAAACACCTTGACCTAATGGACCAGTAGTAACTTCAACACCTGGACAATCAGTAACTTCAGGGTGACCAGGGGTTTTTGAACCTAATTGTCTAAACGATTTTAAATCATCTACGGTATAATCATAACCATATAAGAATAACATAGTATATAATAAAGCACAAGCATGACCATTTGATAAGACGAATCTATCTCTATTAATCCATTTAGTATCTTTTGGGTTGAATTTCATATTTTTAAATAAAACATGAGCAGCAGGAGCTAAACCTAATGGAGCACCTGGGTGACCAGAATTGGCTTTTGAAACAGTATCAACAGCTAATGTTCTGATTGTATTAACGGATAATTGATCAATATCTGACATTATTAAAAGTGTAAATTTTCAATTAATTAAATTTGGAAAATATTCAATTGGGGATACGGGCGATTTATAAAGGAATTTTTTTGGAGAATAAGGAATTTTTCACCAAGTGGAAATTCGACCGTTAATTTGTTGGACTGAGAGTTGTAGTCAATTGTTGATGATTTGTTAATGTTAATTACAATTGAGTAATATTACATGAACTAGAAGTTATTACGTTAGAGATTATATGTAATTCATGATAATTGTATCGTTAAAACCTTTAATAATTATTAGTAATTAGCTTAAGACCCACGATTAGATCAGCCAAAATTGTGCCGATTAAATTTGCAGAGACTACAGAACCTCGAAGATTCCGAGGGCTCCTCACCATGAGAACCGGTAATACTCATTATGAGAAACGCGTGAACTTTAGTTAGTTTTGAGCTCTAGAGCAATCTACACAAATTGTACCTTTTTGAAATTAATTAACCGTTAGGCTAAAATTTTAACCTAATTAAATGAACTACTTAATTAAAGTAGATGAATAAGGATGGTTTAGTTAATTTTGAAAAACAAATGGGTACGCAAGTACATCTCCGATTCAAAGAGACTCATGAATTTCCGGTTGTCCCTCACCCCGGAAGTCCCTTTCATTACCATTTGGCGTAAACGATCCGGAATTTACTTTAATAGTTTATACGCGGATTTGTTGAGTCCGGCCATTTCGTCATATAATTTTTACAGTTTATTACTATACACCCAATTTATAAACAGCTTTTAGACTTAAGGATCTTCAAATGGACTTCTTTCACCACTTGTTTGTGATTGTGGTCTTTCATTATTATCAATTTCAACATCTAAAACAAATGATCCATCATTAAGACTTTGATGATCATCTACTCTACTTGGTTTACCTAAATCAATAAGGTCTAAAGGTATTTCATTCTTTGACATTTGTGGTTCAACTTGTCTTACTTGTACATCATTCTTTCTAATACTTGTTGCTCTTTGAATTTCTCCAATATCTGAATCAACATCTGAATCACTGTCTTCTTCTATTATACTACCAGTTATGTTTGATAATGTACTATCATTTATGTGATTTGTTGTTGTTATAATACTATTTTTACTACCAGTTTTTGAATTTTCGGTACCAATTTCTGTACTATCATCCATATAATCTCTATCATCATCTGATTCATTATCATATTCATCTTCATCTTCTTCTTCAATTCTATCAACATTAACTAATCTTGGTTGTGCCTTAATGGCGGTCATGGTATTATCGTTACGTTCATTAGGTTCATTGTCTTGTGGATTATAGTTAGCTCTCATTATATCTCCAATAATTGATGCATTCTCTATAGTATTTAAATCTGAAAATATTGAATCAGTTTCATAACTATAAATTGATTTTGTATTATTCTTTGTTGGTCTAACTGTAACTCCAGGTATGTATGCAATTGGTAAAATATTTGAAGCATTTGTTGTCGATATAGTTGTTGCAATAGAATTCCTATTATTAGTATTTGGATCCATATATGGTGAATTCATATTACTACTATTAATTAAATTTCGACTCTTTAATTGTCTTTGACCCATTGGTCGTGAACCTTTTTTACCTTTAAATTTTGCTTGTGGTCTTGTAAATGATTCATATGAAGATAATCTACGATTTGAATTATTTCTTCTATTACCAGGTCTTTCTAATGTACCAACAGTTGTTGTACCTATATTACCTGAGCTAATTCTTTTATCAGCATTTTCACTATTTGTTTCATTACTCATACTATCTTTATCATCATGATCATTTTCCATTTCACTCATTATAATATCTTCATCATCATCTAAAGATGGATGTTTCTTCTTCCAAATAAAAAAATAATATAATAATGCAGCGATTGCAATAGCTGCTATACCACCAACTACACCACCAACAATAGCACCAACGGATGTACCACTACCATTAGAATTACTATCATCAATTTTCCCACAGTAATATTCAGGACATTGATTACATGTTTGAGCTCTTAAAAGTTGTTCCTCATCTGATGAACATGTTGGTCCAGGAGGTGTTGTACTAGGACATACAACACATCCATTAGCATTTGTTGAAGTTTCTTCTCTTTCAAATAACTCAACTACTGAAGGTATTATATCACTAATACTAGCGGTAGCCTTATTGTTATCATTATTTATTGCTACCATAGTCAAATTTTATTTATTAGGATTTAGATCTTATATAAATGAAATTCGATTTTAGTCCTTTTTTCTGCAATTTTTTTGTGCGGATATTGAGTTTTTTTTTTAGATTTACCGATTTGGAAATGCCAATGTATTGTGCTCAGATAATCAATAGGTAAAACAATGGAAAAAAAACTTATAGAATAAAATAATCAAAAAAAGCAAACACGTTATTTTTTAACTTGATGATTTGTTCTTGATGTTTAAGTTAATATACATTTAGTTCAAAGCTTAGCAAATAACAAGTTTGAAGCAATTGAATACTTTGGGGTAACAAATAATAATTCGTAATTGGAACGCGTTTTTTATGCGTGTCTCGTAAGTGGTTTGAGTTCCATTGATAATATTCGTCAGTTACAGGACCGTTTATAAGTAACGTACATTTACCTCGCGTTACATTGAATGTCTAGAATCGCTTATTATAGTAATGTAAAAATTAATTTTGTTAATAAATAACCCCTTTTAGTATCTATCAATAATTAGTTTACTTAAAATAGGTTTAAACTTTTCTATTTTAATATACAACCTCTAATTATTGCCCCTTTACATACTAATTAAAAAAATTTTTTCGTTTCAAATTATGCACATTTTAATATTAAACAAAATCTGAAACAAATTTTATTACGAAACATTTACTCGTAGTTATATTACTAATTACCCTTATATAACTATATTACAAAAACTTTTGAATTATCTGTTCGTTTAATTGCATGTCTTTTCTTCTAATTAACCAAGTTTCTTGATAATCAAAATATTTTAAATCATCGGTTTTATTATCTCGTTGAAACCATTGATGAGATTCTGTGTTATAAACCCAACCTCTTTTTGTTAATTCAACGGCTGCATTATATCTGGATAAATTATATATGCCATCTGAATAATAAAAACAATAAAATAATGTATCATCATTGAATTTTTTAATTATATTCTTTGATTGTAATTCAAGCATTGGCTCTTGTGGATAATCAATCGATGATGGATGAACCGTTTTTGGATTATATTGTCTTGGTTTCTCCGCATCAAATGAATCAGGACAATTATATAAAGAATTTTGTAATAAATTGCTGATGTTTTTAAATGGTAATGGATTATTTAATCTGAATTCACTGATTTGACTTAATCTTGGTACATTATCAAAGAATGTTTTACTTTCATAAACTTCAACTGGTTCAGTTTGTGGAATTGGAATATTAACTGCGACGGGTGATGCAGTTGATGACTTAGCAGTACTTACTTTAGATAATCCTGATCCATTCAAACCCGGTGGTGGAACTTTAGTTTCATTATTAGATACACCAGCCGCTTGAGCAACTGTTTCAGCAATTGTTTTGCCACTTTCGTATACATTAGGGATTACAGTATTAGTAGTAGGAGATGCAGCATTAGTTTGAGAATTTTGTGATTCACTAAGTGAATTTTTGAGTACACTTGAATATGATCCAGCTGGTAATGGAGGCGGTACAGCTGCTGTAACCACTGATTTTTTAAGTGAAGGAGTTGAAACAGCAGATGTTTTCTTCTTCTTTTCAGCTTCTTCCTTTTCTCTCTTCTCTTTTTCTTTCAATTCTTTCTCTTTTTGTTCTGCTTCTAGCCTTTCTTGTTCTTCTTGTTCTTCTTTTTCTTTCCTCTCTTGTTCTTCTTTATTGAAGGCATTGAATTCAAGATTTTCAATGTCAAGTACATCATAGAAATCATCATAATCTATAAAATCTTCTTCTTGATTACTTTCAACAATATAATCAAGATCATCTTTAATGGCATCAATTTGATCAGGTTTTAATATTTCATTTTCTAAGCTTCTTAAAACTCCTTCCAACTTAGTTAAATGATTATCTATTTGATCATGTTTTTCTTTAAATTCATCTAATGATGCTTGAATACTATAAACATTTGAAGCTTTTGCTTTCTTTAGTTGAGTAGTATATTGATGAATCTCTCCTTCAAAGATTTCATTCTGAGCACTTAACTTCTCTATCACATCACTAATATATTCACAAGCTTCTTGCTTTTTACTATCATTTGAATCACCAAATCTCTTTAATTTACCTGATTGCTTTGCGAGTAATTCAAGTCCTTCATTAGAGAACTGTTTAATTTTAGATAATTTTTCGAGGTCTTTGAATTGATCCATTGCATGTTCAATCTTAGTTCTGTTATCTTGTAATACTTTTTTATCAAGTTTAATTGAACTATCACCTAACCATTGTTTGACTTGATCTCTAAGTCTTTGCAATTTCTTAATCTCTTTCTTTAAGTCAGCTTCGAATTTATCTCTTTGAGAGCTTAATTCAGTGGCAAAAAGTTTTTCATAAGTATCATCAAAGATCCCTAACCCTTCTGCTATCTTTTTATTTACTTTATCAATCTCTTGTTGTAACTTTCTAGCACTCATAGTATAACGTCCATCAATTTTAAAATTACTTTTCTCAATAAAAAAAGTCGTGTGGTGTTTCAGAGGAAGAAAGAATAATTAGATTGGTAATGTTACCATTCTACGATACTATTATTATTAATTACTGCTAGCTACTACTAGTTACCGGTAGATACTACTAGGTCCTACTCTGACTACCACGTTATTAATATAGTCGCTATCATTCTAGTTAATACTAAATACTAGTACTATTCTATTAGCTGCTCCTAGTGACCCAATTCTCTCTCTAAGAACACATCAGTGAAGTGCTCTAATTGCTTGAAATTATACTCAAATGATTTAGTATTACTATAATAAGGGTCTTCTACAATCTTATCGAGCGATTCATCTGTTCTCCATTCACCAAATAATTCAATTTTGGTATTACAATCTTTTGGTTTCATATACATTAGCTCACTCTTGTGACTTTGGTCCATTGCTAATAAATAGTCAAATTTCTTGAAGTCAGACCGTTCAATACCTTGAGCTCTATGGTTAACCGGTACTCCATGCTTCTGACATGTTGCTGATGATCTTCTGTCGGGAGATTCTCCTTGGTGCCATGAACTTATACCAAATGAATCAATCAATTTGAACTTATCTTCAAGCCCTTGTTGTTTAACTTTATGCTTGAATAAAGCTTCTGCCATTGGTGAACGACATCTAATAGTTAGTAATTCCCTTCAATATTCACTTATATTACTTACATATTACCAGTACAAACGAATGCTACACTTATCTTGTCTGTCATACTCGCGAATAAATTACATTACTATAAAAATACAAATGAGTGGACCTAATTAATTAGCAGTAGTGAAAAGTAAGTTCTTCCATTCTTCGAGTTCAAGAGAATCGTTTTGAAGGAATGAAAATTTATCCTCTACTTCATATTCGCTTTTGAATTTCTTTTCATTGAAAAGAAGATCCAATTCATCTTCTTCATCTTCTCGTTCTCTTTTGACTGGATTTGTCTCGTTAACTTTAATATTACCACACTCTTCAAGTATATCTACTGAAAGTGCTTCTTTAATCATACTAACTTGTTTAAATGATGTGATTATAGCCTCTGGTTTAATAGCTGCTGTCCATTCACTTGATGGTGATGATGGTGTTCTATAATCTTTATTAGATTTACTAGACGATGACTTACCATTAATTGATGGGGTAGGGGTTGGTAAACTTCTAGTATCTGGTGATTCTTCAAGTCCTAATAAATTAGATAATGATGCAAAAAAGAATTTTTCTGGATCTTGATTCGATAATTCTCTACGCTTGCTTAATTCAAAATTTTGTGATCCATTAGGATTATTACCACTAAAAATATCACCAATAGCGTGTTCATTAAGCTTACCAGCATATGTTTGACTTTGATAATTTGGTGAACCTTGATCCCCTGGTGTATTCCTGTTACTTTGACTAGCAGGCATTTGTGGTGTAGGAATACTATTAGGTGTTTTGACAGTATTTGGTAATGAAGCTGGAGTAGTTGCATTAGCTCCTGGAGTTAGTGCATTACCTTTATTGGACTTACGTCTACCAGTTTGTGCACTTGTAGATGCTCTTTTACCTTTACCTCTATTACCCATAACTGGTGAGTTACCATTCATCATAGGACTAACATTTGGTTGTGATGTAGGTCCGGCTGATAGTGGTTGAGTAACTGGAATTGTTTGAGGGGCAACTTGTTGACTATTATTCCAATTTATTCCTACTTGATTACGCACTCCTTGTGCTTGTGGAGGAATTTGTGGTTGCCCTTGTGAAGCATTTGGAGCCATCGTTGATTGTTGATTGAATGATTGAGCTGGCGGAGCCGGTACTATATTACCTTGTTGCTGCTGCTGAAGTTGTTGTCTTCTTATGGCAAGTTGCTCTTTGACGTAATCAAAGTATTTCAAATACTGCACTCTTAACTTTTCGGTTAAATCAGGCGATGCTAGAAAGCTTCCTCTCTGCAAGCTTTCCATGATTGATTTTGTCATGAACTTCATTTGAATGAGTCTTTTAGTTCCCTCAATATTCTTTGTTAAAATGAAGAAGCAGCTAATTACGCTATCAACACTTGAATATTCTTGTGAGATCTTAAACATATTTTCTCTTACAGTTTGTTTAGCCGCTGGTGATAACAAACCAGTGACATCTCTTAATGATACATGATTTCTCGATACCTCATCCATTAATTGCCTTAATTTCATTTTCATTTCATCAGTCATAGATGGAAGTGCGCTAGCACCTGAAGGTACGGCATTTTTCGGTACCATCCCATTAGGTCCAATACTGACAGGTCTTGATGGTTGCGTTTGATTAGGTATTTGATTTGGTTGTCTTTGATTCATCATTG
Source organism: Yamadazyma pseudoaaseri (assembly GCA_030674785.1). Lineage (NCBI taxonomy): Eukaryota > Fungi > Ascomycota > Pichiomycetes > Serinales > Debaryomycetaceae > Yamadazyma > Yamadazyma pseudoaaseri. The sequence continues at coordinate 803,870 of JAKUBW010000004.1, read as the reverse complement.
GAGAACTCAAATTAACTTGGTTTTGTTTCATCATTGGACTTTGATTGACTGGCATATTGTTTATTAATGGCAGCTGTTGGGGAATTTGTTGAGGAGCCACTTGTCCATTAGTACCGGGTTGTATCCTTCTTTGAGCTGTATTATTGATATTGTTCATATTATTGGTATTGTTCATTTGGTTCATATTCATGTTGTTATTATTCATCATTCTTACATTACTGGCATTATTAGCAACAGGTTGACTTTGTTGACTTTGTTGACCTTGTTGTTGTTGTTGTTGTTGTTGTTGTTGTTGTTGTTGTTGTTGCTTCCATTGTAAGGTCTTCTGATGTATAATAAACCTTTTAATGAAGTTGTCTTTTTGGGTTTGATCTAAATTATTTTGAAATGATCCATTAGCTTGTAGTCTCCCCAATACAACCATAGCTTCAGAGCTATATTTCATGATATCTTGTTGGGTAATACTGAAAGTTGGAGGCTTTGCTCCAGTAGGTGCATTTCCGGTGGCATTGGCACTATTAGGTTGTTGATTAGGGAATTGCCTTTGAGGTTGATTACCTTGGCCCATTGGTAACTTCTGTTGTTGATGTTGTTGCTGCTGTTGTTGCTGTTGTTGCTGCTGCTGCTGCTGTTGTTTCTGCTGCATTTGTCTTTGAAGTAACTGTTGCTTTTGTTGAGGAGTCAAGTTGTTGATATTAAAGTTACTCCCCATGTTATTCATGTTTATATTACCCATATTATTCATATTCATATTATTCATATTAACGCCATTCATATTCAAATTAACATTATTAGTAGCATTATTATTATTATTAGCTACCGGAGCATTCATATTTGGAGCATTACCTTGAACATTAACATTTCTATTTCCTTGTTGAGCATTAATTTTACGTTGTTGATGTTGACGTAAAGCAACTTGAAGATGAGTATTATGGATTTCTTTAATAGCACCCAAAGAAGTAGCGGGTATAATTTTTTTATTGATACAATCGAAAATTTGATTCCAAGTATTAACATTTGGAGGTAAATTTGGAATTTTTGCCAATAATGCAGGAGGTATTGGAATAGTTCTTAAAACATTTGAAATTTGTTGAAGAGTCTGTTGATTAGTCGGATTTTTATTATTTGTAGGATTCAGATTATTCCTTACTTGATTTGGTGGTACTTGATAATTTTGGTTCTGGTTCATTGATTGGTTGATCTGATTTGAATTCAATTGCGGGTTCATATTCATTTGAGGGTTATTATTATTAAGTTGAGGATTAACCAGGTTCATTTGTCCCATAGTTTGATTTACTTGATTATTTTTAACCCCATTCCTTAGTTGATTCATTTTTTGTTTAATAACTCTTAAATACTCGTCTCTACTTTGAGCTTTCATGAATGTATACTTCTCAAAATCTGACGCCATATTAGCGGCTTTTTGTTCATTAAAATTAGTGCCCTGTATTTCTTTCAATGAATTCGTCAATAATTGAACGACTTTTTGCCTATCGCCAACTGAATAAACTGAATGCCATGATGATCCATTATTCATTTGTGAATTCATGGGCGCTACGAAAATGTTTTTCAGTTTTTCCCGCTCTGTCTTTTTTTTATGCTTCTCCTCCCTGAAATTTTCCTAATTAGACCAAACACACTTTGTAGAATTATTATGAATGATTCGTAGTTTGAAGTTACTGGTTATAACGGATATATATAGGGTATAAGAGATTGTAATAAATTGGACATTTTTGTATTATTGGCGTAATTAAGTGCTTGCCGAACAATGAATAGCACGGCGATATTAACGGCTGAGATCACCCCTTATAGATTCTCGATCGAAACTTTACACGACACCACAACTTTAATTAACTAAAATTATCTATTATGCTTATTTAATCACTAAATTGTTAACTTTAACTATTGGCCTTGTTCATATTATTGTATCAATCAATAGCGTTCCGTGGGTGACGCAGTACCTCGTATTATTCCGATTGCCGCATTTAATGTGCGGCTGCAAAAAACTTATAAACTAACAAATGTTCTCTTTACTGCTTTTGTTTCATTATACTTGTCTTGCTCTTCTTGGTCAATAAACTCAGTTTGATGTTCAAGATTCCATTGTGATTTGATAAACTTCATTCCTTGTAAGTTAAAGTTAATCATTTTGCTGTTCATATTCAATTGGTTCCTCACTTGTGTCTTGATGTTGATTAATTGATTCTTTAATACAACATCCTTTTGGTTGATAAGTTCTCGGAGATTATTCTTAATGATGAAATTAACGATCTTAACAATGGTACTTATGGAGTTTAAGCTGTTAGTTTTAGCCATCCAAATATCAATAAATTGAAGAAGTTTCTTAATGTACGAGAATGGTAATACTAATAATGCATCTTCTAATTGTGCATTCTTAATACCGGTAAGGGTCTTGAAAACGTGTTGCTCTCCTGTTAAGCCATATGCCATTAATACCGCATGGACTTCTGGTTTTAAAGGTTTCATACCTGATTGCAATTTGTTATAGTTATTCATCGCTTGTTCGTAATCATGTTGGTTAACTAAATCTTCGTAACCAATATCAATAGCTTCAATGAGCTTTTCACCAGCCTTTAAAGATTCTAATGTCTGTTTATTCACCTTGGTGACCTCATCAATATTTTCATCAGTTTCTTCTTCGGCTTGTTTGGCATCTTCATTATTGTTCTCTAATGAGTGCAACAAGTTATCTTCGTATAATTCATCCATCTCTTTTTCTCTTTCTTCTTCCAAGAAAACTTGATCATTTGTAGCACTCCATAACCTTATAGAGTGATCATGAGATGCCGCGACCATGAATAGTCCATTATTACTCACACTTAAACTCCATACTTCCAGCTGATGAGCAATCAATTTTTGAATACACTCAAACTTATCACCATCCCAGTACTTGATCATACCATCTTTACCACTAGAGAAGAAATGGTGTGTATCACCAATGAATTTAACATTCATAATCGAATCTTGGTGTCCGAAGATAGACTTGTGACAGTCACCGAAATCTAACCCCCAAATTTTGATATTCTTATCTGCAGAAGAAGTAATAAGTAACTTCGAGTCCTTGGATATATCGATCGATAAAACCGGTAATTTGTGTCCGTATAAGGTTAAGAATAACTTGAGGGTATCAAGATAAACCACTTGAACGTTGTTATTCAATAAAGAAATCGCTAAAAGACGACTATCGGGAGAAATCCTCACGGATAATACTTCATCCGTCAACTCTAAGGTTTGCTTATGATTGAATTTCAACCTGGTTACTTCTTCTTCAGTACCAGGAACTACTTCAGATTCTACTTTGAAATCCCAAAATTTAACATTCTTATCGTTACCACCAGTGACTAAGGTCTTTCCATCAGGAGTTAAATCCAATGACCAAATGGCACTACCTTCGTCATTTGATTGATCTCCTTTATGGGCTTGTTCGATTCTATCTACTAAAGAAGTGGTAGTCAAATCATATAACTCAAGGTCACCATTCTTGTACCCAACCACAATCAACGAACCACCCGGTAAGAACTTACTACACAATGCATATCCGCTAGTAAGTTGAAAGTTTCTTAAAACGTTGAATGTCTTTAGATTCCAAATCTTTAGTTCACCATTAGATGCAGTAGATAATAATTGGTCATCTGAAGAGATATCAATGCTTCTGATGTCAGTCCTGTGTCCCAATAAGTCGATGGAATGAGTTCTGATAGTTTGAATCTCTTGACTCTTCTTTAAGTTTTCAGGTATTTCAATGGAATAAAGCTCAATAGCATTGTTAACTAATGAGACCAACAAGTTAAATTTTTTACCGATTTTGACAAATCTACATGATTTGATCTTATGTACAGCCCGTAATGTAGTAAAAGGAGTTATCATCATGGTTATTTCATTTTCTTTAATATTCTCTAGTATTTCTTCTTCACTAAGACCTTTTTCCTTTAATCTTTTAGTTCTAGTCTTAATACCCTTTTGCAATTCAGACCAAGACCGGATTCTGAACATCTCTACGGTTCTATCGGCATTCTGTAAGTAAAAAATCTCATGAACTTCACCACTTTTTACTAATTGTTCAAACCTGATCTCATTACACCTGGCTTTACTTTGTTTGGCAAACATACCTCTTTCTTGAACTTTCTGCATGTCTTCAGCAGATAAATCAATATCCCATACTTTAACTTGATCTTTGTTACCACTAGTGATGACCATGGTACGTTCAGCGTTGATTCCAAGAGCCCAACATTCAGTAGAATGTGCAATATGTGTTTCAATACACTGTTTGGAATCTAACTCCCAAAGTTTGATTAATCCGTCCTTTGAAACGCTCAATATGTAATCGTCAAGTTCGTCGATATCCTTTTTACCCTGAGACAAAAACGTCAACCCAGTGATTTCACCTTTATGCCCTTTTAACTTAAACAATCCTTCTTCTCCAACCAAATCCCAAAGGATCATAGTGGCATCGTTTGACCCAGACACCAATCTAGTTCCACTTTTATCAAATTGCAACTGACTGATTCTGGTTTTATGACCGTGAAATTTAATGATCACACTCGATGAGGCTAAATCCCATACTTTGATACTACCATCATTATACCCAGAGGCTACGATATTGGATGCTTCATGATATGCAAGGTATGATACTGCTGATGGTGGCAGACTGGTAGGGGCATTGGAGGCACCTGGTGTTAACCCATCGGTGAGTTTTTGTAATTGTTCACCAGTCTTTATGTCCCATACTAAAATCTCTTCACCTCCTGAAGTTAATGCTCTACCGACAGACGTCTTGGACTGACTGTCACTAGGCGGAAGCCATAAGATGTTGGACTGCGAGGTTATCACCCCAAAGCATGTTTCCTGTTCGTAACGATCGTAAGATTTGACCATTGGTTATAGAAAAAAAATTGCGATGCGGTTGAGATGAGATAAACTTGCACAGGAGAAATGGGTGAGCTAGTGGTGCTGGGTACCGGGAATGGTACCAGGAGCTGTTGAAGTATACGAGTCTAGTACTAGAGTCTAGGGTTACGGTATACTATTAATCTACACAATCCAATACACTAAAGCCATGCACGATACCAAGCCGGTATAAACCTGATTACCTGAATCTGAACTAGTGTCACTAGACTCAGACCGTGAACGACTGGATGAGCTAGTAGCTGATTGCAGGCTCTGTCCATCACCTGTCTCACTATCAGAGTCGCTAGTGGAAGTGGAGTCACTATCACTTGAAGCAGTGGCACTACTTGCACTTGGATCATCGGTTTTTGTAGCAGATGAAATGATATCTGCCAATGTCGATATGCTAGAGAACAAACTGTCGTCTTTTGGTGGCTCCCAGCAGTAATCCTGGAAGCACTTCTTACACTCTTCCGATTGTTCAATGTCAAACCTCTCTTGAGATCTTCTTATAATGGCGCATCCTACACACGTAGGCCAGTTCCTGTCGTCTGTATAGTTATTCTGACTGGCTACCTCGAATCCATTCTTGATGATACCACTAGTTTCATCATCATCATACGATAACTTAAACGTAGAAGTGTTTGCTTGGTATGAAAGGTATCGATTAGGGATATGAACAATCAAGGGAATATCGGTAGTATTGATATCTTTATTGCCATGGAGTATCACAAGGTCCTCTAAGGTCGAAGCATTGCATCCAAAAAATACTGGCTCATCTGCAAGACCTAAATCAAGAAACTCTTCTTCTGTCTGGGGCACGAATGGAACTGGTGATCCTTTACCTTGTTCACCAAATTGACGTTTAAATGTGTGAATTATAGAAGACCCATTGGGCCAGTTGGTTTCGGTATCACCAGAGTTGTCAAATGCAAAGATCACATCGACGTCACGTTTCGATTGAATCAATGGGTGTAAAGGTATATTCTGTTGATCTTCACCACCATCCACCAAGTATAACGTAGAATTGCTAAGAATCGACGTAGAGTTTCCATACTCAGAATTGTAGAACGGATTAGGTTCATAGATGGCAATATCATCCTCTCCCCTGTAAACCATCCCCAATAACTTACCAACGATACTTTTCAAAATGGAGTTGATATCGTACTGGTCTAAACGTGTTAAGAATTGATTGAAGATACTGGAAGATGTCCCCATAATAAATCCGGCATTATCGTAATTAACGGTACACTTGTCAGTACCATTTGGTTCACCGTTATCGAGATAACTTCCCACGTACCTGGTATCCATAAATGACCGAACCGAAGGATCCCAAGACCCAAACTCGTAAGGACTGAACTCATATACCGTAGAGTTCAAATCGACAATCATAGTGCCAGGATTTCTACCGTTAGCTAAAAGTATAGGAAATGGCATGTCAGCATCTTGAAAGACTGAAGTATTCCTTATACCAGACCATGTTAAGTTCTGACCTCCATTGTAATTCATAAGCTGATACCCAATTGCTCTTCCCCATATATCGGTGATAGATGTCTCATAGTTTTCATCTTTGGCAGTTAAACTCTTGCCAATATTGGTATAATACTGAGCCGTTTTAATGAGGTTGATACCATTGGGGTTAAAAATTGAATCTTGCAAATCCCAGAGATCGTTCTTATTACTAATAATTTCTTCAACTGAAATCCAGTCATTCATTACCATAGACCCTACTAGCCAACTACCACCACTAAGACCTGCGAGATAAGTCGAACTCTGTAGAAGACCTCCCAAGCCTCGTGAGGTAGATTCTTTATACCGATTGTCAAGTGCAAGTATTTGACCACCACCACTGAGCATAGCACGGTATCCACCACCACTAAACGCCAAACCTATGGAAATGTTATGTAACGGAGCATAGTGATCAATAAAAGCCGTTCCATTAAAGTCATTTAATTGCGCAACGTTATCTAAGAAGTCAGCCAAATGCTTATTAGTCTTTTCATGCCTGGTCACAATGAACTCTGCTTCGTGGTCAGATATCTCGTTAGCCTCTCTAAGTAAATTATCGCTAGGACAATGAGCTAAGTACGGCTCATAAGGATTTCTATCGTCATCCCCATCAATATCATCATCTCCATCACCAGATTCACCATTATCACCATCGTCACTCCAGGGCCATGAAAACCCCTGTACTCGTATGAGATGTAATACAACTACTAGTAATATCCTATACGATATTTGCATTATTCAGGAACGAGGATATTGTCCAAGTATATAAACCTGACCGTTAGCAACCGTATTTTACGAATTCTTGAACTTGCCTAAATAGGAAATGTTCTGTTGCAGCACTCAATGTACATAACTATAAACTTTAATTACTCCTAGTTGCTTTAACTACAATTGGAATCATTGATCCAGTTGGGGTAGTGAAATTTCTGTGCCCTAATACCATAATAAATGATCTGATAGTTCCAGCATGTGTAGTAGTGGAAATGAATGTGTGATCTTTTGCTAACAGTTTATTAACTTTACCATTATCACAATCGGCTTCAAACAATTTCTGCAAGAACTTGTTACTCCTAATGGCATGTTGGTGAAGCAATTCTCGGTTGTGAGGGTCAAAGAACTCGTCTTCTTCCGTGAATCCATCTTCGAACTCGAACCCGTGTGCATCGAATCTTTGCTTGATAATTTTTTTTGGTGACCTTTTATCACATAAAGAAACCCCACAAGTCTCTCTTAAATGTTCTACTACCAATGGTTTCTTGTGATCCTCTTTGATTCCGTCCCATGTATGCACCAAAGTTCTTGATGATCTTTGTAATGGTGATACAAAAAATTTACTTGGTATTGGTGCTCCTTTTGCCGCTTGTTGCTTCCAAACAGTGTTATTTTCTTTAGCTTGCCTTATACCTAGTTCAGTTAGCATAGGATCTGGTGCATAAGTGATATCACCATCTTGAGTTTTTTCATGCCATCCATCACTGTACCATTTATCTATACCGTAACGTTCTAATATAACGTTATGATACCCTTGACCATGTCTAGCAAAGAAGATTAATTTATACAGTTCATTGGGAGTGGCTGATTCATTCAATTGGTGCAATTCATCAACAATTTGATCCCATGGTTTTTTAATTCCAAAATCTGAAATTGCATAATTGAACGATGTGTCATCAGTTTCGTCATCTGATTGTTTAAAGAACCCTGTAACAACTTCGAATTTCCAGGGGAATTCACCTGTATTAGATAACTCAGCTAACAATTTATGATAACTGTGTTTCTGCTCATCAATCTCCTTCGTCTCCTGAATGTCAACTGCAGTTGGTGCTATATTAGACATGTGGATTGCGAAATTAAACAATATTTTTTATTAAGCTACATAGTAACTATCAAATAAGCACCAAATACTTACAACCGTAAAACTAATCATCAATAATATACAAATTTAAATTTTTCTTGAAGAGCCAGATTTAAAATCAGGTTTAAAATCAGCTTTATTTGAACCATGTTTCTTAATTTGAAATTTTGAAACAATTGGTATATGATCAGATGGGAAATTTGCATCAGGGAATCCAATTACATGTTTTGCATAATCTTCATCGACTTTACCTAAAAGACCTTTAACTTGAAGATTTGATGGTGTATACCAAATATAATCAATTGATGTTGTAAAATCTGGTGTACAATTCGTAAATGGTAATTCACCAATTGTTTCATAAGCAGATTTTAATTTAAAAATATTACGAAATCCTTCTTCTGTAAATTTACCATAATCATAACCATCAAGATCTGAATGTGTTTTAACACTACCTGTTGAAAATAATTGATAAACTGCACTATCAATCGTTGAATTAAAATCTCCACAAATAATCATTGATGATTGTTTAATTTCTTCTAATGATCCTGTATTATAAAATTTCTTTAAAATTCCTTTTAATTCTTCTAGTAAAACTCCAACTTGTAAAGTTTTAACATCATTAAATAATGGATCCCAATGTAAATGTGTTGTAATAACACATATTTTTTCTCCACTTGAAATATGTCTTAAAAATGCAACTAATGCAATATGATCTTTATTCATAAATCTATTAAAAAGATCTTTAGTCTTTTTATATTTATCAGATCCCATACATGCACTGTTAAATTCAAAATTAATCTTTTGAATTAATTCAAATTTTTCACTCTTGTAAAAGATTGCACATCCATCAACTTTTTTAGCATCAACTTCTCCCATTGTTTTACTTCTTGTCTTATTATAAAACATCCCTTTATATCCTAATGATTGCATATGTGGAACCCAAAATTCATGATAGGTTCTTGTTTCAACTTCTTGCATACATACAATATCTGTATTCAAATTGGTAATCTCTTTTTGTAATAACTGTCTTCTATACTCCCATTCTAATGCCCATGATGGTGTATATTTATGCATTCTAGCGGTTGCATAATGATGACATAAAGTATTATATGACATAAGAGTGAATGTATCTTTAATATTCTTCTTTTCTTGTTCATAACTTTCAATATTACTTTCTTTATCAATAACTTCTCCATCATCTTCCAATAATAACCATTCTCTTGGTTTAGGTTTTGGTAATGTAGGTGGCAAATCTCTTAAATATATGACTAATTCTTTCGTACCTTTCTCTGCTAATATATTTGCAAGATTTGAATCTAATGGATTACCTTCAATACCCAAAAATAATAATTCAATTAAATTCCCAAATCCGCTTGGTAAATTTCTAATATTATTATCAAACAAATATAAATACCTTAAATTATAACATAAACCTAATTCACTGGGAATTTCTTCAATTCTATTTTGTGAAAGATCTAATGTTCTTAAACCTCTTAATTTACTAATCATCTTTGGTACAGTAGTTAGTTTATTATTACTGAGGTAAAGTGACTCTAAGAAATCATATTGGAATAATTTGGATGAAATATTACATAATCCTTGACCACTTAAATCTAATTGACACCATAATTGTTGTCCATTAGTTCTTTGTTTCATTCTTTCTTCTTCGTGCATAGTATCATCTTCATAATAACTAGCGGTTTTCTTATTATATAATAAAGCCGTATTGGTTGTTGGTGTACTTGTTGATTTCTTCGATGCTTTTTCTTGTTCTTCTATAGTTGCAACGATACTTTTTGTTGCATCAACTAAATTAACAGTTTTGCCTTCACTGTACGGATTTTTAGCTTTCCTCGAATTGGCAGCATATTGCCTGGCATAAAAATGTGGTATGTTCGAAGATCTTGATACTTGACATAATTGTAGTTGATGTTGCCAATGAATTGAATTAGGGTTATCAACTTGCGTAGTAGCAGGTTTTTGAATACTGTTGAAATTCTGATTCATAGCTGGCGGCTGTCCTTGTTGATGTTGAATCATTTGAGGTATTTGAGGACCACTTTGTTGATATTGGTTAAATTGTACAGATTGTGGTGCCTGTTGTTGTTGTTGTTGCTGCTGCTGCTGCTGCTGTTGTTGTTGATACTGAGGAAAGTATTGTTGACCTTGGCCTTGACCTTGTCCCTGACCCTGGCCTTGACCTTGATCTGGTTGCGATTGTACTGTTCTTTGATAAAATTGAGGATCTAATCCATCATTCAATTCTTGATTAAATTGATTTGTTTGTTGTGATTGTGATGGTTGACCTTGTAATTGTTGTAAAAGCATCTGCTGTAATCGAACATTGGGATGGATCTGAGATGTCTGACCCTGTTGAAATTTAGTTCCAATATTCATATTTAATATTTATTGACCTTATCCTTTTCTTTATGCTTTGACATAAATATATCACGATTATTATTTGTTATGTTAATTTAAAGAAATTTATTAATGTAATTTCTATAGCTTCAGTAAACAGTAGAATCTGAATTACCTATTCTTCAAACAATCTATTGATGTATTATTATATAAACTTGATTCTTATTAACTAATAGTTGACAAAGGTTTTGCTTAATTTGATGAGAAGTTGAGAAAAACTCTGGACAACTTTGAGTAGTACACGTAGTCCTCGTTCAGTGGCTCTTGATCGATAGTGATTTTAGTTGTAAGTGAATCCTGATACAGTCAACAGTAACACGACAATTGAGGATGTGTTTATTGATCTATATTATAGTAACTATGCTATTTATAAGTGGTTTTGTTATGTGACAAATCAATGCTCACACGACATTACTGACTCAGGGTAGCAGCGAATCATCTATCGGACTACAGTTATTCCGTCTTTATGTTGGTTTCCACCGATTAATTATTCCGTATTCGTTCCTATCAGACTGTTGTGTTTGTTTATCGTCGTGTAATTGGCTGATGTATGCTATCAAATCAGTCACATCACCTCTACTCTTTTGCAACTTTTCAATCCTCTCTTCTGTAATTGGCTTATTCACTAATTTACGATCTCCTGATTTACACTTTTTTTTTACTGCTAGTGAACATATATCACAGTTCTTGGTCTGAGGCGTGCAAATAACTTGACCAAATCCTACGAGTAATGGATTAATTTCTGCCCAGTACTCTCGCGGTAGCCATTCTTCTAATTGTTTCCTGGTTATCTCCGGGTTATTATTCTTCTTAACCCACCCCCACATCATGGCTAATCTATGAAGGTGTACATCTACGCCAATACCGTCACTCTTATTCCAACCTCTTTGTAAAAGTAAATATCCCATTTTGGGTCCAACTCCTGGTAACTTAACTATATCTTCAATGGTATCGGGAATATCGCTATTAAACTGTTCCTGTAACATTATGCAAGCTTTCTTTATATATCCAGTTTTTCTATTATGGAATCCAACTTTACCGATGAACTGATCTAACTCTTTATCTGTAAGGGATGATACTGACTCTAATGTTAGCCCTTTACTGAACCCTTTAGCTTGTAGCCCATAGTGTAGTAATTTCATCGCATCATTAATCACCTCGTCTTTAGTTTGTGATGAGAGCATTAATGATATCAATAACTGGAACCTGAATGTTTTAGGATCATTCACCAGTAGAAACGGTGTTATCCCATCAGGGATCCTCTCACATCCCATATAGTCAACTGGAGCGATAATTTTCCCTCTCATAGTGACGATTTCGTTGTAGAACTCAACCCATCCAGCAGGAAACTTATCATTAATATGCTTAACAGATGCTTTAGTGAATACATTAGGTAAATCTTCAATATCAGGTACTGAATTCTCCAATTTTACCTTATTTAATCGTTTACCACCGTGGTAAATTACACTACCACTACGCTTCATGATATATGGTAGTTCCGTTCCACCGCATTATTTTATGACTCAAAATCACTAACCTATTCAATTTATACATGATGCAAGTGGATACCCAATTACTTGCTGACATAAGTAGAACCCCTACGCCAGATAAGCTGTCACTATCACCGAAACTAAAGACTAAACTGAAATCAAAGCCTAAAGGATCAACTACTAACACAAAGACTATTGACGTAGGTAGCGGTAAGAACCCAAGAGTGGCACAAGCTTGTGACCGATGTAGAGCTAAAAAGACAAAGTGTGATGGGAAACAACCTTCATGCTCCAATTGTGAAGCTATTGGTATCAAATGTATTGTTTCTGACAAACTTAGTAGGAGGGCATTCCCTAAAGGTTATACTGAAACACTCGAGGAAAGAATTAGACAACTCGAGGCAGAGAATAGCCGGTTGAGTGGTATTATTGATCTCCGTGACGAACAGATTAAAGAGTACAAACAAGACGGTATGGCCGCTATGGGAGGTGGAAATTTAGATATCCCTGAAAAACCCAACAGGTCAGAATACCATGATGCTTTTCATACCCATAATCATGGTGAAAGTTGCCCCTGTGGATGTACCACCGAGTCTAACCTTGTACATGAGCGTCCAGTGTCTATATCTTTGGCTGAAGGTGATAAAGGTCCTCTTTCTATCACTGATTCCCTTAATCTTAGTGATGATGATGAAACTAATAGTCTTTTAAGTGCCGATGATAGTGCACTTCCTAGCTCCTTGGGGACTATCCTTCTACATAGAAGCAGACTTTATAGTAATAAGTTCAATGATGGAGGTGCTAAGCCTGCTCCTGGTGCTTTTGCTGCTGCTACCGCCATTGAAAAGATGCAAAAGGACCCAAATTCACGAGTAATGTTCGATAAACAACAAATGTTGACAGCTTTAGTTGCTGCCTCCATTCCTAGAAGTACTGAAGAGACCCTTTTTGTTCCTACCATGTTGGCCAGCATTTGTCAAACGTATGGGTATGATTCTAAACCTGCTATCTTGGCTGCTAATGCTATTGGTTCTTTAAAAGAGAATTCAAACGAAGTCAACACGCATAGCAGCAATGATGAAGTATTAGACGAACGCTTCGTCACTACCATCATGAGAACTCCAACACATACTTCATTGACGGCTTACGAACTTAATATATTTTTAAAGTATCTTAGAATACCTTCCAGGATGCAATTAGACCACCTTATTACAATATACTTTCAAGAGTGGGCTTCTTTACTACCAGTTTTGAGTAAGAACTCATTCTTGAAGAGTTACGTTCACTTGACACACATGTTGGAATCACTCAACGTACCTGATACAAGTTCTGACTCATTCCAGGAGAAACTGATTGAAAAATTTGGTGCTGTTTTGATCCTTGTTATCTCCTTAAGCTTCCTTTCCAACAAACACGAGTTGTTCAATGCAACTTCCGGGAACTCTCAAACTGAGGTAGATAAGTATGTGAAAGATATGAAACATTATGATCTTCTTATTAGAGAGTTCATAAAACCAAGTTGTTTGATCACTTCTACATGTTCTATTGTTTCCCTTCAGATCCTTTCACTTTCCCTTCAATACTTCCTTTCAATTGGAGACGTTTCTGCATGTTTTGAACTTCGTGGTAGAGTAATAACTATGGCCCAACAATTAAGATTACATAGATGTCCAGCGGCTGTATTGGGAGTTAGTGGTGATAGAGAAGATGCAAACTTAAAAAATCTTCAGCAAGGTGAAAGACGTATTTTGTTCTGGTGTACTTACTGTCTTGATGTTTATTGTTCTTTGAACTTGGGTGTTCCCAGATTGTTGAAGGATTATGAGATTGAATGTGCTTTGCCATTCTCTGGTAGAAATGGTGATGATGACGAAGAAGAGAATGAAAATATTTTGATTGTTAATAACACCAAGTTGACTATTGTTGGTAAAGTTTCAAGGTTTTCTTTAAATTTCATGTTGTATTGTCGAGTTCTCGGTGGTATACTAGATGGAATATATTCCAGTAGCCAAAAATCTTCTGAACAGGAAACTGCATCCAAAAAGGAACAATTACTAGAGTGCTGGAGAAGAGAATTGCCAGAAGAGTTAAAGTTTGAAATGGGAATCAATGGATTCTCATTGAAATCAGAGACAGAAATATCTCAGCATTTACAAACCTTAGGTAAACAGCAATTATGTTTAATCTTCCTTTATTTCCATGCAAGAATATTGACATATTTGCCAATCATCTCCAAGTATGCTAATCACCACGATGTAGGGCTCTCTCAAAAGCAGAAGCTATTCAGAGGTGAAAGCAACAAGTCTGCTATTGTATCAAGTATGACCATGATTCAACAATCGTCACTACAAATTCTCGAAATTCTTAAAGTGTTATTTAACCCCGTCAATTCAAAGTTACTTCCTATTCCTATAAATATACCAAGGGAACATGCAAGGTTAGCTTTGTTGGTAGCCAAGGGCACATTGGAGTATATAAAAGGGGGATCATTATACCTGCATCTGAAACAGCTCTTAATTGACTCCATCCCCTTATTGAGTAGAGAAAGCAAATATGATGTTCCAGGTGGATTGACTACTAATTCAAGTAGATTACTCGAAATGGCTATTTTAAGTATTTTAGGTATGCCTCAAAGACCAATATTACCTAGTAAGAAGAGATTAAACACACCAATCAGTAGACCAGCCGTGGAAAGAACACCACGAGAGAGAACTCCTACCGACCACTCTTCTAGTGAACGGTCACCGAGGGAAAAGGCTGATATTTCTCACCCAACAGATTACAATTCTAATGTCTTCAATCCTCCGCTATACGACTACCAAGTGCCACAAGATAGTTTCGAAATAAAATCCGTATCCAATGGCAATTCTAATTCTTCACATGACAATAATGAAGAAACTAATGAAATTGATAGTTTATTTGCGTTTGATCCATTCAAAGTCAA
Source organism: Yamadazyma pseudoaaseri (assembly GCA_030674785.1). Taxonomy (NCBI): domain Eukaryota; kingdom Fungi; phylum Ascomycota; class Pichiomycetes; order Serinales; family Debaryomycetaceae; genus Yamadazyma; species Yamadazyma pseudoaaseri. Next base: position 788,749 of record JAKUBW010000004.1, on the reverse strand, counting down.
TTTGAGTCAAAATCTTTTAATAAATGAATTCGCTGCCGATGGTTCATTAGGGTTGGTCCCATTCCTTGATAGTAAAGATGGATTTGATCAAGTAGATAATTTAGAAGAACTCAACTTGGAAGAGTTCCAATAATATTTATAGATTTACATGACTAATACAAGACCGAGAAAAGTCCGAATCTGTCAAAAATCTCGTATATAAACTGAGGAATCCCCTTATTCATTTGTAGATAAACATCAATTATAATGGCAACATTTGCTAAAAGTGGATTCAAAACGTTAAATTACAATTCATTCCGCCCAAAGTACTCTCAATCCTTTTATCAAACGATTGAGAAATATGTCAAGCAAAATAAATCTGGGGAAATTACTGACACATTGGACATTGGATGCGGAACAGGAATTGCCACTTATGACTTGCTTAATATAAGTGAACATGTAGAGGGGTTGGATCATTCACCATCTATGGTTCAAACATGTGAAGAATTGAAGCCTGAACGGTGTCAGCAATTAGGGGTAAAAGAATCTCAAGTATCATTCACCGTTGGAGATTTCGATCATTTACCACAAAATAAGAAGTTTGATCTAATCACTGCCGCTCAATGTATTCACTGGTGTAAGGACTTTGATAAATTCTTCAAACAAGCCCATAGTATATTAAACAAAGATGGTGTATTAGCTTATTGGTTTTACGTGGACCCATTCGTCACCGACTTTGATGGGCCTTGTAAGTACGATAAGTCCACTGCATTAAAGATCGTTAATGAGATATACATGAAGTATGCATACGAGGATCCAAAGCTTTTGGGCCCCCATTGGGAACAGCCAGGTAGATCATTGATTAAGGATTTCTACCAGGATATCAATGTCAAAATCCCTGAAGATTTATTTTACGACGTCAACATCAACTCTTATATCCCTGATGTATCGAACTTCACTCCGCCATCACCCAAGAATTTGGGATTGCTTAAAGAGAATGCTACAGTTGTTGATATGCAAAAATACCTTAGTACATACAGTGCATACCACAACTATTTATCCGTAAACCCCAATTCCAAACTTCCTGAAGATTATACCAAAGAGGTCACTGACACGTTAGGGTGGACTGCTGATACTAAGATTACGTTAGTATGGAATACAGGTTATAGTTTCCTTAGAAAGAAGTAGTTATAATAAACGCGACAGGTAAAAATGCAATAATGTTGTTTGGAATAACTTCAACTTTAGTGAAGTTTATCGCTACATCGTTCGGAATATGGGTGTTTTTAACCACTATATTACCTCAGAGTCTCACTAAATACACGAATAATGATATTAAGGTAAATAATTTTACTAGTGCATATTTCCCATACGATTCTATATCCACAGGAATACCTATCATTAATCAAACGGTTTACTTTGTAATTGGACATCCTGATGATGAAGTAATGTTTTTTGCTCCTTCGATAGTGGAATTGAATAAACCAATGTATAATAACAATATTAAACTTATATGTTTCTCCGTTGGAGATGCTATAGATAAAACTTATGGTCCTATAAGATCTAATGAATTAGTGCAATCATCTACTATATTAGGTATTGATCCTGATAATGTTATAGTATTGGACGCGTTCCAGGATGGGATGGATGTTCAATGGAATGAAACTGCTATTTCGGACCTCTTAAATAAGTATATTGAAGGTTCTAACACCACTATAATTACATTTGATGAACAAGGCGTTTCAAATCACCCAAATCACATATCGCTTTATTATGGAACCAAAAGGTTTCAGAAGGCTTACAAGAGACTGACAGTTTACAAATTAAAATCATTAAATTTCTTAGAGAAGTATTCATTCACGGTTTTAACTAATATTGAATTATTTGTGAATCACATATCGAAGCTACTTTTAAGTAATATCTTAAAGTTCAACATAAATATCAGTTTTTTCAACACAAAAGATAATAATTCATTAAAGATATACTCAGATTTGAATATGCTAAGCGTAGGATACGCTGCAATGGCTTATGGGCATTTTTCACAAATGGTTTGGTTCAGGTATGGTTGGCTATTAATGTCGAGGTATCTCACTTTCAACAATCTTGTGCAAGTTTAATGTACAGTATGTATTTACAACTCTATATATTTTTGAAGCCAAATTGTTTCTGACACCAATTGGCCCCATGTTCATAATATTCTTGTCTAGTTATTCTTATTTTATTCATAATATCACTTTGAGATAATTCTGCACCTCCATACCAATTAGTAAGGTCTCTTTTGAATTCATTAGGAACAATTCCAATTTTCCAGTCCAGTGGTAATTCTTTTGATAATTCGTCTCTTAGTCTTTCATCAAAATTAGGAAGTTTTGTAGTCCCACCAACAATGCTAATATTCTGCAGCAATAAGGGACGTGCTACTTCTGGGGATGCCATTATAGACTCAACTACAAGGTCAGTAAGATTTTTAATAGGTGCTGTTTGCAATATAGTGTTCGTAGTTGGTGCGTTATCAAATATGATCTCTGGGTGGTACATACATTCTGGTACAACAAATCTTTCATCTGTTAGTAATAAACTTTGGAGATCATTACTTTTAATTTTCATGTCCTTAGTTCTAACGTAACCGGTTGTTGTTGTTTTGAAATCCGGTAATATAAACTCACATCCTAACAGTTCCTTTTGTTTAATAGTTTTATTAAAGTCTGTAGCCATGAAACAAGTTGTTTCCTTGATCGTATTAATCAATACAGGTTCTTCAGAAATATCATAGTGTCTGAATGATATGACCTCTCTCAAAAGCCCATTCAAAAGCTTTCCACCAATGGGTAATTTCCTAACACCTTTCCAATACACTGATTGGTAAATTACTGGGATTATCCAAGTGGCATTGAAACCACAATCAATTACCAAACTGAAGTCATTATCACGCTCTGTTTCGTAGGTCCAAGGTGTCAACGACCCTGGTATACACCTATAATAATTATTAAACCCATATTCTTCAAACACTATTTGATCCGTATTCATTGATAATTGAGGTAATTGAAAAGGTGTCTCTGTAAGTATAAGTCCGGTATCTTTAGGATCTAAAGGTTTCTTTGGTGATAATAAGTCAAATGTATAATCCCATACGGGTTTTTCGGTTTCCCAAGACGTTAAATGTCCTTGTTCGTGAGGTCTCTTGATTATAAGACCACTATGATTATTAGTATTTATAAAGTCACTACCGATGTATATGGTACCATCTTTAGCTTTACTAAGTGAGTTATGCTGAATCAATGGCTCATCACTACTAGCGAACCCTGCCTTGATATTATAGCACCCATTGTCTACCACTAAGTATTGTGACATTGAAGAGAAAATGAGAATTGTCGGACAAAATACATCGGCCTCATCAAAGCGGACACCCAGCGGACACCTAGGAGACATCATGCGGCCTTATATCTACTTGTTTAACTAGTGTTCGGGAACCCCTAATTAGCAGAAACCCCACACGTACAGCGTGTGGAGTGGTGCAACGAGTGGGTTAATTCCGCTCAAATTAATGCCGTTAATGGATTATGTAACCAGTTTACGTAAAATTCACGCATTGGGTTCATATTGTTGGGTTCGTCACTAGTATTGAGAACATAAAGAGCTTAAGTTATAGTAGCATAGCTCACAGGTAGTTAGGTATAGAGCATATACTTAGACGTGTCACTTCTCTCCAGTAGATGAAACTCAAATCGTTCATTAACTCATCTCGGACTTGTCCATCTCTATTAAATTTTATAGAAAGCCCGTAGCAGTGAACTTAATAACAACCAATATTATCGGACGTATACGAATGGTTGTTAATGTTATTGTAACTGAGTGAATTATGCAGCCATGACGTACAGCTTGCATAATCGCTAATTGAAAACATCGGCGTCCCGTGATAAATCTCAATTTCTCCATAGTTTTTAAACGGCTGGCCGGTACAATTAAACTTTGACTACTGATAACTCGTTTCTTTTATAAGCGGCCCATCACCTGAAACTTAAGTAATAAATGTCTTTATTTAACAAAGTATTACACCAAAGTGAGGAACATGTAAGTTCCCCTATGGGATCTTCGGCTTCAATATCAACAAATAGTTCGATATCTCAAAAGCATGGATTACTTCACCATAATAAACGTCAAAAAATTCCTGTTAATAATAATGTTGAATTATCTATTGAGCTTGAATCACCCCCTGTTGTATTATATGGGACAGAAACTGAATCAACCGGGTCCATTATATCCGGTTTATTACTTTTAAATTTACATCACATTTATATGGGAGAACCGGTTGTACTTCAACAGGTAACACTATCATTAATTCAAACAATTAAATTAAGTAAACCATTCTTAATTCAAAGTAGTTCAGTTAACTCATGTGACCAATGTCAAATTAGAAAAAATATTTTAGCTAGATGGGATGTTGTAACAGATAAGTCAACATTTACATCAGGATCTCATGCATACCCATTCTCCCATTTATTACCTGGTTCATTACCACCATCAAGTAAATTAGGGTCAAAACATTCAGCTAGTTTTGTTAAATATGATATTGTAGCAGTTGCTAAAGTGGATAATTCTTTAAGTGATATAATAGTTAAATTACCATTAAATATTTCAAGACTGATCTTAAAAGGACCCGATAGAAATTCGTTGAGGGTATTCCCTCCAACAGAAGTAAGTGCATCTGCAGTTTTACCAAATGTTGTATACCCCAAATCTACATTTCCTGTAGAGTTAAGACTTGAAAATATGAATAATGATGATGGTAGTAAAAGGTGGAGAATGAGGAAAGTTACTTGGAGAGTTGAAGAGATTAGTAAAATAAGAGCATTTTGTTGTGAATTACATAAGAATAAGTTAAAGGCTACAGAAGATTCTCAAAGAAAAGCCAAACCACAACCAAAACCTAAATCATCAAATGTTCATTATAGTACTATTCAAACATCATTAGCTATGTTACCAGATAGCGTTCCACTTGAAGGACTTCAAAATAATAATGATCCTAGAGCTGCTACTAATCCATTAACACCACCTGTATCATCACCAAATCTTAATAATGCTCAATTAGCTGATCCTACTGGATTAAATGGCGCACCAGTATACAATGAAGATGAAACAGAAGTTGAGAGAAGTCGGCCAACACATGCATTAGAAAACTTTGAAGAAGATTTTGTGCATTTGCAACCTCATCAATCAGCGAATTCACTTACCAATATTCAATCACCTACAAATACTAATTCACCAATTACTAATACACCAAGAACGAATTCATCAACGCCTCAAACAACTCCTTCCGATTTACACCTTTATATATCAGAAACTCGTACGGTTAGTCACGGAGAGATTAAAAGTGGCTGGAAATCTGATTTCTCCGGGAAAGGTAAAATTCAATTAGTGGCAGAGATTAAATGCATGGATTTATCCACCGGATTGATCAAACCAGTAAATAAAAAGACTAGTAAAGAAAGTATACCAGATGAGACACAAGAAGGGTTAAGACAAGGAGCCAATGTATCATGTGATATTGAAGACCCAAATGAAGGAATATTTGTTTCACATTTATTAATTATGGAAGTTGTTGTTGCAGAAGAAACAGTTAAAAAGAGTCGCAGGAAATCCAAGACCACTGCCACAGGCTTAGAACCAATGACGTCACATTCATCAATAATGTCAACAGATAGTCATGTTAGCGAAGGGAATTCATCGCCTTCAACAGTTGGTACCCCAACAGGAGCAGCAAGAGTATTAAGAATGCAATTTAAATTAACAGTTACAGAAAGGTCAGGTTTAGGTATTGCATGGGATGATGAAGTACCACCTACTTATGAAGATGTTAGAACTTTAAGTCCTCCAACTTATGAATCATCCGCTTCTGGTACTCCAAATTTTGGTACCCCAATTTCTGCTCCAGGGTCTGTTGCACTCCGCACTCCGGGAATTTTATATGGAGTTGGTGATACACCAGGAATGTCAAGTACAAATGGTTCAATAGATGGACTCTTAGATATAGATGATAGAATTCAAGATTTAACTATTTAGTTTATTTATAGTTCAATTACTAATCTTAACTTACAGCCTCATCTCGTAAATGTGCTGTTGTGCGATAGAAAAATATAATTTTTTAAACTTAAGATAGTCGAAAGTTTCTTACCCATTTAATAATTAATACCTATTAAGACGTATTAACTAAGAGATATATCTAAGAGTTTAGAAGGGTTATTGGCTGTTGATTATGACAACTCCAAAATTTTATTTATATGGAGATGATCGAATAAGATCCGACGATTCAATTAACCAAGGAATTAATCTACCAAAAAGGCAGGGTATAAGAGTTGATACAAAAAAATCAAATACGCCAGAACTTATGCAAAATAGTCGGTTATCTGAATCACCTATCCCATTAGAAAGCGCTACCCCATTAAGGGATCAATTTAGTAATGAATCCGATATCCTTAAATTCCCCATAGAATCATCACATTCTTATTCTTATGCACATCTATCACCAAATTCATTAGCATTAAGATTAAATGTACTAAAACGGTCCCTTGAAATATTACGGGATAGACCTACTTTAATCCATAACCTTCAAAATACCAAAGACAAAGACAAAAGAAGACTGATTAGTCACGAAACATCAAAAGCATTAAATTCTCCAAGAAATTTACAATCCAACGCATCATCTGCCGCTTTGGCAGCATTATTCAGACCTAGTATGAAGAGAGCAGATAGTTTCCCTGTTGATGAACTATACTCTCAGGGTAAAGGATCTCTTACTAAAACAATGTCTGCTAATACGGTGAATAATTCACAGGAATCACTTGAAATCCCTAAACAAGAAATTTACTCTCAAGAAATAACCGAAATCATCGAACTATTGGAAAATGACAACGTTAATATCATCAATAATCAAGATTTAACCTCAACATTACACCGATTATCTTTGAGACAAGATTCCGATTACAAGGTGAAATATGAAATCTTAAAGAATAAACTTATTTATGCGTTAGCTACACCATTCGTTGATACTTCAGTAATGACAACTATTTCAAACGCTAATAATCCTCCAGTGCATCCATCTTCTATAGCCCTTAATATGTTGAATTATAACTCAAATAACAGAAATGTGTTACCCACAAGCAGTGCTAGACCATTTCATTCAAGTGGGAAACATGCATTACCACAGCTGATCTTTACTATTGACTGTGACGCTCCTTGGTTCGTGAAAGCTGCTAACGATTTGGCATGTTTAATGTTTGGGGTGCTGAAGAATATGATCAAAACTTTGAGTTTAATGGACCTTATTGCTCCTCAGTTTAGAGAGTTTGTCACTGATAGAATTTCTAAAAGCTTAAGTAATTTAAATAAGCAAGAGACCCCAATGACAAGATCTGACATTATATTTGCTGGAGAAATTGTGGCTATTAGCAGACCAGGGGACAAAAAGTATGCATGGACTTCATTGTGGGCTAAAAAGAAGGGTAAAATGATCATTTTCATGTTTGATCAAATCCCTTGTGATGCTATAGATATAGTAATTTCCAGAGACGTCGAATCATTAAACCAATTTGGAGAATTCGATATCTTGTCAAGAGAAGTAGTTGCTGGTAATATGGTACCAGAAGATCTGAAACCAGAGAAATTGTCAAATATCAGTTGTTCAATGAACCAATTCTTGAATGAAATGGTTGTAAAAGATCCCGAAGAATTCCTGTTCGATAATTACTTACCATGTGAAGCTATCAATACGAGACGTTACTTCACCCTTCAAGTTGAAGATGAGAATATTCCTTGTGCGGTGACTTCCAATCCACTTGAAATTCATCCAAATAAATTCGAAATGAAGTTGAAAATTCATAGTCTCCCATACATTGCCGGGATATTCATCATTGATTCAAATTTCAAAATCATTTCATGTAATAATGCAATTGCTAGAAACCTCTTTGGAAGATCGTCTATTGACGTTATGGGACAAAGTATCAACGTTCTAATTAACAATTTTGTGGAAATCTTCCAACTTGGAATGCTGGATAATAGTGAAATACCCATAGAACCAGGATTAGTTTTACCAGAACATTTCTTCAGAAAGTATAATAGTTTTCTTGACAATCAAAGGACTAACAGCTTTGAAGAAAGTTTTATAAATTCGAAGGGATTAAGAGGAACTCACATAGATGGAATGTCATTCTTCGTAGATGCCCAAATGCGAGTAGCGGCCACTGATACTTACACCTTATGGGTAACTTACTGTCGTCAATCAACTACTATCACTGATTTTGAAAAAGTCTACAACCTTGAATACGATAAGGTACACAATCCTCCTCAAATTGATACCAATGTATCATCCACTGATGGATTGAAATCACCATTCAACAGAGAGTCAGGGCCTAGTGGTGATCGATTCGCTAGTTTACCATCACAATTGAAGCTATTTGAAAAATCTAGCTTGCCAACAGTTACCGGTGAAATCATGAGACATAATAGTACTAGAACGCCAAAGAATAGTAGCAGAAAATTTTCAAGTACTACTGATTCAGTGGAATCTGCTGGTAGTTCATTTGTTGACATTGAAATGTCTGACCCCTCAAGGGATGGAACTATCGATACCAAATTCAGTGAATCATCATATGAAGTACCTATGATAAAAGGAACAATATCATTTGATAAAAAGCTTGAAAATCGTCTCTTAGCTCAAGAGGATGAAGAGATTGCGCATATTCAAAGATGTTGTAAGTCATGGCCTACGGAGATTGGTGGTAAAAGAAGAATAAAGAAGATTGATGAATTCAATATTGAGCGAGTGTTGGGGGAAGGATCATACGGGAAAGTTGTTTTAGCTCAACATAAGCAAGATAAAGCCTATGATATAATAATTAAGTGTATTGATAAGGAAAGAATTTTAGTTGATACATGGGTTAGAGACCGTCAACTTGGAACTATTCCATCAGAGATTCAAATAATGGCTACGTTAATGAAGGAGAAACATCCTAATATTATGAGGATTACTGATTTCTTTGAAGATAAACAATACTATTATTTAGAGACACCAATATTTGGTAACCCACCAGCGATTGATTTATTCGACTATATTGAAATTAAAAATCATATGAATGAACACGAGTGTCAATTCATTTTTAAACAAGTATGTTCAGCCATATTTCATCTTCATAAACATGGAATAGTTCACCGAGATATAAAGGACGAAAATGTTATTGTTGATGAGCGAGGAATAATTAAACTCATTGATTTTGGTAGTGCTGGATACAGTAAACTGGGACCATTTGACGTATTCGTTGGAACTATTGACTACGCATCACCAGAAGTATTAAGAGGAGAGAAATACGATGGTAAACCACAAGATATTTGGGCTCTAGGAATATTACTTTACACTATATTATACAAGGAGAACCCATTCTATAATGTTGATGAAATTATGGAAGGTAACCTTCGATTACCAAATATAGTTAGTGATCAAGCGATTGATTTAGTTAAAAAGATATTAGTAAGAGAGATAAGTGAAAGGCCAACAATTACCGATATTTTAGAACACGAATGGATGCAATAAAGTTTAAATGAAATTCATAGATAACGGATATCGAAGGGCAACTGCGGAAATTATCGGATTAGTAAGTACACGTTTGTTTATCTTATCAGTCGCATCAATATAAAAGGACGCCCCCTGCCTGATAATTTGTAGTTTAATGGAATATATTAAAGAACCATATTATTTAGAAAATTATAATACATCAGTTAAATCTTTTAATAGCCCATTCATATTAAAATCCAATTCTTTTAAATCAACTGTTAAGAGATCTAAAAGTTTAGGTAATGAATTATTAATTAATAAATCGAGATCGAACTCTTTAGAGCCATATTTTAAGCCTCATTTTGAGTTTGCAGTTGGTGACAACGTTTTTATTGATGAAGCAGTTTTTGATTCTGATAATGAAGTTGATTACTCATCGATGAATATTAATCCATCATCAAAACCTGTTAATTCCCAAGATTTTAATGTCCGTGATGATTATGATAATGATATAAAATTTGATTTTTATTTATGATTCTATATATAATAAACACTATTGTTTAACACTGTTCTCCATAATAGTCCATACTAAATATGTAACAGGTGGTAATATTAAGTTATCGTTAGTTGTCATGAAACCCTCTAATAATCCCATTAATATTGTTGAAACTAATAATACCTCCCAATTAACTGGTTCTAATTCTAAGTAAATTTCAAGTGCTTTAAAAGTACTATAGCTTGTAATTATAAATGAAATTGACCCTTCCACTGTTTTATTACTGCTTGGATATTTAATCTTTCCAAATGATTTACCAATAATTGAAGCAAATGTATCTCCAACACCTAAAGCTACTAACCCAATAAATGATTTTAAGTTCTTATTAATATCACCAGCATATAATAATTTTTGTAATACAATAGGTGTAGTAACTCCAATCAACAAATAAATATACGACAAGTTTAATGGTCCTTTTAAATCTTTAAAATCTTGAAATCTGTATAATTTATCATAAAGGAATTGACCAATAAATGAAATCTTGTTAGCTCTCAAAGCTTCTACGAGGATGAAAATAATCAATAATCCTAATAATCCTAATTCAGTTAATGAGTCGTTATAAACATAACTTGGAAGAATTGTACCAAAGATCAAACAGTGCCACAATTTTCTTCTTAAATTGAAACCCCAGTTAAAGTTGAATATGACAATAATACCACCAACTAAACTACTGATCCAAATAGAACATAATTTAAAGTTTTCTGGCTGGTTCAATACCTCCATTAAATAAGTTAAACTATTTTTGTTTAAAATTGGATTCAAAAGTCTTTCAGTAACGTAATAGAACATACCACTGAAAACTGGAACTGCTAGTAAATGACTGAATTGAAATATTGGGTAAGATATTGTAAAGCCTGAGATCAATGCAACAATTAATTTTTGGAAAATAATTAGATTGATATCATCAGTCTTTAAGTTAAAAATAATATTCACTAATGTAACAGTGATAAGTTGAATCTCTGATGGTTCCATACTTGAATTCAAACCTGACTTTACGGTATCATCTGAAGTTTCAACTAGGTTTGGATCAATACCTTGGTCCACCACTTCAACTGAAATATCATGTTTTTCTTGTCCTTTATTAATGGTATCGAAAGCTAATTGTAATGCAGCTAAGACGAATAATTTTGAACCAAATTCTTGAAATTTGGTATCATCACCGTAAAGGAAGTAGTAACCAATAGCACTAAAGCATCTAACAAGTAAATGTGAGTTTCTAATAGTTAAATAATTAAAACTTAAATTCTCAACTAAATGTTCGTCATCAAAGATAACTGACAACATATTTGGGATAAAGATCGAATATATTGAGTTGAACTCTGGTACTTGTGGTTTTGGGAAGTTGGAATTCTCAATATGTTTCTTCCATTGCAAATTATAGGTGAAGAAAGTCCCAACTAATATACCCGTATAATTCATGATAACCTTATCAGCATTTTTCATAATTACATCCTTATAGTATAAGTGGAACAGCTGACCGATGAATACAAAAATCAATAATTGCATACCTTTATTAAGGTCCATATGGTCATTCAAATAGTCTTGAGTGGCATAGATATAATTGAATGGGAATGGGTTAGCAAAAGGATCATCACCAAATACATTTGTCGAGTTTTCAGGAATGTTCTTTACAAACTCTTTTTTCTTTTCTTCGAGTTCCTTCTTTGATTGCTCAATCTTCTTCTCTTTAGGATCATTGAATCCGTCTGAATCTTTGAATCTTGAAGCTGTAGCTATCGAACCGGACTTATCTGTAGTTTGTTTAGTTCTTCTGGCCATTGCGATACGTTGATTTTTTCTGCGCTGATACAAATCCCAGTAGATTGAGTACTAATATGTGTCTACGTACGTGATAGGGAAGTTTCGTAAGGGAGCTTGCGCTGTAACAGATATTTCGATCCATTGCTTGTAGGTGTATTGGATACTGTGTTCCATTACACTACATTTGGAGGATCATACCAATGGGAAAACAGCTTTACAGCAGGAAATCATGTAATTTGTAATAGATTGAACGATTTGTTTATATAGTGGTAATACTAATCCTAGGTGTAAACCATTGAGCTATAACACTACATTCACCACGAATAAGCCCATTTATCGTAATTCAATCGCCCCAATCTGCCCTGTATACAACTTAGATTTCTGAGACATTTATTTTTTCTAATTACTTCTACCAATGGGAATACTTAATACGATTAAGTTTTACTTTAAATCTACCGTTTTTGGAGTTTTAATAGCTGTATGTGCGTTATATGGTGTCGTGGCATCAATATTTTTAAGAATTATTGGTAAAAAAGAGTACAGTCAATACACTGTTGCACGAGCTTTTTACTATTCATTTTCTATCGTATTGGGGATAAAGATAAAGTTAAATAATGAAAAATATTTACATGATAAACCAGCTGTATTCATCTCCAACCACCAATCAGCACTAGATATTTTGATCTTAGGTAGAATATTTCAACCAGGTTTTACAGTTACCGCTAAAAAAGTTTTAAAATATGTACCATTCTTAGGTTGGTTTATGTTAGCAAGTGGTACATTCTTTATTGATAGGGCAAAATCTGATAAAGCAAGAAAAGTTTTAGATCATGCATTAAATACTGTTAAAAAGGAGAAAAGAGGTATCTTTATGTTCCCTGAAGGTACTAGATCTGGTGCAACTAATTTAGAAATGTTACCATTTAAAAAAGGTGCTTTCCATTTAGCTAAACAAGCTAAAATTGATATTGTTCCGTTAGTTGTTAGTAATACTTCTACCATCTTTCACGCTAAATCAAAGACTTTTAATACTGGTACTATTACTATAGATGTCTTACCTCCTGTATCAACTAAAGATATTGAAACTAAGGATGATCTCGATAAATTAGTTATCGATGTCAGAAAGTCAATGATGGAAAATTTACAGCGTATTGGATATTCAAAGACTGATTCAAAGTCAGTACCTGATAGATCCCCAAAACTGGGTTCTCCTCCACCAATTAAAGCTTCTTCACCAGAAGTTCCAATTGATGAAGATGAATCTGGTGAGGTTGAAACTGAAGTTGTCGTAGAGGATGAATCTTCTCCTTTAGTGAAATCTTAAGCGGACACTATTGATTTATAGTGAAATTTAAGCTGTAATTAATATATTGATATTCTATTTATTCTTGAATAATAGCTTTCTTCTTCTTTGTCTTTGGCTTTTTAATGGCAATAGGGGTGGGAGACTCCGACCTTGGCTTATCTTCTGATTGAGGACTTTGTGTGTCTCCTTTGGCATCTCCATTGACCTCTTCTTTAACTTCAGCCTCAGCTCCCTTCAAACGATCTTTATCACCCGTTGATTTCTTCTCCTTTTTACGTTCTCCCTCTTTCTTCTCACTCTTCTTCTTCTTCTTTTTCTTTTCAGTAGTTTCCGATAGGGCAGTCTCTGCAAGTTTATTCCTCAATGCTTCAAGGTCTACGTCGTACTCGAAATCATCAGATGCTTCAACGGGTGCGTCTAACTCAAAGTTATCAAGATTGGAAGAGTCAATCTTCAACGCATTCTTCTTCTTCTTTGGTTTGATTCCCGATTGAATCGATTCAACAACATCTTCAGTCCCAACTCGTTCTTCTGTTAATATCAACACTTTCTCTTTCTTCAACTTCTTCTGTTTCTTCTTTTGTTTTGGTTTGGCTCCTGAAGCCAATGATTCAATTGGTGAAGACTCATCAAGATCAATCAATGTTTTAATCTTTGGCTTACTTGTTTTAACTTCGTTGATATAGTACGGATCATCTTTAAGTCTCTCGATTCTTTCTTGTTTCTGAAGTTCAATATCTTCCTCGTTTATCGATTGCGTTTCTTTTTCTTGCTCTTCTTGCCCATAATCACTGAAGATTTCTTCTTCTCCATCACTTATTGGCTCGATGCTTAATGTGTTGATTTGTGTATCGAGGTCAAGGTCGTCAGGGATTGGGATATTTCTCTGCCCGTTCTTAGATATAGGATTCAATTCGTATGCCTTGAAGAAAGATGGTAATACGTGACTCAAAAGCAATGTCAATTGACGTGGCTCAGGGTTTTCGAAAGAGGCAATTCCATCTTTAAGTTCTTCTGGTTCAGTAGCTTCCACTGGGTTGGGTTGAGGCTTTTCGTCGTCATCTGATGATAAGTCGATATAGTCATTCTCCTCATCTTCATTCTCTTCATCATCATCCTCTTCGCTGCTGTTCTCGGTATCTTCCAAGTCATCTGCAGTTGTCTTGGTCAACTTCCTATAATACTCATTTTCAATACTTTCCATCTTTTTAAGCTTAGGATCATCAATTTCCATTGCTTCAAGACACAACTTTAAGAATTCTAACCATGATAAGGATCTTTCTTGAACTTCGTAGAATGTATGATTTTCAAAGTTGTTCAAGTAAGTAATAAGTTTGGATAAGGTGAAGCCTAGCTCGCAATACTTCTCGTATGGCATCCGTGAGTCGAGTGCATACAAAGCCGAATAATCAGTGACAATACTTGAGTAAATTTTTACTAAACATGGAATGAGTACCACTAAGATACTTGACTCTTTCTGCTTGAGTAATACACCAGAAATAGGGAAATGGGCTTTCTCTTCTGACAGTTCAAGTGCTTTATCTACTTGATAGTTGATGAAACTGTTCAAGATTTCAATCTTTTTGCCCATGGCCAATATTCTAGCTGATGGATCCGAACTCGTTTCATCTTCATCCTCGCTGTCACTGTCCTCAGATGGTACTTTAATATAATCGATGTATTCACCTAAAATCCAGTAGAAGTCTCTCAAAATCAATGGACAATTATCAAGCACTTTAATGTCCATTATTTGTTCCACTACAATGACTAAAATTTCTGGTCTAATTGAAGGAACACGAGTTACCAATGATTTAAACTCTCTACCAATGGCTAAAGAAATTTCCGTATTGGTTTCTGGGCTTAATGGTACCATGTTAGCAGTCTGGTTCTTACTAGGGACTAATATCAAGCCTATCATATCCTTCAATACTGCTAAATACCACTTAAAGTTTGGTACATTAGCATAATTATCAGAGGATCCAATAGTAAGAATCTTTGTTACGATTTCTAATTTGATACTGTCAGGAATGTACTTTTCTGAAGGAATTAATTGGACTAATAATATTTTGATCAAGTCAACAATATTATCTTCGGATATCAATAGATGACACACTTCTAATGCTTTAGCCTTGATGATCAAATCATCATCAGTTAAACACTCCATGATCATACTGGAGACACCCTTAATCTTTGATATCAATGTCGGAAACACCTTGATGGTATTAATCAAAGCTAAAAGACCGACAAATTTAAGGTTAGAGTCCTTTGTTTCAAAGAAATCCATAATTTTTTCAATACATAATTTTGCAGTTTCCCTATCACTGGATGATTCTGGTGAAAGCATGGATCCACTGATGATACAGTTGATACACTCATAGATCAATGAAGATGCGTTTGTTTTCAACATGAGATTGATAATGGAAGGTAATATCTTCTTTTTCATTCTAGGTTCAACCCTTGATAAGCTTTGAAACAATTTCAAAATTCTTATAATTAACCAGTTATTCTTAGTTTCTTCCAATATCTTAAAGAACTTTGGTAAGTAATTGACGAAGATCTTAGGATTTTTCTTAGATATCTCACAGATAACATTAATTGTAGCACTTACAACGGAAACATCATCATCATCTAATTTCTCAATCACACGATTGAAATTGATTCTTAAACTATCGGGATACTGTAAGAAGATCTTATACATTGCAAGGATAGCCTTTTTACGAATATAAGGTTTTGAATGATTCAATTTCATTAGTACATCATCATTTATATCTTTCGATAAATTAGGAGTTACAATGCTTGCTATACCGCTTAAAGCTAAACCAATTTCAACGTGATTATGAGAATTCAAGTCCTTCTTGAACTGGTTGGTGGCTAGTATTAAAAGATCTTCTTCATTTTTAAACGATTGAATGGCTGCTAAGTAACCAACTCTTTTTTGCTGGAATTTAGTACTGGACATTACTTCGAGAATATGGAAATTACACCACGACATCTCAAACCCGTACATCTCCAAATAAGCAAGCTTTAAGATGGCCATAGCTTTAGTTTCCAAATCCGTAGTATTCAATTCGCTCTTACATTCAACGATAGCTTTATCTAAGAAAGCCAGTAAGCTCTCAGGTGATTCCTTTGAATGAGCTCTGATACCTTTTATAAGATCGTTTAAAGACTTTTCAAAGGATATACCGAACGGCTTAAGTCGTGCCAACACGTCTGTCCCTTGGAACTGGAATGACATGCTTTTTGGTACTCTGTTATGGCAGTTCAGATCAGTTACTAATTCTGTTGATAATTGTTAAGTTCGCGAGTAATAAATGCAGCTGTCAGAGGTGCAACCCCAAACGGACGGAGATTCTGAGATTCCAGCGGTTACCAGTGAAGTACTGACAGAAGATGACGTAGTGGCTGAGTCCAGTGAAGACGATGATGAGTATTTATTAAGTGATGATAACGATGG
Organism: Yamadazyma pseudoaaseri; assembly: GCA_030674785.1. Taxonomy (NCBI): domain Eukaryota; kingdom Fungi; phylum Ascomycota; class Pichiomycetes; order Serinales; family Debaryomycetaceae; genus Yamadazyma; species Yamadazyma pseudoaaseri. Next base: position 772,146 of record JAKUBW010000004.1, on the reverse strand, counting down.
TGATGAAGTACCTGGCGGTTACAAGCTTGGATATAACGCTTCGTTATCAGAAAGACTGCATTACTTGACGTCTAGGTTGGACCACGCACTAGACTCTTTGGAATTGGACAAGTCGTTAGTGATCCAGGCTCAATTGAGTGGGCTCTTGAACAATGAAGCACAAAAGATCGTAGAGAAACAACAAATACTAAGAGACAAGATTCAACTGCTAAAGGTACTATACGACAAGAACTTTGTCCCACATACCAACGAGCACGGGAAGAAAGTAAGTGTGGTGCAGCAGATGAGACATGATCTCAAACTGGTAGAAAGTAGGATCAAAGTGCTAAAGCATGGAAAGCAAGGAATGTTTACCACCACTCAAGGAGTAGTCAGTAAGTACCCAGTAGAGTATAATCAGAGTAAGGATAAGATTATTGAACGACAATTAGAGCTGTACGACAATTAGAAGAGTAATGCATTAAATGTCACTGGAGTAGATGATACCAATACCATCTAGCCACCGACTTGTGTAACCATACATACCTACGAGTGAAAAATTCAGGCCCGGGGTTTCGAGAGTTGATAAATGACCCCCATTAGCATTACCAAGCATAGCAGACTTGGCTCCACTGGTGAATTCAAACTGCACTGCATCGATCCATGCTCCGTTTCTGAAATTCATCCTGGCAATTCTATCTCCAGGCAGTACTTTGATGTCGGTATAATGAGGTTTTTCATTACCTATTAAGACTGATTTATCACTTGAGCTAAGACTAGTCTTTTGCAATTTATTGGCGAGTTTATCCATATAATTTCTTGGGGGAATTACAGGGGGTCCATCAGTATTGGTGGAATAATAAAACCTGATTCCATCTAGTGCTCCACCATGATAAACTCTTATGTTTGTAATATGTTTATCATCAAATCCTATGATTGCATCTTTGCCATTCTCCCGTCCAAGGAGATTACTCTTGAATCCAGTAATAACGCCTTTCCCTAATCCAAAATCACTTCTGACGGTATTATTCTTACCGGATATACGTTCTTTGAAGTTCTTAATGAATAAATCACCACCTAAACTTAAGACTCTTATATCAAAATCAGGCGTTGCTTCTCTATAGTTACGCTTCAACTCAGAGAAGAGTTGGTCGTAGTCTAACACCATCTCGTGCTGTAATCCTGGACCACCATACGATCTAGGTAAGTATGCAATGTGAAATCTTGCGAGATCTTTAGCTATAAGCTCAAGCAAGAAAATACCGGAATCTGACTTAACAGTACAACCACTTGGGGTATTGTAAAGTACAGGTTCCTTATTATGTGGATAATCGTTATCATTTCTAGTGGTAGTATTGTAGACGTGACCCATTGTCTTATCGTCTTTATCAATTGGCAATGCGAAAGACCCATGGCATAAGAATCTAATTTTGTCTAAGATGTTCCAATGACAGTATTGAGGCCACTGGCCATTACTGGGGATAAGTTCACCACGATTCTTTTTGAACTCTCTCGTCATAAAGCTTCGGTTCCACCAAACATAGTCTCTCAACATGACCCCGTCAACTTGATGAGGACATCCTAACAGATGACCAATCTCGTGCATAAAAGCACCCATTGTGATGTTTAAACACTCCCATGACGTTCCACATTGGTTACAATCATTAGCCACTTCACGTTTCGACAAATTTGTAGCGTCCAAGAAACTATGAGTAATCATTGGGAAGCTCGTAGGCCATGCGTGTAAACCATGAGATCCAAATATAGCTAATTTAATATCACCATTACCACCACCTAAAGCAGCATGGGCCAAGATAAGGTCAGCATTAACGTCATATGTTGTATCCAAGTACATAACAGCGCATTGAATGGAAGTATTTGCTGAAGTTCTTTTTGAATAAAGTTCCGGTGTGTTCTTGATCAATTCGAGTGCATGACTGAATAATCCACCAGTATTAGAACCTTTTGAGTTCTGTTGAGCCATATTAGGGTCTCTCAACTCGGCTACAGACTTGGGGGACCGAAGCACATGGACTTTCACCTCGAGGTGTGGATTACTATTGATGTCGTTATAACCAAACATCGACTTGTTAGTGACCGATTCCTCTACGAAAGGGAAACATCTATTGCTAAACCCACTAATTCTCATCTCATCTTGAGTATAAGCTTGCATGAGTCTTCCGGCGACCTTTAGTTTCCTAATTGCAGTATCTAAATTACCTACTTCACCTCTTTGGAGCCTATAACTTGGCATATCGTACAGCCCATTTGAATCACGTCCAATAATCACACAAAGGTGAACTGGTTTATTATCTAGTGGGAAGTATTGTAGTGTCAACAGACTGGTCTCAAACACCTTCTTGGAGTTGAACTCTGGGAATCCGAATTCATTAAGCACACCTTCAAAGATATTAACTTTAAGGTCATTTGATTTTGGTGATAAATGCACTAAACACTTAAACTGGTAGTTATTCACTTCAAAGTACTGTGGGGGATAAACGATATTATCAGAATTGTTAACTTCAATTATACCGCCTGGAACACTACACCTCCCCGATAGAATTACTACAGGGCATGAAACAATTTCATTATTACTAAAATTGAACAGAAGCATGTTGTAAAGAATTGCAAAATGATTATCGTGTGCAGGCCGATTTTTATTACCATTCGTGGTAATAGTAATTGAAGGGGTCAGCCAGCCATCAAATTTTTCATTACAGATCACTGAATCAAATCGCTTTAAATCGATTTGAATATTCTACTTTTAGTTTGTTTCAGAATAGCCATTATTACTTATTGCACTATCACATTCCCGGATCATACATTTAATTACTTAACGGCACCTCGCAAATTTTCAGATCAATCATCAACTGTTTCAAATTAATCACTCCTAGTTTTTATAATTATGGATCAAATAAGGCATAGGATTACTATATTGAACCATGAATCAAATCATGATTCTATAATATCCTCATTTAACTCAACTAATGGTTTGTCATTGAATAAACTGTGTAATTATACAAGAGAAGATAGATTTTCCATTCCCTTCACCGACAAATTCAAGTATATTAGACTGTTGAGGATAAGTGTTGGAGATATCGATTCAAATGTTTTCAGGTATAGATCTTCTGGGTTAACCATCTATGTAGTACCTTCCACTACTAATAAAGAGCTATTTTTCAACGAAATTAATAATTTTGTATCCAAGTTGTTCAGTATACCGGTAACTAACTCAAATTGGATTTTGTCAAAGAATACATTATTATTTAATACGAGAAACTTCTCTCAGGAGAATCTTAAATTACTATTAACAGGATTAGCTTATTATCCTCATATCGACACTAGCATCATGGATTTATACTACGAAAATAATAAACTAACATTCAGCTTCATTAACAACGATAAGGATCATCCAATTGAGAGGAATGATAATATTTACCAGGAGACAGGAATTTTTTTAATTGATGAAAACTCTACTAATGATGATATAATATTGAGTGGTGTAAGAGTTTTATTTAATGAAGAAGAACCTATGAAACAAACATTATTCCATTTAAAACCTAAATTTAGAACCCTCGTTTCTCACAATGAGGTGATTGAGAATGGGTTACATCCAAAGATAAAAACAACTATTGACCGTAGTTCAGTACCACAAGAATCTGATGTCATGGAATGTAAGCTTTATTACTATATGAACTTGAATAAAAATCTATTTATTGATAGGTACAACCTCGGTGAAGGGTTCAAGTTCATTTTCAATTTCGGCAATAAAGATCTTGAATTACCGGAGTATAAAATTGAAGAATGGGGAAACGAAATCCTCTTGGAGTTTGAAGACTGGGAAACTAAAATGGATGATGACCTTGAAATGATATTGAATCTTCATTCAAGGTACCAGATCCCTGGTACTGGCTCTACTGAAGAAGATAAGAAGAAAGTCATGCTAAACCAACCAGTTATATTCTATGGCTGTGACGAAGTTGGTGATAAATCTGTTGTAAATTTTAATCCATTCATCAACCAATATGGTATGGGAAATAGACATGTTCAGTATTTCACTAATAATACCATATTTTATGAATCATTTAATACAACAGAATTAGTGGTTAAAATTCCTATACCAAATAAGAAATTTGAATTAGTTAATTTAATTACCACTTTAACAATTCTTATTGGGGTATTTATCATATTATTACAACTATTAACGAGTAAGATTAATAATAAAAAAGCTAGATAATTAAGGAATAGAAAGTGTTTCATAGTTATAATAGTCATTATCATGAAAATTAAATTTGAAGTACAATTCAATGTACTCCAGGAAAATATCTATCACGTTATTTATGAGTCCGTCAAATTTATCCGTTGATAGTTTGTCAATTTGGTTATTTACTTCGAAAATTCTAGTTTTAATCGGAGAATCATTATTCCGGGTGTCATTAAAGTCATTATCATTCCAGTCGTCAATTAGATCATTTATATCAATAATAAAATTGTCTAAATCACTAAGCAGTTGTACAAAATTTTGAAACATAAGTTTAAAATTTAATAACCCATTTATCATTATTCGGGAATTATTTAAATTCTTATAAGTTTGAACATTTGCTAGTATTTGTAATTTCATTGAATGATGGTTTATCTGATACTGATTATCAAGTTGATTTAGTTCATGGGTTAATTTATTACTGAAATTTGCTATATTCAACAGTAGTTTATTTAAGTGATCCATGTGACCCAGCTGTACTTTTAGTCGATTAAATGATTCATTTAAGTTCATTAAATTATGGGATAAAAACATCTCTTGACTTAAATAATGGGATAATGGTTTGAAATTTACAAAAATTAGTGGGATAAGTGTTTTTAGTTCTTGTATAGTTGGGGCATCATTATAATATATATTATACTTTACTGGGAGTTCACGTCTATTACTTATAGGTTGAATCTTATTCACATTTTCAAAATGTGATTTTGTTATAGTGTACCTCGACATTGCCATATTGATTATTAGGGGATGATCGAGAATTTATAGTTTTTACGATTTATCAAGAGAAATACAATAGTTATATACACAACAATAATTCTCCACCTTTTATTTCCCCCACAGAAACTTTTCTTAATCGAGAGTGTTCATATCCAGGAATGAATTTATCCCTTTATAGCTACCTTTTACATACTATAACTAATGTATAATGATAGATATATTAATTAATACATCTGACGCCTCGTACTGAATCCCGTTATTGCTGTGCTTAAAATTTCAAACCTAAATCTTAAGCAAGACGCATCACGGCTATCCTGTGGCTCAAAATCTGAGACTATTGTATATTTAGTTACGAACTAAAGTTCATCTTTTTCATAGTTTTGTTGAGATTTAACACCAATTTTTTCTGGTATTAATACTTTATACTCTATAAATAAATCTCCATGTTTATCATCATCATCTATTACTGGCATTCCTTTACCTTTTATTACTTCAACTTCATTATTTAAAGTTGGTACACCTTCTGATCTTGTTAATTCAATTTCATGATCTATCGAATCGAAAAATGGTATATTCCTACTCCAGTTACCATTAACACTTTCCTCGACTGTTAAAACTTCAGTTCTGAATAAATTATTACCAATTCTTCTATAACCCCAACTATCAATATAATCTTCATGAATATTGACAATAATATCACCTGGTACCCATTCAGGATTTTCGTCTCCTTGTCCTTGCATAATATGTTGATAATTTCTAGGTAATCCTGGAGGTAAATAAATTTTATATTTACGTTGATTATCTTCCACTCCTGATCCATGACAGTGATTACATTTGTTTGTAATTACTTTACCTTTACCTCCACAAACATCACAAGCTACTTGGAATGTTTGGAACATTCCTGGTCCTAATTGTCTTCTCATTTGTCTAACACCTTGCCCGTTACAATTATTACAAGCATGAGTTTTTTTATCTTTTGATCCTGTACCTTCACATTTTGAACAGATGTTTTTCATTTGAATTTCAAATTCAACTTCTCTACCGGTATAAAAATCTCTTAATGGAACATCAATTGCTGCTAACTTATTTTCACCTCTTCTAACTCTTCTTTGTCCTTGAGTACCCATACCACCAAAGAATTGATTGAACATATCACCTAAATCAATATGGTCTCCTCTACCATTTGGATCACCATATTGATCATAATTTTGTTTCTTTTGTGGATCAGATAACACTTCATATGCTTCACCTACTTCAATGAATTTTTCATGAGCTTCATCACTGGGATTCTTATCTGGGTGATACGTTTTACTTAATCTTCTATAAGCTTGTTTAATAGTCTTTTCATCAGCATCTTTTCCAATATCAAGTATCTTATAATAATCTTTTGCTTGAACTAATGCTAATAATCCAATTAATATTAATGCTAGTATCTTCATAATCTACACGTCAACTATTTTTCGAGGTTGATTTATCGCGATTCGATGCCTTATTAACTATGGGTGAAGTTATAACTGTTTCCTGCTCTCAAATAGCAAATCATGTTTTAACTCATTTATATAATAATCAGGACTCTCATATTCCTTATAAACGTGATTTCATCGTTAAATATGATAATTCAGTGTTTTTATCTCAAAATAAACAAAATGGTAGAACAAATTATAGTCCTAGAGCTTTGATATATGATGTAAGAAATGGGTTCGGCTCATTGGGTAAATACGAATATTATGACTATGAACGTCAAAGTAACTTAGATGGCTTTGAAGTTATAAATACCGGGGAAAAAGTCCCTAAAACTGAATACCAAAAAGCTCTCGATAAAGGTATTGCACAACCAGGTAATTTAAACCGTCAAAATACAAGGTATTGGACTGATTATAATAAACTCATCTATAGACCTATGTGTTTGACGTCTCTAGAATCCTGGGAGTTGGATACTGATGGTAAAATTGTTAATAAATTTACTCCAAATATGGAGTTTACTACCTTTAATATAGGTCAAGATGAGTTTAAGACGAAGGAAGATACTGCAATTGAAACTTTTAGAAAATTATTAGAAGAATCTGATTATTTTCAGGGTATTCAGTTGCTTACACAATCAGATAATGCTTGGAGTGGGTTCGGATCAGATTATTTGTCTACCATAAAAGACGAGTTTTTCAACTATACTTCTAATAACAAGTTTAATATGTGGATTTGGGATATACTAAAGCCTGGAAAGTTGAATTATCATGAGCGGTTGACCAGAATTAAGAGTGTGGTTGAGTTTAGTAAACGTGCTAGTCTCTTAGTTCCGATCAAAGTATCAGATATAATACCGTTAAGTACATGGGAACAAAGTGGTTTAATGTCAGTGACAGTCAACAGTACGTGGGAACTACTCAACTCAAAAGTATCCAACATGAAGGAATTTGAAACAAGGCTTTTGAGTGACGATTTCAACAGGAATATCGTCAATGCTATAACAATCAAAGAAATCAAAGATATATCCAAATTAAGCTTATATGACATGGAGGAAAGTCACGAAATTCATCTCGGTTTGAATAACTATTCGAAGCATAACTTTCATACAACTACAGTAGTTAACGAGTGGAATAAGGAAGATATCCAAACTGTGGAGTCTAAATTCCACACCAATTATTACACCAAGAATGATTTACTAGATATCAAGAAAATAGACTCGTTCCCTACCACCACCATACCGTTTGATAAAGCATCTATTGAATACTCGATTGACTCTTCCATTAAATATGACTTAGAGACGTACATTAAGACTATAAGAGGATCAAAGAACATTGATGCAATTGTAGGTGACAGAGAAGAGTTACTTCAAGATTTGTATAATCTTAAAGTATCGTACTCTAATGGACCAGAGTTTGATGATGATAGTGATTTTTACGATGATTAATTCAATATATTACTTAAATAGTCTTTTCCGTTAAGTAAATGTTATATTTCTCTTTCAAAGTCTTCATGATTGGGTCATTAATTTCCGAAGACATTGGAGCTAATAAACCTTTTTTACTTAAGGTTCCATCTAAGATTTGTTGGACGGCAACAGCACATGGAACACCAACTAATTTAGCCATTGAAGAGTAACCATTTGGATCACCGATATCGACTAAAGTAGAAGTTCTAGTTTCAGTTTCCCCATTGGCCCATTCGATACCGAATTTATGTTGTAAAATAACTAAGTCCTTTTCACCTTCTTCATATTGCATTAATTCTTCTAATGTAGCACATAAAGTATCTAATGGGTTACCCTTTGGAGTGATTTTTTTATCACTAAATAAACCTAACCATTTGAAACCTGATAAAATTCTTTCCCTATCAGCTTCATCCTTAAATTTAGTTAATTGATCAATTTTAGCAATTAAATCTTTTTCACTAGAGGAAGATGCACCAATTAATTTAGCTAAAGCTTCATTCCAAGCAATTTCAGAACTAAAAGCTTCAGTTGAGTTATCTTTTAATAAACCTAAATCAACGAAAACTTTAATAAATTCTGGGAATCCTTGATATCTTAAAGTACCTCTAATAACAGTTTCAGCTTCTGGAATATTGTATAATTCCTTGTAAGTAGTTGAATCTCTATTTGGGTAACAAACTAAAGCGTAACCTGGGTAGATAAAGTAAGATTTAGCAGTACTCATTAAATCTTCAGATTTAACATCAACAAGATCACCATTAGCGTAATATTTAGCAGCATTAGTTAAAGCTAATAAGACACCTCTTGAAGACCAAGAAAATTTATAACCTAAAGGATTATCAGAATTTTCAGCTGATGGTAAACCACCACAATAAGATAAGAAAGATTTAATTTTACCACCAGCTGCATGAACTTCTTCGATAGTTTTAACAGCGTACAAGTGATCAATACCAGGATCTAACCCGATTTCGTTCATGACAGTAATACCAGCGTCTTCAATTTGTGATTCTAATTCTTTTAATTGAGGGTTAATGTATGAAGTAGTTACAACATGTTTTTTAAATTTAATAGCAGCTTTAACAACATTAACGTGATAAATGTAAGGAATTAAAGAGATGATCAAGTCAAATTTGGCAACTTGTTCTTCTAATTGTTGTTCATTTGTAACATCAACAGAAATTGCATCAGCAACAGATCCTGCTAATGCTTGGGCTTTTGATAATGTTCTACATCCAACGGTAACTTTAACATCGGGAGTATTTGATAAAATATCAACAGTTGGTTTGGCAACAAACCCGGATCCTAATAATAATACTTGTCTATAATGTTAGTATTCAATTGACTTAAATTGTTGCATTTACATACTTGACCATGATAGTAATCTGAAAATTTTTTGATTTTCGTGTGGATTATCAGGGAATCGATTTAGCCCATCCGCACTGATAATGAGTCATTAGGTGCTGCAATAATTGCAGCCATTTATAGTGCTACACCGTTGGGATGTATGCTAACAGGGATAGGTAATGGTGGTGGATATAAGTGATACAAAGGGTTCTACGGGGCGAGAAATGATGAGCTTTACTTTTTCCAATATGTGAAATTGACGGATGACATATAACTTGTAGTAATTGCACTACGTCAACTCACCAAAAGCCACTTTATTCTTACATAAGCATAAAAACCCGTCATTTTCACATGCAATTACCCTCACGTGACTGCCCAATACTTACTATACAGGCCATAGACTGGTTCGATCTGACTATATAATCTGGAGAATTCCCCTATACTTTACCATAATGTCAATTGTTGAAGATACGAAATTTTTATTGACTCACATTAAAGACTATGTTGTCATTAGTGATGAATTGTTATACAGCTTAGGATGTATTGCATTCAATCCTATATTTTGGAATATAGTTGCTAGATTAGAATATAATACCCATTTATTGACCAAAATTTGTGGTGGCGCTTATAATGGATGTTATTTACTAGCAGCAACAATCTTCAGTTTAGGTATTTACAGAGATTATGTGTATCATCAAGCATTAGAACTTCAACCAACATTTGAACCATTTGTTAACTCACAATTGATTAAAGGATTAGCAATCATTTGTTTTGCATTTGGTAATGTATTAGTTTTAACTTCAATGTATGCGTTAGGAGTTACAGGTACTTACTTGGGGGATTATTTTGGTATTTTAATGGAAAAAAGAGTTACAGGATTCCCCTTTAATGTTAATGATAACCCAATGTACAATGGTTCAACTTTATGCTTTTTAGGTACTGCTTTATGGTATGGTAAACCAACAGGTATCATAGTTAGTGGATTGGTCTTTGTCATGTATAAAATTGCTTTATTCTTTGAAGAGCCATTTACTGCTAAAATCTATGCTGCAAAGAATAAAAAAGCTGAATAAATATGTAAATATCAGAATATTCAATAAAACATCTAACCGTTTATTAACTATACAATAACCCACACCTACCCATAACTTTATAAAAATTGGAAATTTTCTTTCATACCAGCATTACTTGCACTACTTAAATTAAGTGACTGAAATTTTTCTGATTTGAAGTAATAATATAGTCCATTAATTGACCCAATGGGGAAATCAGGATTTTCTGTATTACCAATATTTAATACCACATAATAAAATCCTTCAAATGAAGCCCCTTGAATCTGTTTAATTCTTGCATCTGGCAAAAGAAATTCTTCTTTCCACCTCATATATACTAAACCTTTATCAGCTTTGAAATTACTGATTAAATTCAAATGCTTAATGAATTCATCGTCTGTTGAGCTGAAAAAATTAGTTAATCGTTTCCAGTGATCAAGGTCATTAGATAATGATGATCCCCAACACTTATTCTTGGTGTAGAATGTATACTCATTAGCTAATGATTTGTTCAATAGTTTTAATGGATTATTAATGATTTCTCCCTTGAAACATGTAGTAATCTCTGGGTATTCATCTGTTAACCCATTTATCTTTAAAAATCCAATAACTAATGAATTTGCTAAATCAACTTGCTTAAACTCAACTTCAATCCTATATTTCGCTTTTGAGCTCTGTTGAATACCTGAGTAGTTACTACCAGCTCGTAAATAACTATTACTAATGGATGCATATGAGTATTTATAATTATTAAAACTTAACTCATCAAAACTCTTTAATTTAATTTTGTCAATCGATTTATTGAAATCAATAGGTCTATTGATGAGGTTATCATCAACATCACATTTATGTACCTCTGAGTTAACCCATGGATCGTTTGTTACTGCCTCCTTAAAGTTACTTGATACGTATTCAATAGACTTGGCCCGAAGGTTCGTATGACTTTGAACCTTATCCTTTAGGTCAACTTCAACTTTTTCAATAACTGGCATATTGTTTAATGATAATACCAGGTAATAGATAACTAATTAGTGGCTATAAGTATGCAAAGACCTTACAGATCAAAAGTTTAGCAGATATTAAAAGCCGATTGTACCTCCCTTATCAAAGCGAGTTTCTTTTTACAAATCTCACAAATGTCGTTTCAAGTACCACAGTCTCCTAAACATCCCGAGCCGAATGAGGAAGTTAATGATTTACCTGAGGGTACTTTAGATATTGATTTGAATCCTGAATTAGATGATGGTAGTGATGTAAGTGATAGTGGTAATGGCGGGTTTATAGCTCCCAATATTCTTAGTCAATTGAATAAGCAATCAGCTGAATTAAATGACGTGGATATGGATAAAGACATAAGTGAAGAACCTGAAGATAACGAGTTCCCTAGTATCACTCCAACTTTCGAAAACGCTTATGAATCAACTAACTCCCAATTCCGTTCCCATACTCGTATTGATTCGGTTCAACAGAGTAAATTAGTAAACTACTTGGATGACGAATTACTTAAAGTTCAACGTAAGTTTGTTAAAACTCAATCAGGAGAACTAAATCACAATGTAATGGATATTATTGAACCTTTATTCTCCAATTTGAAAGTCATATGGCTCTCGATATCTCCACAATTCCCTAACAATATCGAGTATTTCTTGAAAATTTTAAATGATTCAGAGGACTACCTTGAGTTCTTTGAGTTTAATGGTCAGTACTATAAGATGTTGTTTGAATTCTTACAATTCTTAGACGTTAAACTTAGTTTCTTATATGATATTCACCTTTTAAATACAACACAATTTGTAAGGATTCAATCAATAATTCCAAGGCTAAGAATGATGTTAATAAGTAAATTTAGTAAGAATTCAAATAGTTTAGTGGAACTTGAAGTATCAAAAATCTTTGAAGGTCTTCTTGAAAGAGGTTAAGTATTAATGAACGTTATGATAACTCTCATCTCTATTCGCAGCTAAAAAAATAATTATAATGCTTTGGTGGAACAGCACAAAGGAAACAGAGGAAATAGAGAAAGAATTACCACAAGACTTAAAGGAATTCTTTCAAGAGAATAATCCTGACGCTAGACAGGTCAATAAGTACGAAGTTACACCTCAGCAGAGTATGGTTAACAAGAAATTATCTTCATTATCCAAAGATAGCTATTCATATGATTTCGAAGTTTATAAGAAGAAAAATACTGTGAAGAATGTGGCAATGATTAACTGTAGTGAATTACAACTTAAAGTCATTGATTGTTTTAAAAGTTTGAACTTTACGTCGATAGATAACTGTTCTCAACAGATCAAAGCTAATAAGAAATGTATTGATATACAAACAGATGCTTTCAATAAATTACACTACCAAGATTGTTATAATATAGAGCACTGTGATAAGATAAGGTTTGTAGTTGATCATTTGTTCACCAAAAATTTTGGCCAATATGGAGAGAATGTGGACGAAGAATCATTAGCTAAATTTAATAAGGACCTCGATGCAAATTTTGGTAAATTATGGAAATAGCTGATTCCACAATGCAAGTTTCTCATGGTATTTCAAGCTAGTAACTAGCCCTGAAGTGTTAGGGAATACATAAAGCTTGAAATCATGAGGAATTAATTGCTTGAGGCATTCAACGTACTTGTTATTCTGTTCTCCCCACGTGAACTGACCTACTTTTATATTGTAGGTCTTCTGTATATACTTCACTATAATTTCCCAAATACCTTTACCTATAATGGCTATATTTGCTGCTTTTGATTGCTTAAACTCTTCTATTAGTCTCGGCACATTTTCCATTTTCTCCTTAACTGTAAGCTCTTGTGCTGTCTTAGTGCATCGAAGTACTAAGTCAGTGAACCCTATCTTATATTGAACAAGATCGAAGTCATGTACTGGTTTTGCCACGGATTTATCATTGACTATTATTTGCTGCAAAAGAGGCGACTCAGACACTTCAGCCTTTATATCAACTCCTTGATGATCGAGTACTTTGAACAATAGCCTTGATTCGTTAAATAGTTTCCAGAATAAGTTTGTGTGATGGGCGTAATGATGTTGGGTCTTTGAAGATGCTACCCCAGGATTGAACCCAACAAAGAGCAAGGAAAGATCTGATGATAAAGAAGGGTTTAAGTCTTCTAAGCCAGTATAGTCATTAGTCACTGATCGCTTGACCGCCTTCGTGGTGATAGTACGCTTAGTGACCTTTGCATTCTCGCTGTATTTAAACTTACTTAATCGTGATTCAGGCCCATTGCTCATCTGAGGAAAATGAGATTTGAGATCAACGTAAACAAACACGCATGAATAGCTTTACTAGTTCATTTGACACGATAAAGTCAGAGATACGTAGCGAGTCAACGCCCAAGTCGATACTTAAGAAGTCATCAAAATCTAGCTTAAAAGGTAGAGGAGTCAATTTCTCTCCCACTAAAGAAGTCAAGAATTTTAAAGACTATTTTGATTCTACAGACGAGGACATGAATGAATCGATACCGCTTGAGTTAAAATTGAATAAAAGAAAGAATCAAGTAGCGTTGGATAAGGAAGACGAGAAATTGGTCCACAAGATACTTACAGACTCTAACATCCCATATGTATTATCATTGTACCTTCAGTTATTATTCAATGTCATTATTATTGGTTTAATCTGTTACTTTATTATAATATTTGTTTCCACCATCAGATCAGATATAAATTATAAGTTGGAGTTATATATCACCGATAGTCTACAAGAAATATCCAAATGTTCAAGAGAGTTTTATAGGAACAAGTGTAATGAAGATATAATACCGCCAGTATTAGAAAATCAATGTACTAATTGGATGAAATGTATGAATAGAGACCCCCAATTAATTGGAAGGTCTAAGCTCACAGCAGAGACATTTGCTGATATCCTAAACGGATTTATCAAACCAATTAGCTGGAAATCAATAATATTTCTTGCGCTAATTATATTTGGATCAATAATACTTACAAATGCTGCATTTAATACCTATAGACATTCGACGAACATTAAATTAGATCAACTAGAGTCTACGGTAAGGAAGCAAAATGCCCTTATTGAAACATTGAAAACCGAACAAAGTTATCTCAAAGATCTTGACAGCTCACATGAATTATCAGTTTCATCACCACTAGTTAAGAAAAACTTTAGTTGAGGACCAAGAATTTTACCGGAATTGTCAAATTCTAGCCAATAGCGGACATGGTTACCATTCATGTTATATTAATAAGGAGAATTAACCTTTAAAAAGAAATCCATTTCTGCGATGTCGGGGTTATAACGCTTAACTGCTTCCTTGATGCATTCTATTAGTGTGATAGTGAAGTATACAAACGTTTAAATATAGCAGTGATAACCGTTGGCCAGTGGCTTAGGATCAAGAATATAAGCCAAGAACCCTACAAGCGAGAGGGAGTGCTGGTCAAAGTGATATTGAAGGGACATTATCTATTGTGTGAGCATTTATCACCCAGAGACTCATTGTTACAGAGTGCTGCAATTGTGCGTCAAGATCATTACCCTAGACAATTGCCCTAGTATCAACAGAGTAATTGGTTACTTCGTTAGTATTCTTTACTCGTAAACCTAAAGACTAAATTCTTAGTTAACTAACCAAGCAATATACTAATACCGATATGTCCGTTTTTAGCATTACTGTAACCTCTCACAGCTGATAACATAAATTGAGTGGTATTCAAGGGTCAACACACCTGAGTCTATTGGAACTAACCCTTACTTCCTAAAAGGCCTAATTGGGATATTTAATTAAATAACGTAAGTGTTACCAGATCGTAAACTGTATCCAAGAATTCCCATTCAAATGTCCAAATTAGGTAACCTAGTGAGATTGGCTGAAACATTATACCATTCCCGAAATGGATTATTTTATAGTTACTATACAAATGCTGCAACTTCAAATATAAGAAAAAACCTTAACTAATCAGTATAAAAGGAAGTTATTTCCTGATTATTAATACGTAAAATGAGTCAAAGTTATTTTGCAGACAAGAATATTGCAGCAATTGAGCTTGACATAATTGACTCTAATACGGGGTTAAAAGTGAAAGATAGTGTAAAAGCTAGTCTTTTCTCCTTTACTAAGCGATCAGACTTACTATGTATTATATTAGGTTCAATTTTTTCAGGTTTAGCTGCCTTGTGTACTCCTGTTCAAACAATTCTTTTTGGTAGAATCTTTAAGAAATTGACTGATTTTTACTTGATTAATTTCGATAATTACAAGGATTTTATTAATGATGTAGCGATCTATTGTGTCATGATCATTGTTATTGGTGCTGCTAAACTGATATTTACTGTAGCTATGGTGATGTTCTGGATGAAAAACGGTGAAAATCAACAGCAAAGAGCTCGTAGAATTATATTTCAAAAGCTTCTGGTTCAGTCAAATATTGAATGGATAGAAAATTTCAAGAATATCAATGGTGAAGTGACTCAGTTGAATAGATGTATTGAAGAGCTAAGATCTGGGACGGCTGAATGTTCCGGTCTTTTGGTTGAAGGGATTGTTGGTAGTATTGCATTATTTGTTGTTGCAATGGTATTCTCGTGGTCTGTCACTCTTGTAACTTTGGCTTTAACTCCTTTCTTAGCAGTGGCTTCTTACTTCTTTGGTAAATTGGCTTACACATTCGCCGATAAGGAGAATACGTACTCTGCTAAATCTTCCAAGATTATCAGTTGGTGCTTGTTAAACCCTGCAGTTACAAGATTGTTCAATGGTAAAGATATTGAATTAGTCAACTTCAAGAGTCTTGTGGACTTATGCTCCAAGTACAACTATAAAGTAGAGAATGTGGTTACATTCAATATCGGAATCATGAAGGCATTGTCCTTGTTGATGTTCGTACAAGGGTTCTGGTTTGGTAACACCATGATCAGATTGAGGAGAGTAGACATCAATGAAGTTTTCACCGCTTTTTCTGCTTGCCTTATGCTTGCATCCACTGTAGCGGGTATCAGTGAGTTGATTGGTGAAATCTATAGAGCTCAAGCAGCTATTGGGAAATTAAAAGGGTTCATTAGCTTAAACAGCGACAGTGAGTCAGAATCTACCATTAGTAAATTGTCACCCCCTTGGTGTAATGGATCTATTGAGTTCCAAAATGTACTGTTTAAGTATAGCAAGAAGCCAGAGATTGTTCTAAAGAATTTGAACTTGAAATTCAAAGCTAATGAATTCAATTTCGTCATAGGAAAGTCTGGGTCTGGTAAGTCTACCATTGCCCAATTGATCATGAATTTCTACAAGGCCAACGACGGGATTGTAGCATTAGATAACACGGATGTCAATACCCTTGAGAAAGATTGGATTCACAACAACGTTTCAATGATTCTGCTGACTCCTGTGATCTTCAACCAATCATTGAAAGAGAACATTGCGATGTCTGTTTTAAACGAGTACAGCAGCATGGAGAGTATCCCTGATGAGGTTGTTAGAGACGCATGTGACTTTGCATTGCTTGGTAAGTTGGTTAACAAAATAGGCGGTGTAGATAAAATGGTTTCTAATTTAAACTTGTCAGGAGGAGAAAAGCAGAGAATCGCTATTGCTAGAGCCAAATTACGTGACACCGCTATTCTTATCATTGACGAGGGGTTGAGTGCCTTAGACAATAAGAATAGGGAAGCTCTTTTCAAATCAATCAGGCAGTGGAGACAAGGTAAGACAACTATTTATATCACTCACCAATTAGATCAAATTGCTGATGACGATTATGTAGTGATTATCAAAGATGGAACAGTTGGAAATGAGGGTTACAAGAGAGATTTGAGCCAGGAGAGTCTCATAAAAGATGCTAGACTAAGTCTTCAAACAACTCCTAGCGTTATGTCTACATTTAGCTACGAATCAGAATCGGATGATGAGAAAGATACCGATGAGAACAGACACTCCAAGATTAAAGATTACAATTACTTGAAGGATCCAATCATGCTCAAGAACCTCGAGTCAACTTCAGTATTGCAGAATGAAGAGATCTACTCATTGTCGAAAATCTTGTGGTTCTATATGAAATCTGTTAGATCCAAATTCTTGATTGCTTTTGGGTTATTTTTTGCAGCCATTTACGCTATCAGTAATCCATTGTTTTCGTACCTTTTTTCCAGGTTATTGGACAACATGCTAGATACCAGTATTGGTATCAATGCATCTGCCGAGTTGAAGAAATGGTCTGCCATTGTTATTGGTGTTGCTATTATTAATGGTCTCACATATTACTTAAGCCACTTCATCTTAGCTGTTTCTTCTGAACGATGGGTCAACCAGTTGAGGAAGCTTGCTTTGACTAAGCTCAATGATCAGGATCTCAGTTACTTCAACGATCAAAGGATCAAACCAAGTGAGATCATCACTTTATTGATGAACGACACCAGGGACTTGCGCAGCATGGTTTACAAGTTCTTAGCAGTTTCAATGACAATTCTTATCTTAGTGTTATTAGGTACAATCTTTGCAATTGTTTTAGGTTGGAGACTTGCTTTGACCGGGGTTGCATTCGTGGTTTGTATCATTATCTGTACTATTATCTACGCCAAAATTCTTGCTAAGCATGAAACTTTGTATAAGGATCGGGTCAATGATGTTGAAACAGTCAACTTTGAAATGGTCAATGGTATTAAAACTATTCATGCATTAAACCTAAAGGAGTATTTCGTGGATACTTTCTTAAAGAAGATGGAAAACCTTGATAAACAAGGAACAAGAAGGTCAATGCATACTGGATTGTCAATGGCATTCAAAGAGTTGATTACATCTGTTGCAACTGGTATTTTGTTGTACTATGGGATGAGATTAGTCGGTACAAGAACTTACGACAGACTCCAGTTCTTGCAGGTTATTACTTTGTTAATGATGACATTTGGTACCGCTGGTATGTTGTTAAATGAGTTACCTGATATTACTAGAGGTCAAAGGTGTGGCACTTACATCATGAAGTTGTTAGACCTTCCTACTTCACGCGTTGAAACTGAAGGTGACTTGAAACCAGCAGCTCCCATGAAGCAAGAAGTCATTAAATTTTCTGGTGTACAATTTCTGTACGTCCCCAATAAGCCAGCATTACATAACATCTCATTCAGTGTTCGAGACAAAGATATCTTTGGTATTATCGGGGAAAGCGGCTGCGGTAAGTCTACTATTATTAACTTGGTCACAAGACTCTACGGGAATTATGTGGGGTCTATCACCCTCAATGGGACCGAGATAAGTAAGGTCAATGTTGATTTCTTAAGAGAATACATTTCTATTGTGCCTCAGAATCCTACTTTCTTCGAAGGTACCATCTACGATAACTTGACGTATGGATTGCTGAAGGAAAGGCTAATCAATAGTAATATTGAAGAGTACTTAAAGATGTGTAACATTGACTCCTTCACCAATAGTTTAAGTGAGGGTTTACAGTCTAATATTGGTGCATTAACAGAGAACTCACTTATTTCTTCTGGTCAACTACAGAGACTAGCAATGGTAAGAGCAATAATCAGACAGCCAAAAGTGTTGATACTTGATGAATGTACAAGTAACTTAGACACTCAAAACTTCCAATTATTTAAATCATTAATAGTTAAGCTTAATCAACAATTAGGTCTAACGATTCTTATCATCAGTCATAGTACTGAATTACAGGAAATTACAACAAATTCAATTACGTTGAATCACGGAGTGATTGTAGCATGATGTTTATATGTTTAATACAAATTCTATGAGTTATAACTTAACGCAAATATATGGAACTTCAACATCTTCTCCATTCTTATCATCACAGCAAATTTCAAAGATTAAATTGTTAACGTGTGGTGGAATATCCTTTTTACTAACTTCTTTGATTAAGTCTGTTAACTTCATAGCAGCCCTATCTTTGATCTTCTTTGGAGGGAAGAATGAAGCATATAATAATGATACTCCATATGATAACATGGTGATTTCTAATCCTTCTTGTTGTTCAAAGTGGTCAAGTAATTCTTGCAATGTAATATCCCCTGAAAGGTCAAATCTATCCCAAATTTGATCAAATTCTTTATCATTGTACTTACCTTTAGCGGATTTGATTGGTTCAGAGAATCCAATAAATGGTAACGCCAAATTAATAAATCCATTCTTGAAATCTTCAATAGTTTTGCTAGAATCTAAAACTTTGTATAATTCTAAACAAACCAATCCTGTAACCAATGCAGTGGTTGTAGCAATGGCTGGAATAATCTTACCGGCAATAAATTTGGTTTTACTGTAATCAGCGGTTTCAATAGAATAATTTTCAGCTCTACAGTTAGAAGCTGCCGTAATGAATTGAATATGATGGTTCGTATCATCATCTTTTTCAAATTCAATTGGGCTTAATCTGTATCCGGCTAATGTACTTGGTTCTGGTAATGATGCGGCAATCTTTTTAACTTCATCATTATCAACTGAACTATTCATACTCTTCATTTGTTCTTCGGCTTCTGCATCACTTGCTGCAATGGTAACATCAGATTTTGGTTTGAATGGCTCAACATTAATCTCTTTTAATACATTAGTATAGTATTCTGGGTCAAATTTAACTTGTTTTAATCCATAAACTGATGCTAATAAATTGGCACCAGCAATAATGAAATCAATATGATTTTTATTGCTTATGTCAAAAACTAATGGATCTGGAGCTCTTTTTGGTCCTGACCAGAAGTTTCCACCATTTGAAGTTTTAGCATCTTTAGGAAAGTTGAATAAAAGTTGTTGAATATCGTGATTGAACTTAACTTCAAATTGTGTTCTAGCCCATTTAATACAATCTTCAAATGTATATGGTCTCTTATTCAAGTATTCAGAAATACTTTCTAATGTTCCTTTAATATCTGGATTTTGTTTCAAAGTTTGCTCCACATAATTTGGTTGACTCAAGTATAAATTAGCACTTTCTGGATTTTCATTGAAGTATCCTTGAAACAAAGATTTGGCCCACGCAATTGTATGATCAATTTTATTTGGGAAAGATCTTAAAGTACATAATGGAATCGATTTTTCTGGTGGATCTTGTGACGATGAATATGATTCAGTTAAGTTCGGAATAACAACTTGTGTGTTACCTTTAGTACCCAAAGTTCCAGATTCTAATAATGGTTTCTTGTAAAAAATACAACGACGATCAATATAAGTTCTGGCATCGATATTATCTAAGGCATTGGTTACTAAATCTAAACCATTCCAAAATTTGTCATCAAAGATATTTTCAGTTTCGGGTCCAACTTTTTCAAGTGAAGCTTCAATCTTTCCTTTCAAGTTCGAATTCATTACTTCCACTGCAAGTTTCGCAACTTCAGACTTGTTTCCCCCAACATCTTTTGGTCTGAATAAGAATTGACGATTTAAATTCGATTTTTCAATAGAGTCCATATCAGTAACATAAATTTTACCATTTGGACCAGATCCTAATCCCATCATAGCCCAATTTTTTAACATTTCGCAACCAATAGCACCTGAACCAACTAAGAAAACTCTCAAGTTTTGAACAGTTTCAACAAATTCTTTACCGAATAAAGCAATTTGACTATCATATCTCGTACCTAGAGGCTTACAAGTATCTGCTGATCTTGGGAAGTCTTTTTCATTTGGTAAACTTTCTAATGAATCAAAGTAGAGCCATTGTTGAATTGGGGTGAACTTAGAAGAAACACATTTTAATACTTCTTGAGCAATTAAACCACCAAAGAAAGCATTAACACCAGGAGAATCACCAGTGGCTTGAAAAGCTAACTGTTTAATTAATTTTTCATCTAATTCAGATTCGTCACTTTCAATTGGGGATGAGGTCTTGATTTGTTTAGCATACTCTAATAATTCAGTAGCATCTTCAGTATTGTATGGTCTAGGTAATTTACCACCGTTTTTAACTTGAAATCCAGCTAATGCTTGGAATCCATAATGGTAGTTATTCAACCTTTCAAATTTGGCAAAATCAGTGATACAGAATTCCGGTTTTGTTAATTGTTCTTGTAAAGTTTGGAACTTCAAAAGTTTTGGCATTTTCACTTGGGTATAAATACCTCCTTTAACATAGGTACCATAAGATTCATCGATTTGTATTTTGAATGCATAAGGACCAAGAACTTCAATTTTAAATGGTTTATCACTATTATTTAACTTATCCATACCTTGAACTTCTTTGAATTTAACAAAATCACCATCTTGAAGACCGTGTCTAGAATCATCCAACATAGTTACAGTACCATCTTTTTCGATATCTGATACAATACCAGTACCTGGTTCTTCACCATTTGGATCGATAACACTAAAATTATCACCCAAGTCAACGAATAATTGACCAAATAAACCTTTAATATCTGCTTGAATGTAACCAATATCATGTTTATGAGTGAACTGATTCAATTTAATTCTATCCTCTAATGATAATAAATCAGTGACAACTATACATTTAAATTGAGATAAATTACTCTCACTTAAATCTGGTAATATAGAGATTGGGACATATTGATTTAACTCACTCAACTTGGTTGAAGACACTTCATCAATATTTTTACCAAGGTCATTCTCCGTTAAGAAGAATTGACTTGATAAGTGATGAATTTCAATAGGAGTTGGGTCATATAATGTTAAGGATTTAACCCCAGCTAATGCAACATTTTTAGCAATTTCTATTCCAACTCCTTTTAAACCAATAATCAATACGTTGGCATTTTGCATTTTGATCATAGCTTCTTTACCTAAGACATACAATTGTCTTGAGTATAACCCTTCATCAATTGAATCAATTGGTGGTGTATCAACTTGCATGTCAGTCATTATTAATAAATTGCCACTCTAATTCGCGAACCGTTTATTAGTGCTATATAAATAAAGCTAGTAACCGTAGCGGAAATGAATATTCTCTGTATCTGTTAGGTCCTTAAACTCGAAATCTTCGCCGTAGATTTCGTCAAATTGTTCAATTTCTTTAGCGGTTAACTTATCCCGTCTATTATTCTCTCGTTTGGATACCCATGCGAGTAAACTAACTAATGGGATACTAATAGCGCTAATACAAAGTAAAGCAATCTTAGCGGGTAAGTACCTAGGGGCATCAGATTTGAACAATTGAGGCCCTATTAAACATCCAATAGCAATACATATCATTGTTAAACAATTTCTAAGTAATCTCTTTGTATACCCTGCAGTATTACGATTATTCCATGCGTATAATAATGTAATCACACAAGTACCAGCATTACCAAAATAAACTCCGAATAAGTTAGCATACTTATTATGGGAGAATATAAGTATGAAATAACCAGCAATGGCAATCACAAGAAGTGCAATAAACACCAATGTTCGGTAGTTCCCATTAGCATAATAAAGGATATACATTGGACCCAATATGGCAATAATTGATGATAATCCAACGGGCATTTGAATCAATGCTGCCTGTTTATCATCAAATCCAAACGACCCATTAAGTGTCACCGAAAAAGTGATGATTGCACCTGTTGGTATCATTGATACGATCGTAAGTAAGTGAATCAACCAACTATGAACGTCTTTGAAATACTGTTTGACGTGGTGCCATTTAAACGTTTTGTTCTCTACACCAGTCTGATTTGCTTTCAAATACTCCAAGAGTACTAGCTTCTCCTGGGTGGTGAGGAATTTGCACTTGAGTGGGTTATCTGGGAGAAACACTAGCACCGCCATTCCAAATACGATAGTTATGAGACCCATTATTAAAAAGAATATCTGCCAACTCTCAAGCGTTGCACCTTCGACGTGTTGAAATGCAAACGAAAGAAGACTTCCTATAATTGTAGCGGTACCTACCTGACTAGTGATGATTCCAAACCGTGATAATTGTTGTTTATGGCTATACCACATCCCATTACAAATTAACACTCCGGTTGCAGCTGTTGATTCTACGGCCCCTAAAAAGAACCTGATGGCCATAAGACTGTTATAGTTAAGACAAACCACGTGTAGAGTCACCACAACGCCCCAGAGTATAATTGATACCCCAAAGAGTTTTGCAAATGGTAATTTTTGAAATCCAAATGCTATCGCTGGTTCGAATATAATGTACCCTGCGTACAAGATAGTAGCCAAGTCACTGAACTGTGAAGGATGGTCAAGGTGGTCCTTTATCCCCATTACCCCGGCATAATTAATCAAGGATTTGTCTAAGAATTGTAGGAAGTAAATTCCTGAGAGTAGCGGTAATACTCTATAATCGACTTTCCTGATAATGGAAGAAATGTCAATATTCTGTGATTTTTCATCATCTACTTCATGTATGAAGTCATAAGCCTCGTCGAACTGTCCCATTGGTTTAAACAGCGAACCGTAGACCTTTTATACCATATTTCAAAATTATTTGTGGGGTGCCATCTAAGCGCATATAAGGTTTGGAGGATATTCATGTATTGCTCATAAATCTACTAACTTAGTTTGGGTTGTTTTATCTATGGTTATTGGTGTTTCTTCTACTGGTTCAGGAGGCGTATCAGTAGATCCACTTGTTGCTCTTGTGTCAGTAGTGGGTTCTTCCACTGATTCATCAAATAATTGTTTGTCACAGTACACTAAATTAAAGTCAACTAAAGTACGACGAAGTCTCTCGTAAAGGAGATTGCTAACGGTATCGAAGTCAGCAAAGTCCTGTGTGAAGGTCATATCGTCTTGCACGTTAACATACATCCATTCGTTTGACTTTGTTAAGTAAAAATACTCAGATTCTGTTAATGTCACAGCTATTAAAATGTATGGTTTAAGGCCCTCTGTATAATTTTGGGTATGGGTAATATCGTACAGGTCTGCCTGTAATGATAACTCGTCCAATTGTTTCTGTAAGTCCATCTTTTGTTGTTGAATATGATTGGTTACTTTGCTCAATTCTTGCTTTGTTTGGTCATCTTTGATATGGTCAAGTGACTGTTGTAAGAAAGAACTTATTTTCTTACCTTGAAATACCAGTAACTTCAATGATTCATTAGACACTTCGGATTTCTCCCTCATTACTTCAAGGTATTTTGACCTTATATCTCGTAATTTTTGAGACATCTCTTTGCTGTATATTTCAGGGTATATCGTGTCTGATAATCGTAATGGACTTCTCCAGTATGTCAGATCAGATGAATACGATAAGCAGAGAATTTGACCAAATTTCTTGAACCATATGTTACCCAATTGACTAAAATCAGCTCCCCAAAACAATTCATTCAAGGTGGTATGAACGTCTGGGTATCTATGTTCAGATTCGATTTCAATCACACAAATCTCCTGCGTATCCTCTTGTCCATCATCTGTTACACTAACAGTTGACTTTAAAAGGTCATTCATAAACATGTCGTGATTCACTAGGGAGTACTCTTCATCAAGGACATTGAATATCGTCTGGATGTACTCGTTTTGAGTATCATCACCTGGTTGAACCGGGAATCTCAACTGATTGATTGCGTAGTTCTTATCTCCATTATAAACATCATCAATGATATGCTTCAACCGATCAAGGAACAGGTTGTCTGAGCCAATGACCTTAGACCTGAATGCATCAATTTGACTCAACACAGTAATGAAAACTGCTGCTAATCGGTCACACCTATTTAATGTTGGTGTTACTAATACAACTGGCTCGTCAGGATCTCTAGGTTGCAACTCTGGCATAATCACCGAATCAGGACTACTAGGGACACTTTCAGAATCGCTGTCAGCAACAGTATTCTCTAAATGTTCCATTGAGTAACCGTGAGTGCTTATTGGTTGTGGTTCATTTGCCGCTATGGAATCAAAATTAGGGATATCTTGTTTGTTACTGATTTCTACCAGATCTTCTACGACTCCATCGACAAGGAATGATATGGCTTTCTGCATATCATTGCCGGTGATATCCAATGCATGAAGTGCTTGATCAGGGGTGAATCCCATTTCTGTTAACGGCCTTATATCCATGGTGTTTGAGAATTTGCGAATCTAGTGGTATAGAGTGGGACATAGACTGGGAAGCAGAGTGGGAAGTAGAGGATATAGGAAGAGAGTACAGTGCATATATAACGGCATAACGATGATGAGATACAGAGTATAATACAGAATAGCCTTACAGAGCATACAATTGGTAGCAACTGGTAGAATGGTACTAACGCTGTGACATCTACCCAAGTCTTATATCAATAGTACTACCTCTGCTTGGCAATACTCGAATATTCCAGTGATCACTCCCTTCTACTGACTAATCGTCCATCGTTTACACCTCATCTCATATGTCGTCTATCCCACCCTCATCTCTCTCATCTACTGACTCATGCTCTCATCCCTCGAAAAATTTTCTAATGAAATATTTACCTATTGCAAGAAATTTTCACCGAATGTCTGAAGTTAAAGTTATCACCCAACAGTTAAGTAAATTAGGTCTTGAAACCCCTACCCCTATTGAAAAATCATTACCGAATGAGAATATCTTAGACTTAATCAGAAATTACATTACGAACGAATTACACCAATTATCAAATGTTGATAAATCGATTATATTTGATAGTTTAGATGTACCAAATACTTTAGATAAAGGTGATTTAATCATTCCTGTTCCAAGGTTAAGATTGAAAGGCATTAATCCAAAGGATAAAGCGGCAGAATGGGCTGCTGCTTTCAACAAGGGTAAGTATATCAAAGAAATCAAAGCTGAAGGTCCATTCTTACAATTTTTTGCTGATAATAATATATTATATAATTTGATTATTAAAGATGTATTAGAAAGAAAGAGCGAATACGGTTGTTTACCATTGGGATTGGGTAAAAAACTTATAGTTGAATTTTCATCACCAAATGTTGCCAAACCATTCCATGCTGGACATTTAAGAAGTACTATTATTGGTGGTTTTATCGCAAACTTATATGAAAGATTCGGTTGGGATGTTACTAGAATCAATTATTTAGGTGATTGGGGTAAACAATTTGGTATTTTAGCGGTTGGATTTGCTAAATATGGTAGTGAAGAAGCTTTAACCAAAGATCCAATTAATCATTTATTCGATGTTTATGTTAAAATTAATAAAGATGCTACAGAAGAAGGTGAAGATTCTCAAATTCACGAACAGGCAAGACTTTACTTTAAGAAGATGGAAGATGGTGATGAAGATGCATTGAAATTATGGAGTAGATTCAGAGAATTATCAATTGAAAAATATATTGAAACTTATGAACGTCTTAATATTAGATTCGATGTGTACTCTGGAGAATCTCAGGTTTCAAAAGATATCATCAAAAAAGTAAGTGACATCTTTGAGGAAAGAGGTTTATTATACGAAGATAGAGGAGCAAAATTAATTGATTTAACTAAGTATAACAAGAAATTAGGAAAATGTTTAATTCAAAAATCTGACGGTACTTCTATTTATTTGACCCGTGATGTTGGTGAAGCTATTAAGCGTTATGAAACTTATCATTTTGACAAAATGATTTATGTTATTGCAACTCAACAAGATTTACACGTTGCACAATTTTTTGAAATCTTAAAACAAATGGGATTCGATTGGGCAAAAGACTTACAACATATTAATTTCGGTATGGTTTTAGGTATGTCCACCAGAAAAGGTACTGTTGTATTTTTAGATAATATCTTAGAAGAAACTAAAGAAAAGATGCATGAAGTGATGAAAAAGAATGAAGCTAAATATGCCCAAATTGATAATCCTGATGAAATTGCTGATTTAGTTGGTATCTCTGCTGTTATGGTACAAGATTTCCAAAGTAAGAGAATCAATAATTATGAATTTAAATGGGATAGAATGACTTCATTTGAAGGTGATACAGGTCCATACTTACAATATGCTCACTCAAGATTACTGTCAGTTCAAAGGAAATCCGAATTCGATGAAAAGGACTTAATTAACGCAGATTTCTCCTTGTTAACTGAAGATTGCGCCCTTGAACTTGTTAGAATACTTGGACAATACCCTGAAACATTAAGTAAAGCCCTCAAAACTCATGAAGCATCAACAGTTGTAACATACTTATTCAACGTTGCTCATACAGTTTCTACTTGTTATGATATCCTTTGGGTTGCAGGACAAGAGAAAGAATTAGCTATTGCAAGATTAGCTTTATATGCAGCTGCTAAACAAGTTTTAAATAATGGTATGACATTATTAGGGTTAACCCCAGTTGATAGAATGTAGTGGATAAACAAATATATTTGAGAAACCTTTACACCAACTTTTTTGCTCTGCGAAACTATCTAATCAAAATTATAAATTATATCGTAAAATAGGTAACATATGACAGAAACATTGGCTAATACCGGTAATAGTCAAACGTTGATTCCTGCCGGTGACGTGGAGTGGCTTCGAAGCTCGTTGAAACGTCTTAAAGTGTCTCAGTTACGTGAACTTGCCAGATCAACACTGTGTAGGTTAGGTAAAGTAAAGGCTGACACTTTAAGTTTCCTTTCAGATTTCCTCGATAACATTTGCCGTACTAATGATGTTGTTGGTGTGAGGGTCATGCGGCTACTTGTATGGCTATTAAACGTTCATACGGCAATTCCTTCTTACTCAAAAATTTATATGCTTGCAACAAATGGTGAGTTAGATCTCCAATCAGTATTATATAATTTTTCAGCCAACAATTTACCACCACAGCTTCAAAGTCTTATGCCCACAAGTAACTCACCGGAAGTGCCGAATTATCGTACTCATAAATCAAATGTTATTCATCAGAGGCCTTCGTTTAATGTATCATTTCAATCGAATCCTTTTTATAATCCTATCACTGATATAGGTAATTCACCACAGGTTGGTGCTGGATCACCAAATGCTAGATGTGAGATATTGTTCAGATGCTCCCTTACAAAATCTGAGAAAGATCAACTAACAAATCACCCTGATAATGGGCTCTTCTTATTCTGTACAAAGTTAGCTGATAATAAAGTATCAGCAGAAAATTGCCCTATTCAGTACCCAGTAAAGATGGAGTTACAAATAAACGGATCGGTTGTAACCGATTTATCTTACAGAGGGATCAAAAACGAAATTGGTTCTGCAAAACCGGTTAACCTTTCAAAATACTTTAAGTTAACAGAAAAGCTCAACATCGTTAAGTTTACTTTCGTGGAGCAAGGCAGATTCTTACTTTCAATCAAAGTATGTAGAAAGTTCAGTGCTGAACAGTTGTTTAATCAACAAGTGTTCCCTCGAATACTTAAACAAACTGACATTGAGAGGATAAAGAATAACTTTGAGAACGAAGACGGAATCTCGGTTGATGTAGAGAAGATATCATTGAAATGTCCTATAACGTATGGGCGAATTCAATCACCCATGAGATCGGTCTCTTGTGATCATTTAGGGTGTTTTGACGGTCTTTCTTTCCTTGCCCTTCAGGAGCAGGCATCCACATGGCGGTGCCCCTTCTGTCAAATCAAGATTGCAATTGGTGAATTGGCCGTTTCGGAGTATTTCTCAGAGATACTTGAAAAATCAAGTCGTAACGCAGAGACGGTTTCAATTGGTCCAACGGGAGAATGGAAGGAATTGGACTTTGAGGAGGACGAAGAGTCAAGCGACGATGATCAGGCGGTTGCCCATAAGAAACATGATGTTAATGTGGAGGAAATTATTATATTGGATAGTGATGATGACATGGATGTGTCTGCGACTAATGAACCAACATTGCCGCCTCCGAATTCTTCACTGTCTATACCGCCACCTCCTTCCGTGCCGCCTCCTCCTACACCACCTTCAATCGACGGTAATGATGTTCCTTCTCCGATACCTCCACCTCCAAGTTTTCCTCCACCACCTAGCGCTCCCACTTCTGCTAGGAGACCTCCCGATGGGGAGATTTCTTCAAGTCACCCGCTTTGGCACTTGTTTGGCGAAAATGACCAGCTTTCTGCTTCGGAACCTGAACCAGAGGAACCTGTGATTGTTAGTGCTCCAACTGTAACTGATGCCTCTACAGGTAATGTATCTCCTGATACTTCCACTGCTAATGGTTCTCACGCTAACACCAACGTTAACACGAACGTTACTAACTCCACCAACGCTAACACCACCAATGCTAACTCCTCCAACGCTAACACCACCATCGCTAGCACCACCAATGCTGTTACCAACAGCGCTAACACCACCAACAGCGCTAACACCACCAACAGCGCTAACACCACCAACAGCGCTAACACCACCAACAGCGCTAACACCACCAACAGCGCTAACGCTCCATCGACTCGACATGCTTCCAATACAACCCACCCTGCTCACGCTAATGGTCAGAATCCCGCGGCGCCACATAGACCCCAACCACCACAATTGGTAACTCCTACTTCCCATGCACCTATTACTACCAATCTAGTGCGGGCGCCTACCAGTGCTCAACCCACTCAAACCCACCATGCCGCTACTGCCGGTTTCCACCCTCCAAGACAATCTCCACAGGCTACACCTCATCTTCGCTCAAAAGATCAAGGTCAGATACACCAGAGACCAGCGCATGGAGACCATGCTCACCACGGTCAACCTCCTCCTTTGCAACTTTCGAACCCTTTAAAAACTCGAGTTCAATTCCCCTACGCTGCAAATTTACCACTTCCGCAAACGAATAATCAGAGCCACAAGACGATTTCACCACAGCATTATTCAAACCATGGTAAACTCCTTGATTTTTCCAGTTCTCCCTTGCCACCCGTACCACCTTTGTTTCCTCCACCAACGACTATTTCTCAGAACCTGGGTAGTAATCTAAGGTTTGATCGTCCAATGTTATCACACATGCACCCAACGTCTACTCAATTGCATCTGTTATCTAACGGGCAATTTGGACCACTGGTTAATGGGGATGGACTAAATTTACCTAAGAACAGTAGTCAAACTGATAATACGCTATTCCCACGTCTTTTTGGTAGACAAGCTCAGCCAAGTCATGGTGCAAGTAGTCAGAATGGTAACCAAAGTATACAGACCTCACTGATGGCACCATCATTACCACAACAAATTGGGCCCCAACAGCACCACCAATCTGCTATGCCTCAACGGCTGCAATTAGCCCGTGCTGCGCAAGAACCTTCAAACATCGATCATGTTCCACCATCACCTCTGCAATTGCAATTGGTTGAAGTTGATGAGGACGAAGATGAACTTCCTTTAGCCAGGAGGTTCGGTAATCAGCCTGGTAAACCTCCATCAGATGCTAACACAAGATCAAACTATATTGCAAGAAGTGAAAGAGTACAAAATTTGTTTGAAATAGCTGGTGATAGAGTCAGAACCACACAAGGTTTAAGAAACAGTACTGCTCCCTTTGGAGCTCATAATCAGGAGATTGGGCTTCCCCCTAACCCCAACTTCCAACAACAGCTCCAAATCAGCCAACAGCAAAGGCATGCACGGGATTTACAACTCGTACATTCATTACCGGCACATCAAGAGAAGGCTCTTGGTCCTAATCGGTCGTCCATGAGCTCACTGCATCTGTATCATAATGAACCAACGGCTATTAATTATTCCACTGGGTCCCCGATTGGATATAGTCAAAGTGCTGGTACTACAGACCTAGTAAGAAGATACACTGCTCCTGTGTCTGGACCTCTAACAACGTCTCAAGCAACCCCAGAATCAAGTTCGGAAGGTAGAAGTAAAAGTACCAACAGTTTGGTGACTATTCCACCCAATGCATTCAACTTCAAGTATACTCATAGAGATCCAAACTTTGTACAACGAAACCAAGTAGAAATTTTGAAGAGAAAAATATCTGAATATAGTAAGGCCAATGCCGATAAGCGAATGCCGGTAAATGAAGATGTTGATATTGAATCTGAAATTGTTATAGAAGAAGAAGGAAAATCTATGCCGATGGACGAGGACTTTGATCTTACAGATGATATTGATCAGCAGAGGGAGACTGATCGAAAAGCGAAAGAGACGAGAGATCGGATTGCAGCAGATATTGAGATGATGGAACGTGGAATGGAACGTGAAAAAGCTGAACGTGAGAGAGTTGAACGTGAACATGAAAAGGCTGAGCGTGAAAAGGCTGAACGTGAAAGAGTTGAACGTGAAAGATTAGAACAAGAACAGAGGGAGAAGCAAAGTAAACTCCATGAGGAGAGAGAGCCAGAAAAGAGAGAGAAAAGAGAGCAGGAAAGAAGAGCTTATATCTCACAAACTGAGTCATTTAACAACTCAATTCTGTCATTATTATACAAAGAATCAGAAGAAACCATGGATCCAAGTCCACTACAACCAACCGAATCAAGATCGAAAAAACATACACTCATAACAAATACATATACCCCTAATAAGAAGACCAAAAGTTATGGTCTTCTTGGAATACTGCTTGATGATGAAGATGATTTTTCAATTTCACCATTAAATGGGAAAGTTGGGGAGATGAGTTTAAATAGTCCAGCGTCGAAGTAAAGTATTGTAATATAGAATATACACTTTATATAGTACATGAATCATATCTACATTGGACTTGGACCTAAATAATCCTCTTTTATACTACCAATAGCATAAATTTCATTAACATCAGTTCTAGTACCAACAATTTTTAATCTAACTTTTGAACCTTTCTCTATATTTTCATCTTGACTAACATAAGCTGGTGGATTTGCTGAAGGATTAAATTGCATATCACTTGGGATTAAATGAGTACTAACAAATACTGATAATGGGCCAACATCAGCAAAGAATCCCATTTTATTAACAGTAGTTACTACCGCATCCACTACTTCACCTTTAAACGGTTTCCATACAACAGCTCTATATTTTACTTCAAATTCTGCCATACCAGATCCTGGTACTATTCTACCTTTACCAACATCTATATTCCACGAATCTAATACACAAACAATATAACCAAACTGACCAGTACATGTCCCCTCTACATCGTTCAACAACTTCTCCCTTAAGTACAGGTCCATTTGACCACCAAAGAAACTCGGATGTAACGTTAAATTTAACGATAAATCTTTCAAGAAGAACATACTACCAGTAGTTGAAGTTTTTCAGTTAACTTAAACTCGCGAATATTGATTTTTTACACGTAATTTGATGATAAATTTTTTCTCACTAAACAAATTTTCACTAATAATGTCTCAAAGAGTTGGTAACTCAGCAATAGCATTAACAAGAGTATGGCATCATGTTGATGTTGCAAATGATCATAGAACCCTTGGTCGTTTGGCCAGTAGTATTGCTATTGCATTACAAGGGAAGCATAAACCAACATTTTCCCCCAATAGAGATCATGGAGACTATGTGGTTGTAACAAATTGTTCACATCTCAAAATAACCGGTAATAAACTCGAAGATAAAACTTATTGGTCTCATACAACACGTCCTGGATCACTTAATTTAATACCTATGCAAAGAATGATTGATAATAAAGGTTATAATGAGGTATTAAGAAGAGCCGTAAAAGGTATGATTCCAAAGAATAAGTTAAGATTAGCTAGAATGGATAGATTAAAATTATTTGATGGTGATGCACATCCATATAAACAAAACTTAGTGGCATTCGCTGATGAACAACCAGATGTTAGAAAAAAAATTGCTGACTTGGAAAAATCAGAGGCTGATAGGGAATCAATAAGAAAACAATTTTTAGGTAATTAATCATGTAAATAGATCATTATATATTTTTATTTTTACAGTTATAAACATTTATACTCTAACGGAAACTCCAGACCGTTCAGTGTATAATCTTGGTGATATATTCATTGCCATTAATTCTTGAAATAAAAGTTTTGCAGCATACGGAATATGAATTTGATAAATATTAGTTTTATTCTTACAAGATCTGCATTCAAATTGGTTCTTCTTTAAGTTTGCAATAACTGACATTAATCCACAAATTCCACAAACGTGTACTCTAAATGCATCACTTGCTTCCATAAGTCTTTCCTTTAAGAATCCTGCTGCTCCATGAGCAATCATACAATCTCTCTCCATTTCTCCAAATCTTAAACCACCATCTCTTGATCTACCTTCAACTGGTTGTCTCGTTAATACTTGAACAGGTCCTCTTGCTCTGGCATGAATTTTATCATCAACCATATGTCTTAATCTTTGATAATAAGTTGGTCCAAAGAATACTTGTGCCATTAATTTCTTACCAGTATGTCCATTATACATAACTTCAAATCCTC
Organism: Yamadazyma pseudoaaseri; assembly: GCA_030674785.1. Lineage (NCBI taxonomy): Eukaryota > Fungi > Ascomycota > Pichiomycetes > Serinales > Debaryomycetaceae > Yamadazyma > Yamadazyma pseudoaaseri. The sequence continues at coordinate 738,752 of JAKUBW010000004.1, read as the reverse complement.
TTGATTGATATCCATGTTCTCTTAATAATTTAGAAATTTCTTCAGCTGTAACATCTGTAAATGGTGAAGCATCACCTTCTAATCCCGATAATGATGAAACTTTTGATAATAAACATTCAATTAAATGAGCAACTGTCATACGAGATGGAATTGCATGTGGATTAATAATAAGATCTGGTACAATACCTTGTGATGTAAATGGCATATCTTCATGTCTATACGTCACCCCAATTGTACCCTTTTGACCATGTCTACTAGCAAATTTATCACCAATTTGTGGTACTTTTGTTGTTCTCATTCTTACTTTAACAAATTTTGCTCCATCTCCATTTGTTGTTAATAATACTTGATCAACAATACCTGATTCGGTACTTCTTAATGGAGTTGACGCATCTCTTTTGGTATGATATTGAGTTCTTTGACCAAGTTCTTCAGCATCTGGTGGAATTGGTGTAGTTTTACCAATAATAATATCTTCACCACTAACTCTTACCCCTGGTGTAATTAATCCATCATCATCTAATTTTTCATAAGTACCATGTTTTAATCTTAAAGTATCAGATCTTGAAGGTTTTTCAAACGTTTCTAATGCTTTCATACCTTGTCTTTTTTCTAAATCCATATAAGATCTAAAGAATAATGATCTGAATAATCCTCTATCAATTGATGATTGATTCATAATCATTGAATCTTCTTGATTATAACCTGAATAACATGCAATTGCAACAATTGCATTTTGACCAGCAGGTAATTCTCTGAATTTTAAGTATTCCATTGATCTTGTTGTTGCTAATGGTTTTTGAGGATAATATAAGATATTTGCCATAGTATCCATTCTAACAGCATAATTTGTTAAAAATACTCCCATAGCTTGTTTACCCATAGCTGATTGATAAGTATTACGTGGAGATTGATTGTGATCTGGGAATGGAATAATTGAAGCTGCAACTCCCAAAATCATCGATGGATGAATTTCACAATGAGTATAAGTGTGTAAATTACCAGCATAAGTTGGTTTAATTCTTTTAGCAGGATCTTTTTCTTGTTCTTCCATTTGCATAGATTTTTGTTCAGATTCACTTAATGAACTTTTACTTGCTTCTAAATCTTCTGGTGTCATTGCAATCATTATAGTTTCTTCTTCTTCTGCATCAACGTATTCAATTATACCATCATTAACTAATGATGACCATCCATAACCTTGTTGTTCATCATCATATCCATAATCATCATATTCTGATTCAGTTAATTTCTTAACATGATTTTTTGTTAATAACAATTCACCTTTTGTTTCACTGTATTGATTATCATCAACAATGAATAATGGCCTATAAACTCTACCTGCATCAGTAAATATTTTGAATTCTCTTTCTCTTATATCTCTAATAATTGAAACTTCAGGTGAAATATCACCTTTTCTTCTTAAACTACGAATTGTATCAACTAATGACGCAGGATCTCTATGAGTACCAACCCAAACTCCATTAACGAAAACTCTTGTTGAATCTGGTGAAGTTGAAGGAGAATAATCTTCTAATGGTTCTAAACCCCATTCTTCTAAGAAAACTAAAATTGGTTCAGATGATGAACCAACTGAAATACATGACATTAATGAAAGATTTTTAACTAATCCACAAGCTTGACCTTCAGGAGTTTCAGCAGGACAAACAAGACCCCAATGAGTATTATGTAATTGTCTTGGTTTTGCTAATTTACCATCACGTCCAATTGGAGTATTAGTTCTTCTTAAATGGGATAAAGTTGAAGAATAAGTATATCTATTTAAAACTTGTGAGACACCAGCTCTTGAACTCATTGCTTTCTTTTGTTCACCCCAATTACCTGTAGCTAATGAATAACGTAAACCATCAGTAATGGTTTGAGATTTAACTGCTAATGTTAAATTAAATTCTTTATCGTTTTCAACACACCTTTGCATATAATTATAGATATCTTTTGTTAATTTTCTGAATAAAATTCTGAACAAATTTGCTAATAAAGGACCTGCTAAATCTAATCTTTTCTTACCAAAATGGTCTCTATCATCAGGTTCTTTTCTTTCTAAAGCACATAATAATAATCTATTAACCATATAACCTAAGAAGAAAGCTTTCCTGGTAGCAAAACCTTCTTCTTGAGTGATATTCGGTAATAATTCTTTTTGTAAAATATCTCTTGCATATTGTATACGTTTTTCTCTTCTAATACCTAAAACACCTCTCCTACCAATAAAATCAAGGGCAACTTCTTGTTCTTGAATTACAAAACCTTCTTCAACACAAGGTTTTAACATTTCTAACATTTGCCAATCATTTGAGTCATAACAAATATGTTCTAAAATATCACCATCTGGTACAATACCTAAAGCTCTAAATACGATAACGATTGGGATATCTTCTTTTATATAAGGTAAAGTAGCTCTAATAGTTCTACCACTACCACCTTTATCATCTCTACCATATAATTTAATTTGTAAAGAACTGATTAATCTACTACCTTTCTCTAAAGCACTTCTAATCTCTGCAATATGAGAAATTGGTGATGGAGCAGCTTTCTTGAAAACCTGAACAATATTTGCTGCACTTCTTTCTTGAGCAATTAAAACTTTTTCAGATCCATTAATAACAAAATAACCTCCCATATCATAAGGACACTCTTTTAATTCATAAAATTCATGTTCTGCTAAATCACGTAACATACAAAATTTACTTCTTAACATGATTGGTACTTTACCTAAATAAACTTTAGTATCAGGTAATTCACCATCAACAGATTCTTCAATCCACTCTAATTCATTGTTATTACGATCATTATCATCAGATTTGAAAACTCTCTTTGTCATATCAACATATAATGGTGATGAATAAGTTAAATTTCTCAATCTTGCTTCTTGGGGGAACATTGGATGAGTTGTACCATCACCTTCAGTTTGAGTTGGTTTCGAAATATAAATTTTACCAAATGAAATTTCATAACGCCTATTCTCGTTATCATCTTCTGATGTATGTTGAGCTGGCTGATCTAATACTAAATGAGAATCTTCCCAAACAAGCTCCTGAATTGATGTTTCTATAAACTCATCAAATGAATCTAATTGTTGAGATACTAAACCTTTCTCTTGAAAGAATGAAGATATCACCGTCCAACAGTCTTCCGGGGTAATACTTTGATCATCTACATCATAAGCATATTGATCTTCCATTACTTGTTCTGACATGTTAGACTATTGTTAGTAATGAAAATTTCGTGAAGTTTTTCAACGAGCGACTATTTGTTATACACGACCAACACCCAAATAAAAAATTTTCTCAATATTCATTTTTCAGTAATGAAGTTATGGAATTTTGTTAGAGGTATACGTTATAAGGCAAATGCAAAGACGTATCCACAAGTTAATGTGAATGAAGTTGTGCTTGAAAAGCCAAGGTTCGGGTTCAGAAAGGAAAGACCTCCTTTATTATCTCAAACAGTAACCGATTCAATATTCCCCAGTGAGGAAATTAACAAGTTATATATGAAACAGGGTAAACCAGTGCCTATTAAATTTAGATCTCATAGTGATAAAATTGCTAGAAGAAATCTTGAGAGGTACGCCGATGAAGTTGCCATGGGTAAACCACACTTTAAAGTTGGTGGTAACGAAATTTACTTACCAAAAGCCAGAATTTGTTTGTTAAGACCAAACGCAAAACACTCGCCATATCAAGCAAAATTTTTAGTACCAAGGAACTTTAATAAATTAGATTTAAGAGATTATTTATGGCATGTTTATGGATTAAGAGCATTGAATGTTACGGTTCAATTATTACACGCAAAATGGGAGAGAGGTATTAGAGATTTAGGTAGGTATAGAGGTACTCAGTATAAAAAGATGACAATCGATATGGAAGAACCATTTATCTGGCCTGACTTACCTGAAGAAGCTTTAAAATTCGAAAACGATATAGAAAATCAAAGGAAACTCATTGAAAGTAAGAATGGTCTTGGCTCTGATAAAGATAAATCAACTGATGCATATGATGGTTTATATAAGAAACCTCAGTTACCAAACAAGTTTATTTCAAAGAATTTTAGACAAAAATCCCATTTGAAATTAGATGAATATAATAAGAAGGCATCTAAAATAGATGATAGAAACTTAGTAAATAACTTTTTAGGTTATTAATCTTGTACATAATAAAGATATCATGAGAATCTACGAATCATAAACGTCTACTCATAACTATAAATTACCACCAGCCTCTCTTCTTAGTTTCAGAATTTGGAGTGGCGGTAGTATCTGCTATAGGTTTATCTATCACATCGTACTCTTCTTCTACTGGTTTATTAAAAAATCCCTGTAAACTTGATGTGCCAAAATTTCTGATGGATCCCACATAATCGGTTGATTCTGCTTGTTTCCTCATAAATATCTTTAGTGGAGTTCTCAGAATGATAAATTCCAATACCTGATTCACCCAGTTATAAACCTTATTAGAGTCAACTGATAAGTAGTTTAGTGTATCGATGTTATCTTCAGAATACGATATAACTGCTTTAAAACAAAGTCCACACCCACTGGTAAAGAACCCATCAAGATCCTTCGTTGAGTCATACTTATCTAGACTCACAGGCTTCAAGAATGGTGTAAGGAACCATACAGAAGCTGCAAGTCGAAAAAGGGAGTAAAAAGGGATGATGTACTTTAGTAATAATACAGAAGCAGCTAACTCAAAAGTGCAGTTAACAATCCAAAAGATAAGCCATTTGTTAAGTTTATTCGATTGATAGATCAACACAACAGCTTCATCGGGGATATTTGATGTATCACCTGTGGCTTTCTTCAATAATGTAGCAACAGGTACGTTAACGCCCCCAATATTAAATATCCCAGTAGTGTACTTCAGGTGAGCTAAATCATACTCTACGTAAGCTTTATAAGAAGCAAAAATTGGGTAAACTCTTGAAGTAATAAGTCTTAATTGTTAGTATATCCCTTATAACAACTTAAATAACATACGTTAATAAGTTAAGTACGCTAGACATTATAGCAAGTAATTAATGATGCTTGTGCGATAAGATAAAGGACAGAGGGGATTTGAGTCGTACACGCATACGTTATCAATTAATTAAACTGTAAAACTGTAACCTCTATCAGTTAATTTCTTGATATTTGACTCCCAAGTACGTTTTGCATATTCTGGGTTACGAGCTAATCCACTTGGTGTACTTTTAACTCCTCCTGTAACAAGATATGCTCCGTTGTCTTTTTTGTCAAATACATCTAATGCACCTCTTAGTGATGCATATGCACCGACTTCATTGGTTACGGCAATGTATTTACTGGTCAGATTTTGAATTGCTTGCAAAACTGATCCAATGGGTCCAAGAGTTTTGAACATTGGATCGTAAAGAGCTGTATCAATGAATCCTGGGTGTAAAGATACGGTAAAGATTTTTGGATGTTTCTCAGCAAGCACTTTCATTAAATGAATCATCCCTAACTTAGCAATCCCGTAACGTCTAAAAGCAATTGGTAAAAATCCCAGAGTAATTCCTTCGGTGTCTTCACGATAATAAGTTGCGAGATAATGACCAATTGATGATACACCAACAACTCTTGGATCACTCAGTTTTTCAAGTGCTGGCACTAATAAGAAAGTTAATAGTGCAGCAGCTGTAGTGTTAACTTGATATTGAATCTCGATACCGTCTTCAGTAATCTCGTAGGGGCACGCCATTAGCCCTGCATTATTGATTAAAACGTCAAGTTTTGTTTCTACTTCAAGAAACTTGTCAGCAGCTGCTTTCACATCATCTAAAATAGTCAAGTCACATTTGATATAACTAATTGGTCCAACGTACCGCTCTAATTGTTCCTCTGTAGTGTATTGAGCGACTCTCGCATCCGCCTCTTGTTGAATGTCGATGATTGCCCTTTGACACTTTTCTTCATTTCTTCCAAGCATATATACGTGAAATCCATGAAGTGTTAAGTGCAATACTGTAAAGAACCCAATACCTTGGTTACCACCCGTAACAATTGCTACTTTGTTGTCGGCTTTAGTGTAATATTTGTATGATTCTGGTTGGTACTTCATTGAAAAATGGGGATGCGCAACTGTGATTTTTGCATTTCCGTGTTTTCCCTCGGAGAGTAGTAGTACCTATGGGCCAAGACACGCAAAGAATATGATAATGGTAGCGATTGATAGAGGCAGTATTTCGAACTTTAGTAGTGTCACGCCCTTAGCATGGTCTGTACGTGTCATAGGCAGTAGATGGTAGTTGAGTCCTCGAGGGGACTCGGATATGTGCTGCTTACTCTACTATGGGTAACTTGTGGAGTGCGGGACGTGGGTAGGTTTGTAGAGTGATATTATTGGTCAATTGTAAAATCCCTCATTAGGGGTACGCCACCCTGTTGTCTTGGCTTCCCTACCACGCATCACCACCACGTATCACTGCATCGCGTTGAACGGGTCTAAATTTCTGTTGACAGAATGCTGCCGTGACTGTAAGGAGAAGAAGTGGTAGGTAATAGTAGCATATTGGGAAGTGTTTGGCTAACTCATTAGCCAAGTTCTGAGATAAGGGTGTAGCTGGTTTTGCAGATGGTACCAGCTTACACAGACACAGACAGAGCATTACTTGTGTTTGATGGAGCTGCAACTCGCTTAAGTATTTTCCTGTTTGAGTTAAATCACCAAATCAGTTGCGAAAATACGCAACAATTGTCCTATTTAGGAACAAAGATCAGCGAATAATTATAACGAATTAACAATAGGGGTGCGCTTTTATGCGTCTTTTAGTATGAAATACGTAGATCTTCTATAACTTTAACCGTTTAGGTTAAAAAAGGGCTTAGTTTGGGTTGGTTTGGTGCTTATTGCAAATTTATTGGCTTTCACCGTGGCTTTTTAGTGGCTTATTCAATAACTGTCCATTGTTTGGCAACCTTAAGACTTTTACCACCATAGCTAATGTTAGACGAGCTTAACGAGAGAATACTATATAAGGACATTAAAATTCCTAGCTAATAATCATCAATACTCAACATGCAATTCACTTCAATCTTCACTACATTAATCTTAATCGCCAGCTGTTTAGCTGAAGACAAAATCGTCCTTGACTCCTCCAAAACAACTAGTGGTCATAAATCAATCATTTACTCCGACGTCGATATCAATGAAGGCGTCACCTGGAACTTAATCGATACTGAAAAAGTTCGTTTCAACCGTGACTTCAATAACGAAGGTAGCCTTTTCGTCTCGTCTCAGAATACCGATTACGATGTCGATTTCAAGATCGATCACATTAACAACAGAGTTGATAATTCTGGTGAAATTGTTGTTTCTTCAGGTGACTCTTTCTGGTCTCCAAGATTTAAAATTGGCGGTGGATCTTTCCGTAACACCGGTAAAATCTTTGTCGATGGTAAAGGTAAAATTGGTTTACCAGTTACTGAGATTAGTTCAGGCAGTTTCCAAAATAAAGGTCTCCTTGTTTTCCACCAAGACGAAAGAAATACTGGTTTAGTTAAATTAGGTAGATTCTGGGGTGATATGACTAACGATGGTACTGTTTGTTTGAAGAACCAAGCTTTTGCTCAACACTCAAGAATTAGCGGAAGTGGATGTTTTGATATTGGTGATAATGCTAACGTCTGGATTAGAAGTGCTGCATTACCAGTCTCTGAAGATCAATCTTTCTTCTTCTCTGGTGAAAATGGTTCCATTAGAGTTGAAGCTATTTCTGCTCCACAAACTTTCCACGTCAGAAACTTTGGTGGAAATAACGTTGTTGGATTGTCATGGCCAATCTCTAACTACCAATACAATGGTGAAGGTATTTTAACTGTTCTGTGTGGATTGCTTGATTTCCATTTTGATATTGGTACTGGTTACGATTTTAGTAAATTCAGAAGAGTTACCGCTGATTTCGGTCAAGCTATCGGTGCCGTTATCAATGGTGGTATTGTATACGATGGAGATGCTCCATCTTCTGATAGACCAGAGAACTGTATGGTATGTGAAGACATCCCTGTTTACTCTGCCTAAACTTATCAGCACTCATTCTTCAGTTCTTCTCCCCTGTTATAGATTTCTCCTCTGTTATAGATTTATTCTCTGTTATAGTTTATACTTATTAATATATGGATAGTATGTTACAGTCTTCAGTTAGTATTAGCGTATATTAACATATTAAAACAATGGCTGCAAATTAATTTGGTGTGAGCTCATAACATTTGGAATCAGGGTTAAATTTACCTGAGTGAGTCCCCAGCTCAATGGCAGCATGGATAACTTCTGCACGAGTAATGTAGTACATGTCTTCAGTGGCTAACTTAAAGATACTGTTGTGCCAAGGGGTTGGAATGTGTAGTAAGTCATCATAGTTTGGCGCACCACATTCCTCTAACGACTTAACAACTCTACATCTGTCGTTACTTAATAGCCTGATACCGTACTTGGGACCAGCGTTGGTGTGAGCATGGATAGAGAACCTGAGGTGCATAGGGAAGATTAACTCCACCAAATTGGAGTAAGCATCGTTCCTTTTAATCATTTCAAACGCAACTTTGGCAATGAGCTTCTTCTGTTTCTTGCGTGATACTGAAACAACTGATGGGTGCAGGGCCAAATCCTCTTCCATAAACTTAGCAAAACCCCTAAATAATGCCAACCGAGGGTGACCAGGAGTATCAATATCTCTCTTTAACTCCCCACAGTCGGTGTCACAGCTTCTCATCAAAATCTTTCTACAGATCTCTGATGTTTCGTCGATTTGAGTCTCGACGTGGTGGTCCAACGTAATCCCTGCTAACATGTCTGGATCAATGGGGAACTTGCTTAAATTAAACAAGTCAAGCAACGACGCAAACCGGATGAGTTCGGGCCCTTTGGGGTTAACTGTATGGTAGAGTTGCTTCAATGATTCGCTGAACTCGTTAACCACTGAATCATCAACTCCAATACAGTCACTGAACACGTGACCATCACTTACCAAGTAAATGACAATCCCTGGGGGATACACGGCATGGATGGCTCTGGCGAACTCACAGAGTGTCTGAAGTGCCATTTCCTCTCCCTTGTCTGGCTTGCCACCCGAAACCTTGCGTGGGTTGGATGATTTACAGGGAAAAGCTGGTAAAATGGCTTCAACTTTCAAGTTCCTGGAGGTGAAAAAATCGACTTTCTTCTCAAAGTACTCTCTCCCTCCAAGATCCCACTCATCTTTGGCAGTTGTGTTCTTGATCATTGTAACGAACGCTTCAACAATTGCTTTGGTGTAAGTTTCATAGCCATTTACCTGAGAGAATGGGAACGAGATTCGTGAGCTTGAAAGCATCAAGTTAATCTTCCACTCGTTGAACTTGTTCAATGGGAACACCTTGGTGACCACTCCCACAACACCACCATCGCGTTCCACTTCCCACACGAGAACAGGAATATCTGATAGTTCTAAGTCGTTCAAATATATAAACAGCTGGTTCCGCTTAGTCATCCGGTTCAAAGTAGGCATCAATTTATCATACTTGACAAGATTCTCCCCCCTATATATGTGACGGTTAAGGAGCTTAAAGTTAAGGTCCCGGAAGTAAACCATCAACACGTTTTCAAAGAATGTTGGCTCCGGATTGCCATCATCTTTGAGAGACAATGAACTAGTGGAGCTCTCTAGCGCTGGCAAAAGCATTCTTGACAAACTTTTGCAGCCATTTCTTGCTATTTATAACGTCTTTTTCAACATTCTGCTTCAGCATACTGCAAATTTCCATGAACTGATGAGCAAATAAGTTACTTTTTGCAGTCAAACTTTTGCAATATGCAAGACCCTCATTACGGTAATAATAGCCTCTTGGTAATGGAGCATAACAATCACGAGGTATATAACTTCCTAACCACCTCAGATGGCTTTTGCATTATGATTACTAAGATCCTTTGTTATGTTTTGGTAGTATTGGTGATTTTCACCGTTCGGAAAATTGTACTACCACCACTGAATTTCCCTAAGAATATTCCAACCATCCCCATCTACGTATCATTCCTCGGGACGTACGCTGGTATGGACCAAAGGCAGATATACGAAGAGTACCTTCAACAGAAGTTAGAGAAATATGGGGCTGTCAAGTTGTACTTTGCGTCGAGATGGAATATTCTTGTCACAAGACCCCAGTACTTGAAGCAGGTGTTCAGAGATGAAGATACGTTCGCCAAGAGTGGAAACCACTTAAAGATTCCTCACTCAGTATTGGCTGCGTACACCGGTAGCAACATAATCAGTGCTCACGGTACTGAATGGAGGTTATATCGAGACCTTCTCACCTCAGTTATCCAGTTCCCATACTTGGCGCCAGTGGTTGAAAACACCACCAAGTTCGTTGAGTATATCACTGACCAGTTGAACTACCAGAAGAGTTCCTCATTGAATGTAACTGATGCAGTGCAATGGCTTTCGTTACAGAATATTGGGGACTCTTACTTTGGAATAAACTTTAGACTCTTTGACGATACCAACCCCGTGGTAAACCAGAGGTTACGGTACGTGAAGTCTCAAATCTTCAAACCATTGTACATGAACTTCCCCGTTTTAGACAATGTTCCTATTCCCAGCAGAGTCAAGGCCAGGAGAATTGTTCATGAGTTTAGAGATTACTTCTGCCAATTGGTTAAGATGCATGCTAGTAATTACAATTCGGTAGGATATCAGCTTACTACTGCTTTAACAAATGGTACTATCACAGACAAACAGTTTCAAGATAATTCAATGATTGTCATGATAGCAGGGCACGAAAATCCTCTGCTTCTTATTACGAGCTTATTGTACATTTTTTCGAAATATCCTGATATCCAATCAAACGCCAGAAGAGAGCTTTTAAGTTCAGAAATATTAGACTGTGTTCCGTACACGGAATCTGTTATATACGAGACATTACGGTTGTTCCCTCCATTAGGACAGATAATCAACAGGTGCACTACTAAGGATGTGTGGCTAGGAGATATATTCATTCCTAAGAACACTTATGTTGGATACAATAACTTTGCTACTGGAAGAGATAGAACAATATGGGAAGATGCAAGTACGTTTAAGCCATCTAGATGGGGAACAACATCAGAAGAGGTGTCAAAAGCCTATAAGAGAGCTAAAACAAATGCCACATTACCGGCTTTTCACGGTGGGAAGCGTGCTTGTTTAGGCGAAAAATTTGCTCTATATTCCGTTAAACAAACGGTTAAATCGTTATTGTCGAGTTATGCTATAAGCCCTGATCCTACATGGAGCGAACGCCTCACCCCTGGTGGGCCAATATGTCCTCTACAACTTAAGGTAAAGTTTCTGAAACTCTGTTAATAATAAATATATGTTATGGTTGCATAAAATTTCCCAAATAGGAAATTCGTAGCAGCAAGTAACTTTTGCAGTAATTATATTTACTCATGTACATGGTATGTTTACAGGAAGTACAGCATAACAGAATGACCACATATAAGACATCCGAAGACGATAATAGGTTGACAAATATGGATAATTCAACTAAATCTTCAAGTACCTTAGATAACGAGAAACAATTGCCAAAACAGCAAATTCCCTATACGGCGTTCACAGACGGTAGAAAACGTTTGATTATAGGTGTCGTGACCGTGGCCGGATTCTTAGGTCCTTTGGCCGGCAATATCTATATCCCAATACTTCCATTACTAAAGGATGTATTCAACGTGTCCCAGACAACTATAAACGGAACAGTATCGGCATTCATGGCGGTATTTGCAGTATCGCCATTAGTTTGGGCTGCACTAGCTGATGTAGGTGGTAGAAAGGCCCTTTATATCATTTCTTTAGCTATTTTTCTCGTGGCTAACATTTTGTTGGCTTGCTTGCCACCACATATTGGGTCATTATATGCTTTAAGAGTGGTACAAGCTATCGGTTCATCGAGCGTGATGTCTCTAGGGGCAGGAACGATTGCGGATATCACACCACCAGCTCAAAGAGGGAAGAACATCTCCTATTTCATGCTTGGACCTCAATTAGGACCTCTAATTGGGCCTATTTTAAGTACTGTTGCAGCTGGAGGGAACTGGCGTTGGATATTTGGGCTCCTTTCCATTGTTACAGGTATGGTATACGTCATGGTACTATTCTTGTTGCCAGAAACCTTGAGGTATTTAGTGGGAAGAGGTGAATGCTACGGACAAGGAAATTGGAAAACCTGGTTGGTCAAGCCTAAACTCTACCAGAAAAAGATCACCGCTGACGAAAGTTTCCCTAAACCTCCAAAACTTAGCCCTATGTTATATGTTAGGCTTGCAAGGTACCTTCCTGTGCTAATTACTGCGCTAGTTGGTGGTATTGTATTTGCAAGTTTATACTCCATTAGTGTAACATTTACTGATGTGCTAACTAATGACTACAATTTTACGGTGGTACAGACAAGTATTTCATATATAGCACCAGGTATTGGGCTTATTGCTGGCTCACTTCTTAGTGGTAACCTTACAGACAGGTTTAGGAAGTATAAGCTTGATAAACGTGGAAAGTTTATCCCAGAGGATCGATTTTCAGTACAGTATTTTGGATTTTTCATTATTTTTGCAGGTCTTGTAGGTTTCGGGTGGTCTTGTGAAGTACACAGTCACGTCGTTGGAGTATTTGCAAGTGTTATAGTGGCATCATTTGGTGTGACATGGATCATGGTAATTAATACAACTTATTTAACCGAGTGTGCAGCAGGCATTCCAGCATCAAATGTAGCATTCGGAACCTTAATGAGGAATGCCGGTGCCGCAATTGCATCTGCAGTTATTCACCAAGGTATAAATCACAATGGGATTGGCTGGTCATTTACGGTATTAGCATTCGTAAACCTTATTGCAGTTTTCCCGGTAATTTTATTGATTATAATGGGTAAAACTTGGAGGGAAAAGTACGGCTATTTAACAAAATAGTATCTGCATATAACAAGTGGCATGTAGGTTAATATAAGTTGATTCTGAAATAAGAAATATTTGCTCTCTCTTAAAGTTTCCATTACCGATTTGGAATTTTAATAACTCATGCATTTACTATATAAGTAAATAATTTTGCTGCAAAAAACCACAATGAGTGTCAAATCACAAGAGGTAATTGAAACTACAGCAGAAACATCTATTTGGTCAAAGAAGAAAATCTTTAGAAGTTGGTTGCTTCTTTGTTATGCCACAGGACCTGTTGCATCCATGTCAAGAACTTATGTTCCGGCTGCAATTCAATCAATTGCCTATTTAGTAGGAAAAAGCAGCACTGGTGAGAAATGTGCTTTTAGAGGTAACGATTGCTTTGTTAAGTTTGGTACAGGAACCGTCCACGCTACGTCTTATGTGTTATACCTTAAAGCCATTTACACAGCGCTTGAAGGGCTTATCGCAATTTTGTTCATGGGTATAGCTGACTACTCAAATTATCGAAAATGGTTCTTGATTGGTTCGATTGTGGCCTACGGGCTTTGGGCGTTGCCATACGCTGGTCTTACCGCTAAAAACTACTCTACCATGAATGGGATGGCTGCTTTATACGCCCTTTTGAGCATGACGGATTGTATCTACCAAATAACGGAAGGTTCGTATATCCCGCTCTTTATGAGAGCAGCATCTCCAAGAGGTGAGTCATCAGAAGAGGTTAGAAGACGTGTGGTTTTACAAAGAGGATCCCGTGTCAGTGTTTTGGGGATCTTCCTTGGTAATTGTGGGGGATTAACTGCGCTTTTGGTAGGAATCATCATTTCTTATGGAAGAGGTGGCCCATTGGAAGACGGATACCATAACTTCCTTCTTGCCATTACTATTGCTGGGTGTTTAACCACGGTGTTTGCCGTAATTTCATCATTCTATATCCCTAGTGTTGAGGCTAAGCCTAAGCCCAAAGACCAATTCTTGTTGTTCTTGACGTTCAAGAGAATGGTGGCTTTGATTAAAGACATTCGGAGATACCCTAATGCCTTCCTTTACTGTATCTCGTGGGTCGTTTGGAATGTGTCGTATAGTAACTTTTTAAGCGTTTTTGTGTTGTTATTTAGATCTACTTTGGGTATTGGGTCAAGTGATGCTGAATACACCGTGTATACGTTCATGTCGTACATTGTTGCAAGTATTGGCTCGTTAACGTGGATGTTCGTTTACCCTCGTACATCACTAAAAATCAAGACTTGGGGATACGGGTTTTTGCTCATGCAAGGGTTCAGTAACCTCTGGGGTACTATTGGTATCAATTCCCATTCCAAAATTGGGTTCAAACACCGTTGGGAGTTCTGGGTATTTGAAGTGTTGTTCAACGGTACTGGGTCAGCATTGAGATCTCTTAATCGTTGTGTCTACAGTTCTTTACTCCCAGAAGGTGACGAAGCTCAATACTTTGGGCTAGAGATCATGTTAGGAATCGCTACCGGTTGGATTGGTAGCCTTGTCAATGCAAGTATCCAAGATAGAACCGGAAACGACCGATTCCCTTTCTTGCCAAACTTATTCTTAGTGGTAATCTCTACTGGACTCTACTTTACATGTGATACAGAGAAAGGTATGAAGGATGTCGAGAAGCTTATTAGAGAGGAACAATCGTATAGTTCAGTGGAAGTACAAGATACTAGAAAGAGTACTAGTGATTAGGTATTTAGATATATTGGAAACAATGTAAAACAATTTAAAACAAACGGAAAACAAACTATGCTAACATAAATCAAACGATGCTAACACACAAACCAAACGCACGAGCATGCTAAGAATAGCTATGAAAACAAAAAGCAAACAGAGAATACTAAGCGAAGACTTAAATCAAACCAGCGACGGCAACTAAAGCAAGAGCGGACCAGGAAACCTTGTAACTAACAGGGGCTGCATCACTGACGGTGGAAGACACCGCAGCCCTTTCGTTGTCTGTTTGGATCTCGCTGTCGGTTTGGTTACCATCGTTTTCGGTATCGTAACCGTCATTATCGGTTTGGTTACCATCGTTTTCGGTATCGTGACCGTCATTGTCAGTCTGGTTACCGTCATCTCTGTCATCGCTGTTATCTTCAGTGACTTTGAATGAGCCTTTAGAGACTTCAGTTCCTTTTTGGGACTTGAGTAAACTCAAGGTATCGTTGAGGGCTCTTCTGGAAAGGACAAATCTCTTCTTTGGGGTGTCATCGTCACTATCTTCACTGTCATCAGCACTGTCTTCACTGTGGTCGTCAGCACTCTCATCAGCACTGTCTTCACTGTGGTCGTCAGCACTGTCTTCGCTGTGGTCGTCAGCACTGTCTTCGCTGTGTTCATCATCAGTGAGATCTCTCTTCAACTTGCTTAATCTTGATCTCTTCAAACGTCTTCTGATCAACTTTCTCTTATCGAGATCATCATCGTCCTTATCATCGTCATCGCCATCGTCATCGTCGTGGTCATCGTGGTCATCGTCGTGGTCATCGTTGCCATCATCATCAGTATCATCACTGACTGAAGGTGTTGGAGCAGATGATGCTGAAGTAGCACTGGAAACTAAAGTGGTAGCAGTAGAAGAGGTAGCACTGGAGACCAAAGCAGAACTTTCGTCGTCAGTGTCGACACCATCGTTATCGGTATCGTTCTCAGTGTCAACACCATCGTTATCGGTATCGTTCTCAGTGTCAACACCGTCATTATCAGTATCATCATCAGAACTATCACCATCATTGTCAGTAAAGTATTCTTCAACATTTGGGTCAGTCTCGTAGTCAGAATCACGTGGCTCATCTGGACTATTATTGTCCCGGGAAACAGCATAAAGAACAACATCTTCATTAGACTCATATAAATCTTTTGCTGGGATTGCAATAGTTTTACCAGCACCTTTAATATCATTGTAATATATTTTGTTACCTAACGTTGCATAGTAAAATTTTGCAGCAAAAGAGTCGTCATCAGTATACTCGAAGGAAGGATCAGCATCTGCAGGTAACTGAAAGTAACAAATTCCATCTTCCAATGGTACCTCTTTTGGTTCACCCGATTCGCTAATACAATTAACTTTCGTGGTAGCTGCAGCACTTGAAAGCAATGCAGCTAATGAAAAAGTTGCAACAGTTGTTTTTTTAGTGGTATTGAATATCATTCTTAATTATCGTATGATTCTAGGATTTCATTCATCCTTTATAGTCTGTTTCATTAGTCTTGGCTCATGGCTGCAATTTTCTTGACTAATGCAACCGGGTGTGGCTTAACAATTTATTTGCGGCGGTTCCTAAAAATAGGGAGATTGACTATTTATTTATCTGTCAGATTAATTATGCTATTTATAGATGGTAAAGAGATCAGCAGGAATAATTAAGGGGAATTTAGGCCCACTTTCCTAATACGCTCATAAGCACAAATCCGAGTACTAAGAATACGAGACTTAAAGTAGTGTGCAACCAATTAGCACTTGAAAGGCTTCCAGAGATCCAATCATGAGCCCACATACCTACGATACCTATCCATATCAATACACCAGCAGAAAATGCATCCAATGTGCCAATTGCAATAATTGTTGCGGGATCATTACCATTAAATTTTTGCAACACCCCAGTTCCAATAGCCATACCAATTGGGGTAATTACGGTGAATACACTTGCCATAATCAATTTTCTTACTTTACCAACGGTTTCTAAAGCTGCAATCCGTGACCCAAGTGCTAAGCCTTCAAAGAACTGATGAAAAACAATAACAATAAATAATGTAATGAAGTACGAATCTCCTGCAACAACAAGGGTAATCCCGATTAAAATAGAATGGAACACAATGCCAAGTTCAAGTAGTAAAACCCCAATATAATCATTAGACTGCTGTAATGATTTCTCAGATTCTTGGCTTGACTGTTCGTTAGTCTTCTCTGCATCTTCAGAATTGGATTTAACACTAATTAAAGTTTTTCTTGTCTCCGCTATTCTCTTAGTGAAATAGTCTACCAAGAAAGCGATAAAAATACCTGCCATAGTTATGGCGGCACATGTTGCCTCATACAGAATTGTTGTAAGACATTCATTATTAAACATTAATTGTGCATGAGTTAACAAGTGAACAAATGCCGTAGATATTATAATTCCGGTTCCAAATTGTTTGCATATAGAAAACACAATTCCGTGAGTGCTAATTTTTAAGAACCAATTTAGGATTAATGGGCCAAAAGCTCCAATACCACTGGTGGCAAGCATAGCAAAGATAAGTCCAATTCTTAAGGGGATATCGTAGTCTCTGTCTTTTCTTTCGCAAGTGTTAGCACTGTTTGAATGTGAAGTGCTACCAGATACGGGAACACAGTGTTCTACTCCAGCATGAAAATGACAGTCCATTTCTTCTTCCTCACCGTGCTCATGATCCTCTTCTGTATCTTCATCTTCATCTTCATGATCATGTCCTTCAGTGGTCGCAGTTGTAGATGCTTCGGTTGTAGATGCTTTGGTTGCAGATGTTTCGGTTGCAGTGGTTGCACCAGTGGTGGAAGCATCAGCTTCAACTTCAAATGCAACTTCTTCATTCCCATACATACAATAGGTAGCACTTCCATGATTGTGACACGCCGTATAACTCGACATCGCATCCTCTTCACTCGGAGTTGGTGAAACAACCCCCTCATTACCATCTTCATCAATACAAAAATAACTTGACCCATGGAAATGGCAACTTCCAATACTCTCTGCTACAACGGTAGTAGCTAATGCCAATAATAAACTCTTATACATCATTGTTTTAATAATATAACTGCTTTTTTCCGTCTTTTTATTCCATAAATTGTTCAGCAGAGATGCCAAGATAACTACTATATCGAGCGACACCTCTATAGTTATGACAAATCGTTATAGGAGAATCCATCAGTTATTCAGGTAATTAGTTGCCTGTTTCCGGTAATTATCATTAACGGTTTAGTGGTTAATTTTGCTTGTCATTACAAGTGACAAATCACAATCATTTAAGCCCCGTTTAATAAAATTCACTGCATAACCATAAAGGTTTAGTCGTGCGACAATTGGTTGCAACAATTAATTAAATTGCAACACGCATAATATAAATACCATTAAGTTCAGACGTTTTCAGTAAACAAATATGAAGTTCTTATCCACTGCCTTCTTTGTAGCCACCACTATTGCTTTACCAACCGGTACCACCACCAAGGAATCCACTACCACTACTGCTGCTAGTAAAGAAACTCCTTACCAATGGGACTTAGATTGGAACACTGGATTTACCATTCATTCTTCCTGTAATGATAGCCAATATAATCAGCTTGTTGTTGCATTACAAGAAACCAAAGACTTAGCTGCACATGCTAAAGACCATACATTAAGATTCGGTAATGAATCTGAATTCTTCCAGAAATACTTTGGTAATTCTACCACTGCCGAAGTAGTTGGATGGTACGATTTGATTGTAAATGGGCAAAATGATGAATACGTCTTCAGATGTGATGATATCGATGGTAACTGTAAGAATGACGGTTGGGCTGGTCACTGGAGAGGTGAAAATGCTACCAATGAGAACGTTATCTGTGATTTATCTTACACTGACAGATTGTACTTGAGTCAAATGTGCTCTCAGGGGTACACTATTGCTAACTCCAAGAATTCATTATTCTGGGCCGGTGACTTATTGCACAGATTATGGCACACTGGTATGGGGCAAGGACAAGTTGGTCACTATGCTGATACCTATGAAGAATGTTTGGAATTAGCTGAAACTACACCTTCTGAAGCTGTTAAAAATTCTGCTACTTTAAGATATTATGCATTAGATGTTTATGCTTATGATATTGCTGTCCCCGGAGTTGGCTGCACTGGTGAGTTTGAGCACGACCACAATGGTGAATCACATTCTTCCACTACCGCTGAAGGATCAGCTAGTACTGAAGCCCCTGCTAGTACTGAAGCTCCTGCTAGTACTGAAGAAGCCACTTCAACAGAAAAGGAAGATGTTACTACCACTGAGGAAGGTAAAGAGTGTCATACACATGCTGATGGTGTTGAACACTGTGTCTAGATGTTTGATTGTGTAAAAGTTTATAGACGTTAATTTCGATATACTTGTGTTTTTAAAGTAGATTAAACATTTATTAATACATAAATTCAAGAAGCTGTTGCAATTTGATGTTGTAGTTTGATGTTGCAAAAACTTGTTGCAAAAAACCTTGCTTGCACCTTGAAAATCTGCAACATTAGGCAACAAATTGTTTGTCCTCTTTCATATCACCAAGCAACTCAACATCAGTTCTAAATGCATGTTCAGAGGGAACAAAAGCACTTGATTTCCAGGCTACTGGAACTTTCTCGTACAATTCATCTACTTGCTCCAAAGTTAAACCCTTGGTTTCGTAAACCATAAAGTAAGTGAATATACCACTAAGAACGTTGAAACCACCCCAAACAAAGAAAACCTTTGAGCCCAAGTTAGCATTACCAGGGCCTTTATCTACCATGTAAGGAGTTGCAAATGCAATTCCCCAATTCCAAATCCAGTTGGAAGCAGCAGAACAAGAAACAGCTTTAGCTCTGGTCATAAGTGGATAAATTTCACCACATACAGCCCAACATGTAGGACCCCAAGTTGAACCAAACCCAGCAATAAAAATACAAGAAAGTGCAACCAAAACCTTATTTGCAGCATCAGATTGAGAAGCAACACCTACAATTGCAATAATTAACTGAGAACTGGACATGACTATAGAACCACCCAATAACAACTTACGTCTACCTACAAGATCAATCAATAACACCCCGACAAATGTCATACCTACATGAACGATATTGGTGGCTAAAGAGATCAAGAACTCGTTCTCAATACCTGAATCTTTGAAGAAAGTTGTTCCATAGTAAAAGATGAAATTAACACCAGTTAACTGTTGGAATGCCTGTAATACTACCCCAGTGATTAACCGTTTGAGTTGTTGGTTCCGTGGAGAGATCAACAGACTCCATGAGCTACCACCCATTGACTTCTCAAACTCAAAAGCTGCGTGCATGTCTTCGTACTCCTCAAGTAAGTCAGGATGGTCACTAGGAAGCTTTCTCAAACGACATAAGCTTCTTTTAGCTTTATCTTCTTCACCTTTGGACACATAGTACCGAGGAGTTTCTGGAAGGAATATCATACCACCACCTAAGATAATTGACCATAAAAATTGTACGGCAATAGGAATTCTGTAGGAACCTGAATCATCTCTATTCTGAGTACCTTGGTTCACACAAGCAGCTAATAAGAGCCCAATAGTTATTGCCCACTGGTAAGATGAAACAATAGCACCTCTAATCCATTTAGGAGCAGTTTCCGAGATATAAGTAGGTGTAACTGAAGATATGAGCCCAACTCCAAGACCTGCAACAGCTCTACCAGCACACAACAACGGTATATCCACAGCAGCACACTGTAAGATGATTCCTAAGTTAAAAACCGCCAAAGTTGAAATAATGATTGTCCATCTTCTTCCTAATCTGTCAATAAGTAACGGAGCACCGAGTGCCCCAAAGAAAGTTCCAACGGATAAAATTGACACGATTAAAGACTTTTCATCAGAGCTGAAGTCTTTTGGTGCTTCAGGAGTTGATCCAGCAGGGAACCTAGCAACGACGTATTTCATAGCTAAAATACCTGAAATTGTCCCCGTATCGTACCCAAATAAGATCCCACCAATACCAGCGAAAAGACCTACTAAGATCCCCATACTGGTAGATCCAGAAGATTTTTCACTTGTATTGAAATATTTTTGCAACAAACTGTTTTTAATTGCCATTTTTTGGTACAGATTCTAGCAGCAAATCAAGGTAAATTTATATTGCAGCAGTTGGACAAAATTGTGGGGTTTAACTTTTGAATTTCTTTGTCCCATGGGGCTGCCTTATGATTTACGAGTTTTAATTGACCATTACATCATAGTTTTTGTTAAAGATATCCGCCTGCATTAAAATAATCCTCTTTACGGCAAGGATAAGGCGTGATTATGGTTTGGAGCCTACCTTATATGCATTAACCGAAGATCTTCTGTACATATTAAGACATTCTGGGCATTCACCGGAGTTGTTCAAACCGCCTGGAGTTATCATTTAACGAAATTCTGGCGACATTCCTTTATATAATTGAAAAAGCCCCCACAGATTAAATAGTTCCTCCGAATAAAGATCCCTGCACCAAAAATAATTTACAAGTTACGTATTGAAATCCGGATCAACTCCGTAGTAAACGTTATCGAATATTAAACCCTAAAAACAAATGTGATATATATATATAAACCAGACTCCACATTTGATACTATATAATGAATTAATGATAACCATTAATTAACTAATTAATTCATCATAAAATCACCAATAATACCAATCGATGAGATTAAAAATGTTGCACCAAAACAAGCAGCACCAGTTAAGTAAACTGATCTTAAATTAAGATAAGTAATTTTCATTTCTTTTTTGAAGAGGGTTAAATTTATTTCATCTTCAATATCATCATTAACAGGTTTTGGAGAAGCAGGAGTTGATTGTGAGGGAGTACTTGTAGTACTTGTTGAATCACCATCAGAAACGTGAATATATGACTTACCTAATTCATCTTCATTAGTTACTTCATTAACAACCGCTTTAGCAGTAGATTTTGGTACACTAAACTTACGTACTTTCTTCTCTTCAGCACGGGAATAAATGTAAGTGTAACAGAAACTTGCTAAACCACCTAAAATTGAATAGATTAAGTATGGATGCTTTTCACTAGATGGACTGTATTTATAACTCAATATTAAACACTTTGTTGATAAAGCAATTAACACTTTATTGAGGATACTCCCATACTTTAAAGTACACCAATTCTTATTGGTATAATTTGATAATTCGTCGATTAATTTCGGAATAACTTCAAGACTTTGGAAAATTAATGAACCACTTAATAACCCTAATGAGCCAACTCCAATTAATTTAATCGTATTAATGCATGTACCTGTCATTGTTTCTTCCAAAAGAGAGATCCTTAGAATCAAAAAGGGATGATTAATGCGAGTAGAGTTAAATCAGCCAGCACACGACGTTTACCAACTTTATATATTACAATTTATTAAACTAATTGAGTTGAGCTACCAGCGCTTACTCTATCGGTACTTGTTCTTTCCATATAAATAGTGTCAGGTTTATCAAAAGGTGCCGTTTGTTGCGGTAAATTTTGTGATTTTCTGTCCCGAATAATTTTAACAGCTCTACTATGAGCTTTCCACGGCTTAACATTTGGTTCAAATAGTAAGTTAATATCATCAATTGGGATATTCCGAGTCTCAGGATAAAGTGACATAAATATTCCGAGTGATACAAATAAAACACTACCAAAGAAAAGAAATATTCCGTAGTCCATTGCATCAATCATTTGCTGAGAGAACCTGGCAAATATGAAAGCCCAAAACCAATTAGATGATGCATTGAAACATTGACTTAAATTCTTAACTTTTTGATCAAATACTTCTGACATGTAAACCCATGGGAATCCCGACCACGAGAATGCAAATGAAATTGTCCAAATATAAAAAAATGCTAATGCACTTCTTGAACCAGCATTTGAACCTCCGTGTAGGGTATTTTCAGGGTCTGCTACCCTAATATAGATTCCTAAATAGAACAAGGAGAACACACATACCAAACCACCAATAATAACAGGAGGTTTTCTACCGAAATTATCAACAATGTAAAATGCCCAGATAAAGCAACAAAACCCTTTAATCAAACCAAAAACTCCAGTTGAAAGAAGGCCAGCTTCAGTAGAGTCAACCCCAATTGTTTTCAAGATCGAGACGGAGTAATAGATAATGGCATTGATCCCTGAAGCATTCTGAAATACAAATAACATTAAAGTTAACAATAATTTGTACCTATTTTGTCTATCACCAAAAAGAAGTTTAAACGGGCCGAAAAATTCGGATCCTAACACTCTTTTCCGTTCAATAGTCTCTAACTCCATCAACTCGAGTTCATAATTTATATAACTATCGGTTGGTGTAAGGTTTCTTAAATAACACAATGCGTCAACTGCATTAGATCTTTGACCATGAGTGAAATACCACCTAGGACTTTCCTTAATGAAGAACACCCCAATAAAGAACACTCCAGCGGGGACTATCTGGACCGCAATTGGTACTTGCCATTGTTTATTACCGGAT
Organism: Yamadazyma pseudoaaseri; assembly: GCA_030674785.1. Classification (NCBI taxonomy): domain Eukaryota; kingdom Fungi; phylum Ascomycota; class Pichiomycetes; order Serinales; family Debaryomycetaceae; genus Yamadazyma; species Yamadazyma pseudoaaseri. The sequence continues at coordinate 715,628 of JAKUBW010000004.1, read as the reverse complement.
AAATTCTTTTCCGTTCCATAATTAATAAAGAACCCAAATATTCCACCAACTTGCCAGCAAATTTCGTACATTCCAATTAACCGACCCCTTAATGAAGGAGGACTTATCTCTGAGATATACATGGTAGCAATATTAGATACAGCGCCTATACCCACCCCACAAATAAGTCTACCCGCCAATAACCAACTTAATCTGTGATCACTATTTGATATAAGCTGAATTGCCGAGCCAAAAGTTATGAATAAACCGGCGGTTTTAAACGCCATGATTCTACCAAAGAAGATAGACACCGGGTATATCAAGTAGCATCCAAAGAAAGCACCAACGTGAAAGAAGGATATGATATTTGCCTTGGTGAGGGTGGCTACGCTAGGAGTCATATCAGCAAAGTTAAATTCTTTGAGGAATTCGGGTAAAGTAAGGGTACCACCGATGAACCCGGCGTCATAGCCAATGATCATAGCGGCGAATGATGCTACTAATGCAGCAAAATGTACTCGAAAGTTATGTACCTGATGGGGTGTGTCAATAAGGACTTCTCTCATTGATTTGTTTATTTGTGCGATAAGACCATGTGGCACACGATAGATAAGAATTACTAGGTACCTTACTACAGTAGCTTACGTTGACTAGCCCACCACCACTGAAAACCACCACCGCCACTGTACACCGCCACCACATACCACTACTGCATACCACTGCACACCACCACCTACCACCATGTATTTAACTATTACTAAAACACTCTCCCCCTTATGCTACTCGTGAATTCACGTCTATTATCATTATCGTAACTACTTAACTAAAAAACCCGGTGCCTTCTCAGGATCTATATTTATCCTCGATATATCAAAACTTTCAATCAACAACTCTACCTGAATTCTACCACCTTTTGCACCAGTGAACCTTCTATACTCTTCACTAACACTAGCAAGATTCCAATTTTGAAGCCTTCTTAAACATCCAATTACTGTCCCTGTTCTATGTCTACCCATTCCGCAACAGACTAATAACGGATAATGTTCTTTATTACTAATAATCTCTAATGATTTTGTTATGGTAGCATCATTTAATGTATCCCATGGGTTAATATTTGATGAATAATTATAACTATAATTATAATCATTAATCATTCCCACAAACTCTAAGTTAATATTATTTAATGAACAATAATCTAAGAACTCATCTTGCGGTTCTTCAGTTGCAAGCCAAATGATTGTTTTTAAATTTAGATCTTTTAAAAAACTTTGATTTATTATGGTTGGTTGACCAGATCGATATAGCTGGTGTTCTACGGGACAGAAGTTTAATGGAGGTATGATTCTCAACCTTGGAGGGTGTGAAATCTGTACTTCGTTCGTAGTCTCCGACATTGCTGATAATTAATTATGCGCAATTTGTTCGTTGAAAAACTCAATTGACACGGTAATAATGGTTAAACCAAAGGCTAATACTTCAGGTAAATTCATCAATGAATTGACTAGTGCAATTACAACCACATATAATGATTATATCAAATCTTTAACCCCAAGAAATAAGTTAATTGATTCATTTTTAGCCTATTTAGTAGTACTTGGTGTATTACAGTTTATATATGTTTTACTTATTGGTAACTTCCCATTTAATGCATTTTTAGGTGGGTTTATCTCATGTGTTGGGCAATTCGTATTAACAGTTAACTTAAGATTACAATATAATGAACAAAATTTTGCTATCTTTTCATCAAGCCCTGAAAGGTCGTTTGGAGATTTCATATTTGCTAGTTTGATTTTACATTTTATAGTTTATCATTTTATAAATTAAAATATATGCATGGATAGAATATACCGTAAATTAGAGATATTATTATTAAAACTAAGGTATAGAATCATTTATTATTACAACACCTGATTGTAAGGTCTATACATACTAAAACATTAAGATGAATGGAAATATTAAACATTAATTGAATAATGTACAAAATAATTAGACAATAACACAACAACCAGAAGATTCTTTTGGAGGATTTGTTGATGATTTACTTTGTTGAGTTCTTGTATTTGAATTTGAATTTGGGTTTGTTGATTCTTTTGCTTCATTAGAAGGTTGATTATTATTATTTGAAGTATCTTCAATTGGTTCAACAACTTTTGGTTTATGACTATTTCTGACACTTCTTACTAAATCATAAAATGCATCTTCAACGTTAATACTTTGTTTTGCAGATGTTTCAATAAATGTACAATTATTAAAACTTTTTGCTAATAATTCACCTTCTTCATAACTAACTTGTCTCTCATTCTCTAAATCACATTTATTACCAACCAAAACGATTGGGACATTTTCTGATTCTTTCACTCTTAAAATTTGTTCATAAAAACTTGTTAATTCATCTAATGAAGGTTTTGAATCAATTGAATAAACTAATAAAAACCCTTCACCTGTTCTCATATATTGTTCTCTCATTGCACTGTATTCTTCTTGACCAGCAGTATCTAAAATATCTAATAATGCTTGTTCACCGTCGATATCATATTGTTTTCTATAACTATCTTCAATTGTTGGATCATATTCATTTAAAAAATGTCCTTGAATTAATCTAATAGTTAAAGCACTTTTACCGACACCACCACCTCCAACGACGACTAATTTATATTCTTTCATATCGATATTTGAGTGATAAAAAAACTTTTCGTGAGCGAAATTTCAGCAACTAAACGAGGCTTCTCAATACATAACATTTATTAACTATTTCTTTACTTTTTTCTGTTTAAATAAACAATCATCACAATACCATTTACCCTTTGGAGGATGTTTAAAACCAATACATGGTAAATGAAACCATTCTCTTCTACATTCATCTCCATCGCATCCAACCATTTCTCCAAATGATACTTGATTACAGTAGCAGTAAGTTTGTTCGTGGTCATGATCATCTTTTGAGACTTTAACCTTTTTAGTCTTTGGTTGTGGGGTAGCATTCCTTGATTCTGCTTGATTAACCGGTACGTTTGGATTAACCATTATATTATAAACTGGATCAGGTGTTGGTAATTCTCGCTCCTTTCTTGAACGCTTCTTCTTATCAATTGTAGGAGTTTGTTCACGCTTATTATTGGCACTTAAATCTTCATCTTTATTCTGTTTCTTAGCAGCTAATGCTTCCCTTCTACTCTCTGATCGAGCACTTTGAGCGGACCTATTTGGGTTATTATGATCAAGTGGTGATGAACTATCCATAATCATGGCTGGGTGATTTAATGGACCAATCCTAATTGATTCAGGTATTTCATTATTGTTGATAATTAATTTATAATCATTGTTGATTCTAAATAAATGCTTTTCAATTATATCATTTGCAATCCCTGTAACGTGCATTTTCTCTTCTAAACATGGTATTATATCATTTAATTTATCCCTTATATTCAGTAATTGTTTAATGTTGTTATCTTCATTAGTGGTATAAACGTGTAATTCTCCCACATATTTATCTATTTTATGACTTATCGCTGGCATAGTTCCAATACATTTAGCATCAATCTCTTTTAATAATGTAAAATACTTTATAATATCGATTGGTAATGCCTCGAAGGCATCACTTATATCATTTAGCCCTGGTAACAATTCATTGATATTATTGATTGATTTTGATTTATTAAGGTACATCTCTAATGTCTGCCTATTTTGACTAATTTTACTCCTATTCAATATCCTCTTTGACTTTTGTCTAGTTAAGTCTAACGTCATGATGATAGTTTTTTAGTGAGAATCTACACCTATGTAGTAGTAGTGCGTTTGAACAATTTAATATATTATAAACCTATATAACTAAAGTTGTATTAGAGGTAATAGTGTGTTAATTAAGTAATCTTAAGTTAATGCATGAAACTATCCGTCAATACACCCACAGTTCGCAACTTATTAATATAATAATTAAATTACATAACATCACGTGAATTGATTTTATACTTTGGCTTTATTAACTGTGTAAAGAAACCAACACAATTATATGACAGAAATTAGCAGAATGGTTAATGAGGAATATATATCAAGACGTGGTTCCAATCAGATTCATCATGAAAGTAATGAGAGAGGACAATCTTATAGTTCATCATCAACGCCTGTGCTACCTAATTTACAACAGTATAAATATTCCCTGATTGATGAAGGAATTACCATACCACCAATAAAGAATCAGAGACTACCGTCACCTACTGAACAGGATAAAAGATTTTTTAAGCTTGCAAAAGAAGCAATTGTTGCCACCGCAAATGCAAGTGGTAAGTCACCAAATAAGATACTTGATCCTACATTGAATGATTTATTCATGCGGTTACAGTATGTTAGTTCACCTCATGGCAATCCGATAAAAAGTGGTGACGATATTAAGGTAAATGAGAATGGTCAGTTGATGATACATGAGTTTTATAAGGATTTTCCTAACCTTAACACCAATATATTTCAAGGCAGTGAAAGCTTGGGAGGGAGCGGGAGTGCACCAGATTTGGGGGAAAGTACAATAAGTGGGAGTGCAAGAACGAATGAGAATGAAATAACGAGTGGGAATGCAATAACGAGTGGGAATGCAATTACCAGTGGCGATTGGGGTGGTAGTTTAGGGGCCTTAGACAGAGATGTACTAGTGAATAATATAAGACATGATCCCCGGAATAACTTAATTGGTGATAATCCGTTACGGAATATACACGATTTAAATTTAACCATAAGGAATTCAAACACAACAGGAGACCCAAGCGAAATACATACAGAACCAAGAAAATTTCATTGCGTTAAATGTACTATGACGTTTAAAAGATCAAGTGATTTGAAACGTCACGAGAAGCAACACCTTGAGATTCCACCAAATATTTGCTCACATTGTGGTAAAGGATTTGCTCGTAAAGATGCATTAAAGAGACATATTGGTACTGCAACATGTTTAAGAAATGCTGAAAAGCAATTGTATATAGAGAACTTAAAGTATTTAAGATAATCATATGAATGCGATGCTCGGTAATAAGTATCGTTACCAGTATAGCTAGTATCACACTACAGATACTATTAGTCCCTTACACTGACTATTACCACTCTACCTATTACCACTCTCATCAATACCATACTCACTATACCCCCATCATTGTCACTACCATCCCTAACATGCCATTAGCATACTCACCCTCAACATCACTTGACTAACAAAAGAAATTATATCGGCTTAATCCAACCTCGGACACTTTTCCCTATATATAAGTGAAATTTCCCACGATAAAATTAACTCAAAAATGTCAAGTGCTAATGAAAGATTATTGCATTTATCACAAATAATTACTCCGTCTATTGCAATGAATAATACGTCAAATAAATCTTTGACACCTGATCATCCATTCAGAATCGCAGTTATTGGTTCAGGTAATTGGGGTACAACAATTGCTAAAATTTTAGCAGAGAATGCCCTTGCTAGACCACATTTATTCCACCATCACGTTAAGATGTGGGTATTTGAAGAGAAAATTCATGGCGAGAATTTAACCCAGATCATCAATACAAAACACCAGAATGTTAAGTACTTACCGGGGATCACATTACCAAAGAATTTAGTAGCCGTACCCGATATCGTTGAAACTGCAAAAGACGCTGATTTGTTAGTGTTTAACTTACCACACCAGTTCTTACATAATATCTGTAAACAATTAAAGGGTAATATTAAACCAACTGCTAGAGCTATTTCATGCTTGAAAGGTTTAGAAGTTACCCCTGAAGGCTGCAAATTATTAAGTACTTACATCACCGAACACTTAAATATTCAATGTGGGTCTTTATCAGGAGCAAATTTAGCCCCTGAAGTAGCTAAAGGTAATTGGTCTGAAACTACTGTGGCTTATACTATGCCAAAAGATTTTAGAGGTGAAGGTAAAGATATTGATCATTTTGTATTAAAAGCAGCATTTCATAGAAGTTACTTTCACGTAAATGTTATTGAAGATGTTGCAGGTACCTCTGTGGCTGGTGCATTAAAGAATATTGTTGCTTTAGCCGTTGGATTCGTTGAAGGTCTTGGTTGGGGTGATAATGCAAAAGCTGCTATTATGAGAGTTGGTTTATTAGAAATTATCAAATTTAGTGAAACATTCTTCCCTGAATCAAAAGCAAGTACATTCACAGCAGAATCTGCTGGTGTAGCGGACTTAATTACTACTTGCGCTGGTGGTAGAAATGTTAAAGTTGGTAGATATATGGCTGAAACTGGTGAATCAGCAGAAGTTGCCGAAAAGAAATTATTAAATGGTCAATCATCTCAAGGTATTATCACTGCAAAAGAAGTTCATGAATTATTAACAAATGTTAATAAATTAGACCAATTCCCTCTTTTTGAAGCAACTTATCAAATTATTTATGGTTCTGAATCAATTGAAAATTTACCAATTTTGTTGGAACAAAAACAAACTTAAGCATCTTATAGATTGTGTATTATATTACATTGACATACGTTATTTATGACAGTTTATGCCTCTTTTTTTCATTAAATTTAACCACAAATTTATCCATGTACCCACGAGTGAAATCTTTTATCTTCTTCAATTTTGCATTATCAAATTCAGCTGGTGGACTTCGAGTTTCACTCTTTGCTATCTCTTTCTTAACTAATATATGAACAATCTCTCGGGAGTTCTCTTTTACCAATTCTCTTCCGATATCCGATTCGTATTTTTTAACAAAGTTCGGTACGTGCTTTGCAAATGCTGCACTCCAGAGTTTTGAGGGATCTTTCTTTTCCTTATGGGACTTGGCTTTGGCTTTGGCCTTAGCCTTCGCTTTGGCTTTCTCGATCAACTCTTGCCTGATTTTCTCTTCAAGTTGCTTCCTCTCTTCGCTCTCTCTTTGACTCTGAAGAATTAATTCCTGTAATGACTTCTGCTTATTCTGGTTCTCAACCCATTGCTTCTCTTTTTCTCTTTGTAATCTTTCCGCCTCAAGCTGGGCCATTCTGTTTTCTACTCGTGGACTATCTCGTGGTCCATCTTTAGGTCCTTTGGGGTAACTAAGCTTATCGAATGTGTCTGACTTAAATGTGTCTTTAAACGTATCTGCCTTAAATGTATTTGTTGTTACCGTATCTGGCTGGTCGACACGACGACGGGTGTAGTCACCGTTAAGCGCCTCTGGTGATGCTGACTTCAATTTCACCGGTTTGGTCCATGTTGATTGTCCGAGTTCTTTATTATAATAGTAAATCTTATTGGTGTTTGGATCCAATGCACTTCCCCAACCTTCTGGTAGCTCATTGTCAACCACAGGGGTTGCTACTGGCTTGGTATTTTTGGTGTCCTCAGGTGAATCGGACCGTACATTACGGCTGAACGTTGAATTAGTAGAATTCTGTAATTTAGGTATTCTGTACGCCATCTGTAATTTACTCCACTCCTTGAGTAATTCATCAGCTAATGATCTGACCTCCTGGTCCTGGGATGTACTCCTTATGGACCTTATAACGTCTTCGATCTGAGAGGAGCTAATTTTGTTCCTTGTCATAGTAGGCCATTTCTTTAACACCTTCAAGATCATCACTATAATCTCATCATCTTCCCCAGCATAACTCTTTAGTATGGTCGATAACGTCTTGTACCCATGCATCTTTACAATTTGTAAATTGATAGCTTGGTCAGTAGTTAAGTAGATTCTTTCAATTAACTTCTTATTGATATTGATATCCTGAGTCTTCATCAACGCTGCCATTACTCTGGTGACATCTACAGGGCTAGTGAGTTCACTAACGTCGATTGACTTGACAAACAACTCGTTGATTATAGAGTCATCCTTTTGTTGCTTACTCCGTAAGTGCTTATTCTCCTTTAACCACTTCTTTTCTTGTTGTAAACTAACACCTAAAGCTTCACTAATACCTTCAGGTAAAAGCAACGCAGCATCGGTTTGGGTCTTCCCACCCATAAACTTTATACAATTAGGTTCACCACAGTAACAAGGTTGTGATTGAGCACCATACCGATCAACATTGTAATCAAAAGTAATTTCTTCACCTTTTGCAATAGTTCTTTTAGCAAAAATCCCCATTCTTAACTTGTCACCAACAACCCATTTATCAACATAGGCATTGGGATTACAAGAATGGTTAACAAACCTCGCTAATGATCCTTTCACGGTGGCATCAATGAATGAGTCCTTTTTAAGCATCATAAAGTAAAAGTGCTTGAAATTTTTCGTATCATAATCAACCATCCTCTTACGAAACGTATTCTCATCAATAACTTCTCCAATATACTCATATATGAAAGATCCTTCATCAATTACTTGATCAGCTCTAACTCCATAGCCTTTCTTCTCAGTTTGAAACACAGTTATTTGAGCGTATTGTTTCTTTTGAAACCTTTGATTCTGACAATCTTTACCACAACTACACGTCTTATGAACACACTCCACCGATGTGGCCCTATTAATACATCCACTTTCTTCGTTACATGCAACGTTAATTTGTAATTTCGAATCCCATTGTTCGTGACAATCACAAGTCATACTTTCATTTTGCCCCGAATCTCCTAGCGATTTATTCTGATAAATACATTCTTTGATCTCTTGAAATGCTCTTTTAGCCTCTTCTGTCTTACTGGGCTCTTCCAGGAATAATACCGGTGTATGACGACGAATTCTATCGTCTTCTTCAGACATGCTAAATCTGTTGATAATTTTTCAGATTTTCGACAAATCGCGGACGTATATTACAGTATTAGTTAAGTAAATTACATACTAAATTGGATAATTTATGGTTAAAATCATCACTGGTCAAGCAATCACTGTTAATCTCATGATGATGTGTCATGAACAATTGTTTGATTTCGTTCAAATTATTTTCAACCGATTTAATTACTTCAAGATCTCCATTATTCTTCATCGGTGTGTACATCTTCTTAATGGTGGTTTTATATGAGTTGTGTGACCTACGGAAGAACGATTCTTGTGGTGGTTGTGGGAAATATCCATTTATCGGTGACCCACTGACTGCTGGTGGTGAAACATTAGCAGACTTCGCATTATCACCAACTTTCATCTCAATCAATTTAACTTCACGAGCTCGAAGACTTATAAATATCGTCCTTGTAGTGATATTCTCGGTTTTACAGTTATTTTGATGGAATAACAAGTCATTCTTCATGGTACTGATGATTTGTTGCTCTAATCTTGGGTTCATTGGACATGATTGTAAGGTAAATTCGGGTCTAAATTCTTCACTAAATGCTACGTTCGGGGATAAACTCTCGAATTCCGTTAACTCATCTAAACATTTATCGGTGACTTCTAAGGTTCTTTCGTCTTCCGTATCCAAGAACTCAAAATCTTCGTCCATTATACTGTCGATTTTGCTCTTAATCACTTCCCCGTTCTTGCTAAACTCTTTATTACCGTACACGTGAGCTTTTGTTCGAGTGACAACGTCCCCTAGTAGTTTATTCTTGATTCTAGTATCTGCTGAATTGTTGTAGAGGTCAAACATCGATTGAGTCTTTGAGATCGGCTTGAAACTGTTTGGCTGACTATTTGTTAGCACCGGACTGGGCGTAGCATTTGAACTATTCGTCATTGAAAAGTTAAACCCTTCAGCTTCTAGCGCTGGAGACGGTGTTTTCAATGACAGAAATGATACGTGTCTATTGGCAATGCTTGGATTCGAATTGTAACTAGTTCCTGGATAATAATCAATATTATCGTAAGCTGAACCGAATGAGTTTTTCCATTTTTCAATGAAGCTACCTCCAAGTTTCAGTAATGAGTAATTAGATGCTGAAGATGATATGGATGAGTTAAGTGATGATGATAAATACGCCATTGAAGAACTTTTTGAAAGGGATGATCTTCTAACGTTCTTATTAATTGGGATATTCTTCGAGTTCACCGAGGTGGATATCACTGGGTTGGCCTTACCAGAAACTTCCCAGCCTTTACTTGAAACTTGAGAGAATGAATTCTCTGAAGAACTAAATGATTGACTTGGTTTTGTCTTGATTTTGATAGGAATTGGTCGAGAATTCGATAAGGTCGGTGAGGGCAGAGAGAATGATGAAAGGTTCTCTTCGTCAATCTCATCTACGTCCGTATCGATATCACTGTCAATATTACCAAAATCATGTATCCTACGTGAAATATTAGATGATTGTGACAGTAATGGAGATTTATTAACTTTGGTAGCATCGGATTCCATTCTTGCACGATCAAGTTGCTCAGGCACTAAACCAGTAGTTTCTTCGATAACTTCATCAGATTCTGAATCCTTAAGTAATTGGTAAATGTCATAATCTGGTATAAGCCCATTTAGTATAAAGATCAACTTCTTAGCTACCATTGGATTACCAGTCATCACTACGATTCTTGTAATTTCCTTGGAATCTCTTTCATAACTATGATGGTATGGTTTCTCTGTCAACAGGAACCGATATGGGATAATTAATGCGAGTACACTAGCTAAAAACTTAGATGATTCATTCAATTCTTTGAATTCAAGCCAATTCAAGATCTCAAGCACCCAATTAACTACCATAGAATTATATCTATTAGTATTCTGATTCATACTTAGCTTCATTAATGCATTAGAATTCATTAGTTTAGGGATATTGGCATTGTAATTAATGAGCTTAATTAACTTAAGTAAGTTGTTACTCAAGTCCACGTCATTGTTCAAGATATAATTAGGAAACTGAATCCTCTTGTGTACTATATAACTCTCCGATGGGTTATTTAAAAGGCCTACAATCTTCTTATACACGATTTTTTGGAGGATAATTAAGAACTGACATAATTCGTGCCAATTATTCGAGATAACGTCGGTGATATACTGTTCGTCTACCGGTATCACAAGGCCTATAGCAAACCTACTTGAAATACCTTGTTTAGTTGAGCTATCAGAGCTTGGAAATGATACTTTGCTATTATTAATAGGTAATGTAGGACGAGGATTCCAGCTATCAGTACCACTGGTAGGTTCGCTTTCGACATCTGAGATCAGAAAGAGTCTAGTGACTAACACTGACCTATAATTGATACTAGGGGTGTTAACTACCGGTAATAAATGTATCTTTGTCACAGACTGTTTTTCATTACTGGGCAAGCCACCGCCAAACATATAGTCATTAATCTCATTAGGGTGGTGGTATAACTTCGACGGAGCCATTGTACGAGCCAAATTTTGCTTTATCGTTGTATTTGAAGGAGTTATGGGGGGTTTATCATCATTTGTAGTATCGAATAGCACTTGCTTTGACCTAATACTACCACCATCCTGGGAGATTATTATACGGAAACATTTAGTATTTAAGTCGAATGGTGCTAAAATTGACTTATCACCTACGCCGTAGAGAATCTCTCGGGTGTAATGGTCGTCGTATGAATTATTAGTGGACTGGGAGTTTGAAGGTGACTGCAGTTCTTGCTTCAACGACGCAGAAGAATTCTGTTTGAACAATCTGCCTAACATAGTGAGTTAATAGCGCCTAGTGGTGGTAATCTAGCACAAATGAGTGATTGTGATACGTAACAAGGAGGTTTATTAGATAATGACCGAATCTATTGTTGAGAATGCGCTTGGACACGGAATGAGATTTGTACGACAGAGACCCTACAATACTACGGAGTCCCAGTTCTACGGGTGGCAACCACACACTACTGGTCCCAGTTCACGAGTCCACGTCCCACGAGTCTACCAGTCACTACCACCTTGAGCCCCTAAGAGTCCACTTGAGTCTTACGTAACGCCCATATATTGGTCTATACACTATAATGCTTTAAGTGATTGTTCTAAAGCATTCAACAATAAATCAGCGTGTTTTTGTTCAAAAACTAATGGTGGTCTTAATCTTACTGAATAATCTCCACATCCACCAATATTAACCCCATTTTGTCTCATAATTCCTAAAAATTTACCCCTTTGATCTGCATCTTTACAATCCCAAGCGATGAATGTACCGAAATTTTCACCTCTTAAATTATAAATTGGGTACTTTTCGGATAACTGTTTCAACTTACCGTATAAATAGTTACCAACGGTTGCAGTTGCGTCAACTAAATTGTGTTTTGCAACCTCTGTATAAATAGTTTTGGCGATTAATGCTTTTGATGGATCACCACACCATGTATTAAATTGTCTGTATGGTTGTTTTGGTTGTAAATCAGGGTTTGTAAAATAGAAACCAGCTGCTTGAAACTTCTTAGAGAATGTTACCATATCAGGAGGACTTGGTAAATTAAAATGTTCATGAGCCCAAAATTTACCTGAGGCTCCAACACCGGTTTGAACTTCATCAACAATCATTAAAACATCATTTTGTTTGGTAATTTCTCTTAATTTTTGGAAGAAATATGGCGTGGCATGGTTATCACCACCTTCTGATTGAACTGGTTCAATTATTGTGGCAGCAACTTTACCATTACTGTCATTTATAATTTTTTCAAATTGTTCCAAGCATCTATCTTCTTCAGCTCTATTTTCAGCTTCAAATTCATTAAGTGGATACTTTAATGATGGGAATGGAGCTACTGGCCAATCAAAGGCTGGGATATCCAATTTATGAATTGCCTTGGATCTGGTAGTGGACAATGATCCAAATAATCTCCCGTGGAAACCTTTCTCAAACGATAAGATAACCATATCAGAAGCACCAGGTAACTTATTTTCCATAACAGATTCTAATTCTTCAGCAGTAAAATCTCTGTTACCTCTTCTCTTAGTATGATGATACATAAATGCTGCTTTATAAGCAGTTTCATTAGCATCTGATCCTGCTAATGCAGTCCATACTTTATCTAAACCTTTTGGAGCCCCTGCTAATATACCTTGTTCTAATATCTTACCATAATCTGTTGATGGGAAACATGCTAATGCAGGTCTATTAACTAATGCATTAGTCATTTCATCAGATTTGGCAGTCTTAATTAATTCAGGGTTATTGTACCCTAAAGCAATCGATGAAATTTGGCCATAAACATCAAGTAGCTTGTTCCCATCGGCGTCAGCGATAAAATTTCCTACTGAGTTGTAGTAATCAGTGACAAAGTATGTAGCTCTGTTATCAAATACTTGACCTAACTGATCATTGATCTGTTCACTTAATGGACCTGGAATAGTTGATGTCTTTAATATTGGAGCTGATGGTTCATCTGGGTAGTAAGACTCACAAGTAGAGACTTGTCTAGTAGCTCTAGCGGTAATCCGTCTAATATTCCTACTGGTGATCCTAAGCATATTGATGAAATGTGGGATAATCAGAGTTTATATAGCGACAAAAGGAAAGCCAGTTCCATGAAGGGAATCGGTTTCCGGGGTTACTCCGTTTCCGCTTAGTAGAGATAGGTGCGTTAGGAGGATGGCGGTACAGGGGGTTCAGGTTGGTACATGGTAGTATAGATACAGAGTGTAGTCCGTTTGTGGTGGTATGTGGTGCATGGTGTTGTGTTAGGCTTGAGAACGGTGAAATTATAGGTTGGTGATGGTGGTCTCGTTACGGTAATTTCATTGATAAGGCCACTAATCACATACCACCCGACCCCCATTAGCTCCCACCTACCACCATTTGCTCCCACCGGCCAACACCATCTGACCGCCTTGTGACAACAGCCTTGTAACCACCGTCATCGAGACCCCCTGTCCAGCTCCTCTATCCAGCACCACTATTTGACCTCTACTATACCTCCAACTCCTCCACCTCACAAAACTGAGAAAAACATTTAATGGCATCGTTATCCCATAAATTATCCATCAATATCCCATTCCAAACCGAGTCCCAGGCACTTGTGGCAAAGAATACATTATCCCCTGACCCAATATTAAAGAAAGATGAACTCACAGTTGACTACCTCGTTAACGGTAGTAGTTTAGTATGCAATTTCCACGGGGTCAGTGATCGAGTTATTAGGGTAGCTATCAGTAATGTTTTAGATAATATTAAGACAATTGTTGAGTGTTTAGAAGAGTTCGAAGGTAAACAAGACCATTTATTCACTGATTAACACCATTTACTACCATTTCCCATTAGTTTTCATAGATTTAACCCATAATGATTAATGCACATTCGCAATGAAAATTTCTCTAATGATTAGAAGAGTTAGTAAACGAACTCTTTTCAGTGGTAAGAAACTACCTGATTTCACTGAAAAGGATACTAGTTTCCAACATGAGTACTCTATTAGACCTGATACGTATGCATTCAAAGTGTCACATGATGTCACCACTAAATTAAATCGAACTTCTCCATTTCAAGAAACTCCAACGTTCAATTTACTTGATTTCATTTACAGACACTCCACCAATTATCCATTCGCCAAGAAGACGCCACAAGAAGTGTTTAACTCATACCCGTCTATAACGTCGAAGAATCAGGCCAGACAAAAATTTCGTCCACGTAAAGTTAAAATGGCCGTGGGTGATTTCATTGAAGACAGCTTATACAACCCAAATTATGGATATTTCTCCCTGGAGGTTGAAATTTTTACGTCTGAGAAGCCTTTTGATTATAATAATATTCAAGATGTGGACGATTTCATGGAAAACTGGAAGAAAGCATACGCAAAGTATGATACTGAAGAAGTTGAAGTTAAAAGACAAGAATTAATTCAACCAGATAAAAACAATTATGCAGACCCAAAATCTAAATTTGCTACTAAATCTTTAAGTCTCTACAACGAGGAGAAGGCCAAGTTGAGTCCAGTACAGAAGAATAAGAGATCTTTACAATTATGGCACACACCAACTGAACTATTTAACCCATATTACGGAGAAGCCCTTGCAAGAAATATCATTGATAAGTATAAGAAAGCCAACCGAATTGAACCTCTTGTGATATACGAGATGGGTGGTGGTAACGGAACGCTTATGACCAATATTCTCGGGTACATTAAGAAGCATGAACCTGTCATATACAAAAGTACTCAGTATCGAATCATTGAGATTTCAAGTCAATTGGCCCTAAAGCAATACACCAACGCATTAAAGTCTAAGTTACTTGCCAGAGGTCTCGACTCGGCTAAGTGTGAAATCATCAATAGATCTATATTTGATTGGAAAGAAGTGGTGGAACAACCAGTTTTCTTTATTGCCCTTGAAGTGTTTGATAACTTTGCTCATGACTTAATTCGTTACGATAACGCTACAGGGATCCCACACCAAGGACATGTACTAGTTGATGCCAAAGGTGATTTCTATGAGTTCTTTACCCCTGAATTGAACTATTACAGTGAAGTTTTCTTGCAATTAAGAGAGAATAGCTCATGTTCTATATTGAAAGACAACTCAATTGCAGCCAAATTCAAATCGCTACAAAGTGTCATACCGTTCACTAACAAAGACCATATTCACCCTTTACTTCAATCAGATAAGAAACTACGGTTTCAAAACTCTTTGTTGCCCATAAAGGATAATTTATCCCCTGGAGAGTTCATTCCCACAAGATTACTACAATTTTTCCATGTACTAAAGCACAAGTTTCCACAACATCAATTGATATCTTCGGATTTCCATTATTTGCCTAATACCATAAATAATTACTACAATGCGCCCGTAGTGCAAACGGTATTAAAGGATAAAATGATCGATATCACCACCTATATGTGTCATCAAGGGTACTTTGATATAATGTTCCCTACTGATTTCAAATTAGCTAGCAGCTTATACGAGCAAGTTACCGGAAATAAACCACAAGTTGAACTGCATAGACAATACTTAAGTCAATGGGCAGACGTTGAAGCTACTACCACTAAAAAAGGAGAGAATCCGATGCTTGATTTCTATACAAATGTTAGCTTTATGCACCTGTAAATAGAATAATTTAATCCATTTATTACCCTACCATACCCTAACTAAAATACAAATTAACCAACTTATCAAGCCCTCCCTTAGCGTAGTTCACCACTAATGAACTAGCATGTGATAAGGAACTAATAATTCGGTCTAAACCTAATGATAAGTCACCAGTAAAGCTATTAATGGCTGAATTTACCGTATGTATAACGGTATCTTTACAGTCTTTAAAGTCGTAAAGTGGTTTTTCAACTTCTACTTCAACTGGTACTTCAATAAACCCTTTCGTTAACCATAACCCTTTTGCTAAACTAGTTATTCCAACTCCTATAGATATTCCTAAAGAAAATGCTGCAATTGCAAAGATTGTTGTACGATTTAACAACACTCCATCATTGTAAATGACTGATTTCTTTGCTAATAACATTATAGCATTAAATATATTAGTTCTCTTCAAATCTAATGGATCGACATGTGAAGTTTCACAGAATTCAGCTTTAAATTGTCTCTCCAATTTTTTATAGTTTGGTTTCTTTACACTAGTTAAGCTAGAATAGAGAGAATTTGATCTTTCAAGTGGTGGAGCCGGAGATGTGGTGTACAAGGAATTTGATAATTCACCTTCAATGAATTGTTTAATCCTCAATTGTAAACCATTATGTGTTAAAGATGGTGTTTTCCACATCTGATGCGGCCTAAATTCTGTTATAAGATCACATAAATTAATAAAATAATTAAATGTCATCATATTGATGATAATCAATTTTACATCGGGATTTAGCACCATACGAATAACATCTTTAAACTCACTTGAACCATCGTTAATCAAGAATATTACATCAAATTTGACTTCATGGTTAAAGGTTTGGGTGACGAATAGTTGAAGGATATTAACTTGCAGCATATCAACACAGTTCATGAGGTTATTAGCATAACTCTCGTATTGAGGATCACTTGATACGATCCCTATATTCAATCTTTCACCGTTTGGTGGAACCATTGATACTTTTGGCATAATTAAAGTATTATCCAATCTATTTTCACTACCATTCGAATCTTCATCTGTTTCTTCATCTGTTTCAAATACCATAGCATTGGTATTAGTACGTGATACTAATAACTCATCTTGAACTTCGTCATCTGTCATGGATAATAGTGATGATGGTCTACCAGGACTTTGTTGTAAAAAAGGAGATGCAGTCATAGTTCTAAAGATATGATTATCAAAAAGCTTTGATTCAAGTTCGTTGGTGATTGATTGCCATGACTCATCAATTGAGTATTTTTCAGGCGTTTTACATCGATTTTGTGGACTTGGGAACCTTGTAAGCGCCTGATTGCTTATTGGCGATAACTCTAAATCAGGGTTATTCAAGGCGTTATAAACTGACAGGTGTGAATTTAAGAGCTTTGAATCAACTTCACGTGCCACCTGATCAGACGAATTAAGTCGCTTGTCCTTATCTTGAAACATAACGCGTATATATAACCGTTGATTATAAGACGTGTATGATGATAGTCGTTATTATTTGAGATTCCCCTTAAGTCAGATAAGGATCATTTATTGGTAACCCCACGGAAAATTATAAATGTTTTGGGTCACCTGACTCCACCTGACTTAACGCACGAGACAGTTCATCTCATTAAAATTGTTATGGATCCAACATTAAAGGTACAAAGACCTAAACGAAAGAAGACTAAAGGACCAAAGAAGTCACAGAAGTTCATTCAGATTAAACAGCTCTTTGAAAAATTCAAACCTGTGACAATAAATGGTATTCCTATAAGTACTATCTGTAGACAACAAGAAGAGTCAGATGAACAAAAAGCTATTGATAGTTACCTTGTTCAATTAATTAAGAACCAATCATCGCAGGCTATTTACTTATCGTTTATAATTATTCCATCCGATCCTGATTTCCCATTTGATTTAGATGTATTAAAAGTAAGTTTATGTATACCACCAACTTTTGGTGTGCAAAGAGTATTACCATCAATTTATGTGCTTAATGATGAAATACCAAGGGGACATGCAGCCAATATTGAAGATGGGTTTAAAACTATTGCTGAATTAGCTATTAGGAATAAACCTGATACAGAATTCGGGATTCAATTAACAAAGGGAAGAAATTTACTTGGTCAAGTAATAGCTCTTGATAAGTATTTAGAAGTGTTTTTAAAGAAAGAGAAACGTAAAACGATCAAGTTTGTTATGAGTAAATCAACTGATGCTAGTAAAGAAAGTACCCCAACACCTAAATCAAAGCCTAAACGAGTTGAAAAAGCTAAATCTATGTCACCAATACCCACTAAAAAGATGGAGCAATTACTGGTGGATGAAGTTAAAAGAACTGAACTTATAAATCAATTCACTCAAAAACTTAAAGGACAAATTAAGTTATTTAACCAGTCAAAATCAGGTACAAAATTCAAGGTTTGGTTACCAGTTAATTCTACTATTAATACACCTGAAACATGGGTTAATAATAAGAATGTCGAGATAATTCTTACCATCCCTATCACATACCCCAATGGGAGATTAAGCGTTTCGATCCCTCAAAGATTTTCAGACAAGACAGGACAATATAAGCGACAAGAGAAGAATTTAATTGGGAATTTTTCGAAATTTGACCAATATGACAATATCATAACGGCTATGAACTTACTATCCAATAATATAGGGATATTTTGTCTTGATTATCAACAATTTAAGCAGTATTTAGGGTTATCAATAACAATTAATTAGTGTAGTGCGCGAAGTTTAAAATAATCATCATGGAGGCCATTCAGGAGAGTAAAGATCAGGTAAAGTTTCAATATGCAAATGAATGTGATTTAGAGATTCATTGTTCACCATTTGGATTATCAGGGTTATATATAAAAGTTAAAGGTACGAATATAATGGGAGTTGGTAGTACTATGGGATTAATTACTGGTAGTACAAAGGGATTAATTCATTATAATGATAGTCAAGATTTAATTGATCAAAAATATAAATTATATGTGCTAGTTGAAGAAGATGGTATGTTAAGAATTGATTTTACAAAGATTGCACCATTAAGTAATACATCAGATGAATTATTACCGTTTAAACCAACTAAATCAGAATCTGAAAAAGTTACTACTGAAGATAGCAAATCACCCAATTCAATTATAACAGCAGATAGTTCATCTTATTCATCATCATTGAAATCACCATCAAATTTGGATAAAGTTGAAACAGGTGATTCACAAGATGATGTTGATGCAGCAGAAGATTCAATACCATCGTTAATTTTTAGAGGTAAATGCCCCGATGGTAGGCCTGATACAATTGAGCCATTTATAGGTATTTTTTCGTTTGAGAGAGAAGATTAATATAGAATGTGAAATTCGCATTGCGGAGGTATTCACTGTGAATAGATTACTTTAACTAAGCTCTTAACTTCATACTTAGTGATTATAATTGATAATACCTTTAATAACCTTTTAATTAACTTATATTATCACAAGGTTAACACCATCCCCGTTAAATCTTATCGTTCCTCGGAGCGAAATCATATGAAGTTTTTTTACCCTCGGTCTCACTAATGCGAGTGTCATTCTGTGGGGATTGAAAATCTATAAAAACCTTAACAACCCCAGCAAAAAAATTTAATTAACATGGAAAGATTAAATCAATTATCAGGTCAATTAACACCAAATTCTAAACAATCATTACTTGAGAAAAATCCAGATGATGTTGTCATCGTTGCCGCTTATAGAACTGCTTTAACTAAAGGTGGTAAAGGAGGTTTTAAAGATGTTGGATCTGATTACGTTTTAAATAAACTCTTGAAAGCATTTATTGATAAAACAGGGGTTGATGTTAATTTAATTGAAGATGTAGCAGTTGGTAATGTATTAAATGGTGGTGCTGGTTCAACTGAACATAGAGGTGCTGCTTTAGCTGCTGGTATTCCAAATTCTGCTGCTTTCATTGGTCTTAATAGACAATGTTCTTCAGGGTTAATGGCTATTAGTGAAATTGCTAATAAAATTAAATGTGGTGAAATTGATTGTGGTATCGGTGCAGGTGCTGAAAGTATGAGTAAAAATTATGGTCCACAAGCTATTGCAAAAGTTGATACTCATTTAGCTGAAAATCCTGAAGTTGAAAAATGTTTAATCCCAATGGGTATTACTTCAGAAAATGTCGCTAAAAAATACAATATTTCAAGAGCTGATCAAGATGCATTCGCTGCTGAATCTTATAATAGAGCAGAAAAAGCTGTTAGTTCAGGTGCATTTAAAGATGAAATTTTACCAATTGAATCATTAATCGCTGAAGAAGATGATGATGATAATGTTACTTATAAATCAGTTATTATTGATACTGATGAAGGTCCAAGAAAAGGTGTTACAGCTGCTTCTTTAGGTAAATTAAAACCTGCTTTTAGTGCTGATGGAGTTACTCATGCTGGTAATGCATCACAAGTTTCTGATGGTGCAGCAGTTGTATTATTAATGAGAAGATCTTTAGCTGAATCAAAAGGTTACCCAATTATTGGTAAATATATTCTTTGTTCAGCTGTTGGTTGTCCACCAGAAATTATGGGTATTGGACCTGCTGTTGCAATTCCTGTTGCTTTGAAAAAAGCTGGCTTAACCGTTAATGATGTTGACGTTTATGAAATTAATGAAGCTTTTGCTTCTCAATGTTTATACTCTGTTAGAGCTTGTAATATTCCAAGAGAAAAAGTTAATATTAATGGTGGTGCAATTGCAATTGGTCATCCATTAGGTGCAACAGGTGCAAGACAATATGCAACTATTTTAAGATTAATGAAACCTGGTCAAATTGGTCTTACTTCAATGTGTATTGGTACTGGTATGGGTGCTGCTTCAATTTTAGTTAAAGAATAAGTAACGAAAAATATATTATGTGTTATTTAAAATAGACATTTGAACTCTTTCTTCTACTAATATTCCTATCTTCTGTAACTGGTGATGCCTTTATTTTCATACTTTGATGAGCTCCATGAGGGAAATAAACAACATTAACTGGTGGTAAATAATAAACATTAGAAATAGGGAAATACTTGTAATTTGATCCATCTTTTGCTGACTCTAAATTTTTTAATATCGAATCTAAATCAACTGGAGCATTCGAATTGTATACAACTGGTGGAACGGATCTCTTGGGGTAATTATTTGGTAGTATTGGCAGATTTGTTGTTGATTTCTTTTTGTCTTCATCAGATTCTTGATTACTTTCACCTTCTTCATCGGCTTCCTCTGCTGGATCAATTTTTGGCTTGACAGGATTGTTAATTTGATCAATTATATCACTAAAATCATCACCAATATCTTGTTTCTTAGATGATTTATATGATGATCGAGAATTTGGGGTTCTGGCTTTCACTAGTACATCTTTACGTTCAGCGTAAAATGATGGATTTCTACCCCTTACAGTGATTGGTTCACTGACTAGTTCAAATAATTGAATCTCATTCCTACTAGTATCCGTTGTAGCAGCAAAATCTTCATCAATATAGTCATCAAAGTATAAATCAGCTACTACAGCACTTAATTTAACCTTCAAATAATAGTAATTTTGAAACGTTAAATTACCATTGTTGGGAGTTGCATTCTTAAATTGTAGCTTCTTCACCGTAAAGAAATTTTCGATTCTTGAATTCTGAACAGTGGCTTTATTTATACTAACTACTTGCTCACTTGTATTAATAGGCAACGGAGTTATATGATCTACATCATGGGCTGTAGTATCAGGTTTATCCTTAATATCTTCAGTAATAATCAATGGAATCAGATCAGTATTTGGACTATTTGAAGTTGCACTTACTTCAATCTTAAACCATTTAACTACTCGTGATATATTATACCCATATTCACTTGTTTGTAGCTTTAAAATCTTAGACTCAGTTTCACTATAATTTTTAAACCCTGAAAGGTTAAAGTTCAAAAACACTTGCACAAAATTCCTTCTATAACATGATATAACTTTAGGGTCCAGAGTAATTGATAATTTCTTATACATAGCATCTTGTACATGTTCTTCGAGGATTCCATGAACAAAAGTACCATTATCAAGATCATTAGTTAAGAATCTACCATTTAAAAATCCTTGAAAATCAACTGTTATTTCATTACCTTTTTGATCAGTTAATCTATAATCTTGACTTAATGGTTTACACTTTAAATCGAGTAGCTTTGTCAACTTTTCTGTATCATAATCAAAATGTACTTGTGATAATTGTCCTCTATCCTTTGGTTTTGCTTTTGTTATCCGTTTCTTCTTTTCTTTCTTATAACCAGAAGTCTCTAATCGCTCAAAGCTTGATGTATCTACTTCATTCCCATAAATATTCGAAACAAAATCTTGTGATGACAGTGGTGATTGATTTTGGTGTAATTGTTGTTGTAATTGTTGTAATAACATATTATTCTGATCCATTAATTCAGCATAGTTTAATTTCCCATCATTTCTATCGTCATATCCAAGGAAATTTCCATCAACAGGTTTTGGAAACTGCTGTGCTTGAGGGTTAACGAATGGGAATGGCTGTGATGATGATAAAGCATGATGGTGAACAGCATGTGGTACAGTTTCGTAAGGGACAAAATTACTGTAATGACTCAGGTGACCGTGAGAGTCAAAATTATCAGTACCATTAGTTATAAGCATACCACCAGGGGTCGTGGTACCGGACTGGTACTGAGAGAGTGGATTATTCAAGTCATTTGGGAGTTTCCATGTAATAAAGTCATTGTTGTTCAAGAAGTTGGCAAAGTTGGATTGAGAATTGGATTGGGAATTTAATGGGAATGAATCACCGAGATCTTTGGACGGAGCTGCTGTTTGATTAGTACCAGGTGGCGGCGACTGTCTCTTCTTGCTCTGGTGGGATATGTCTGGGAGGAACAATGAAGTCATGTCCTCATAGCGGTCTTTGGGGTCCATGATAATAGTGCGAGTGGGGAAAACAGTCGTAAAATAACATCAGAGGGTAACGAACCAGAGATTAAATACTGGGGAGAACATGTAGAGAATAGAGTGTCATCGTGATAAGCTTGCCATGATAGACCCGTAGTAATTAGACCCGTACTAATAGACTCGTACTAATTAGATCTTGTGGTCACCGTACCATATTGTGTAATTGTAGCTCTGACCTTCGCAGTAAGTTCCTAGTGACTAATGAAACAAGAAGACTTTGGCGTGGAACAGTTTATGGACAAATACGAGACGGGGATCACCTACAACATGGGTGAAACATGCTGTGATTCCCTCTCCGTACAAGATATCATTGACTTTTACCCTAAACCTGAGCGAGAAACCATTGCCTCCCAGTTGCACCAAGACATTTTCAACATGAAGATGGTTTACGGGCACATCAGAGGATCACCCGAGTTAAAACAGCTGATTTGTGACGTATATAACGCCAGGGATAACGAACCTATCACGCCAGACCATATAGTTGTAACTAACGGAGCCATTGCGGCCAATTTCTTATTGTTCTATACGTTAATTAATCCTGGTGATAAAGTTATTGCCATAACTCCTAGTTATCAGCAGCTTACGAGTGTTCCCAATGTGTTCTCCGATAACAATGTGATTGAATTTGAAGTGAAATACGAAGATAAATATCAACCAGATTTGACACGGTTAATGGGGCTAATTGAAACTCATAAACCCAAATTATTGATCATCAACAATCCCCTCAACCCTACAGGGACTTTATGGAATAACGCTACATTACAGCAGGTAGTAGAGATTTGTAGATACCACGACGTGTACTTATTCTGTGACGAAGTATACTGCCCATTATTCCACTCAGCAGATGAAGCACCAAAGTCAATTGTTAGCTTCGGGTACGATAAGTGCATTTCAAGTGGATCAATGTCAAAGGCGTTTTCATTAGCGGGAGTTCGAACCGGTTGGATTGTTACCAAACATCAAGGTGTTTTACGAGACTTATTTAGCAAAAGAGATTATAATACAATTAGTGTATCGATGATCGATGATAGAATCAGCTATTTTGCGTTGAACCAATATCACCAAATAATTGCGAGAAACTATCAACTTTGCCGGGAAAACATTGATCTCGTGGACCAGTTTATACGTAATACGAATGGATTAATTGAATGGGTTAAGCCACAAGCAGGATCTACCGGATTTATAAAATTTAATTGTGATATTAACACTTACCAAATGTGCGTTGAACTCGCTGAAAGATATAGCACCTTATTAGTACCAGGGGAACTATTCAATAAAAGGGGATTCTGTCGGATCGGATTCGGTAATAGCTTTAATAACGTTAAAGGGGGATTAGGTACGCTACATAAATATTTACAGGAGAAACGTTATTTCGCCGATTGAGTTAAAAATAGAACCACACGGCTCTAACTTATTTTTAGGTAAATCAGTCAATAATTATAAACAATCAATAGTTGGTAAATCAACTATAAATTACGTTATAACTATAAATTACCTTAATAACTCCTTTATAACTAATTCACTTAATTATAGATAATATATACTATCATTAACCTGACTACCATATAATCCAATTAGCAGTCCGCGATAATTAATTATGTCGCAACTATCATACTCGGGGAGAACTGTTAGCAGAGTGTTTAATCAAGACTTTATCATCGATCAACGATTCAAAGTGGTCAAAGAATTGGGTCATGGTGCTTATGGGATTGTTTGTTCCGCTAAATATGATGATGGAACTGACTCAAATGATGGTAATTTCGTGGCCATTAAAAAGATTACTAACATATTCAGCAAAAAAATATTGTGTAAGAGATCACTAAGGGAACTTAAATTGTTACAGTTCTTTAGAGGTCATAAGAACATCACGTGTCTCTATGACTTAGATATTATCCCTAATCCAATGACTGGAGAATTCAATGAAGTTTACCTTTATGAAGAACTCATGGAATGTGACATGCATCAAATTATAAGATCTGGTCAACCATTAACTGATCAACATTATCAATCTTTCATATATCAAGTATTATGTGGATTAAAATACATTCATTCAGCTGATGTTTTACATAGAGATTTAAAACCTGGTAACCTTTTAGTAAATGCAGATTGTGAATTAAAAATTTGTGATTTCGGGTTAGCAAGAGGATTCTCAGAAGATATCGAACAAAATACAGGATTTATGACCGAATATGTAGCAACAAGATGGTATAGAGCCCCTGAAATTATGTTATCATTTACAAATTATACAAAATCTATTGATATATGGTCAGTTGGATGTATATTAGCAGAATTATTAGGTGGTAAACCATTATTTAGAGGTAAAGATTATGTTGATCAATTAAATCAAATCTTATTAGTATTAGGTACTCCAAAAGAATCAACATTAACAAAAATTGGTAGCGCAAGAGCTCAAGCATACGTTAAATCTTTACCATTTATGAGGAAAGTTGAATATTCTGAATTATTCCCAACTGCAAATCCATTAGCATTAGATTTATTAGAAAAAATGTTAACTTTAGACCCTTATGAACGTATTACTGTTAATAATGCATTAGAACATCCTTATTTTCAAGTTTGGCATGATCCATCTGATGAACCTGAATGTCAAGTTAAATTTGATTTTAAAAGTTTTGAAACAATTGATGATATCGATACCATGAAACAAATTATTATCGATGAAGTTAAATCATTTAGAGAATTTGTAAGGAAACCAATTCAAGAACAACAACAAATTCAATTACAAATGCAATTACAGAAAAAATACGAACAGCAAAGACAGTTTGATAATAAATCTGATGAAATGGACTTAGCAACCCCATTCATGAATTCAAATCATAATACAAATATTAATGCTGGTTTAAATACAAATCCTGGTTTAAATGAGAATGAAACTTATTACCAATCAATTCCTAAACCACAAGAGATTGATCAATTTACATTCACAAGAGATGAAAATATTGAAAATTTACAATTCAATAATAATGAAGAGTTATTTAGACTAGAAGAAGAGTTGGGGTTCGGGATGGACGGTAATGTGTTTAATCAGATGTAATTTTTAGTAATAGATTGCTACTTGAATCTCTAATATTCCTTCAACGTTTTCATTCTTAAGCCATAAAATGGTCCTTCATTCGGTTAGCTAATACCACAACTCTGGTCCTTCATTAGGTTAACTATCTTCATACTATCAACTAATAACATACTTAATAATATCACCATTTCTACCAAAACTCCAAAAACTAACACCATCAAGGTAAACATCAAATATCTTACCATCATTAAACCAAAATGTCAAATCAATCGCACTAACTGGTGTTTCAATCGATGGCACGTACTTATCATTCTTTATCGGATGAATAATAGTATCTAACCCACTTTTAACATCATCCTTTCCCATTCCATTATAGTGTCTTTTAAACCGTAGATCATATAAAGATATATACAACCCTGACATTCCTTTAATTTGATCCTTTATAGATTCCTCAAGGTTTATTTGGGAATTACTCTCTCGAAGACTACTACCATCACTCAAGATACTTCTCATATTAGGCACTGTAGAATTGGGTGTTAAACTAGTAAGTCCCATACTATCACCGAGTTTCTTCATTTTGGACCTCTTCTGCGATGCAAGGTTTAAATGTGTTGATGATTCCGTCTTCTTACTGAGTTTCTTAGCCACAACTGTCTTCTTAATTCGTGGTAATGCCTTATAGTCAAACTCCCAAAAAAGCACCTTACCATCATTCCCAAAACTAAGTAATCGGTATAATGAGTCATTGGACTCTAATTCTGCATTGAATACACTATCTTCAGGAATAAATTTGATTTTACTGATAGTATTGACATGGCTTTTTAATCGACACATAAGCTTGATATCCTTGATAGTAGGAGGACAGAAATGGGTGTCTTCATGTACTGATCCTACATCAAATGACGTAGATGGTGAGACAATGGTAGGGGAAAGAAACATATTGAATCCAGTAGGTTGTGCCGTTGAATTAGTACTATTCACAGTACCACTTCTACTTCTTTTACCACCAGCCCCCGTTGATGTGTTCTTATGCACCATAGAGTTCACGTTATAGTAATTAACCCGAAACATTTCAATCAAATCTCCATTTCCTGAAATGGCTAAAAATTTGAAATCTGGAGAAAACTTTATATCTCTAATACCCGCATGGAAATAGTTGGAGATGATATCGCTAATCATTGATTTCCTACTGGATGAGCTGCCATAGTCATTGTTATATGTCGCCATTAATGGGAATAACTTAACTAATCCGTCATCTGATCCAATTGCCATAAGTAATGGATTAGAGTTAAGGGTGCTAGCATTATGACTTGCACTCATTGATAACGTCGATGTTATGGCTGTAACTGGTTTATGACTCACTTTAATGTGCCCAATAATCTCTGATTCATCTTTATTCCTGTTAAAAGGACTTAAATCAAATCTCTTAAAGTATGTGGTAAACTGATCAGAATCAATTATCCGTTTACAATAGTCCCGAGAATCGTTATGGGAGAACGGATTGATAAAGAATACTTCACCATGAGCAGTTCCTGCTACTAATACGAAGTGATATAAGTGGTGGTGAATTGCTTCTACACTAGTAATAGGATCATTAGTAAGGTTATCCGACAATTTAATCAGCGATTTGATGGGTTTATCTGGGATCGTTAACAATAGCTTATAACTAAGGGATTTTAAGTTAATTAAAAGCAATTGACCGATGTTTAACCCTAATACCATCATTGGAAGATTATTCAAATTGAATGTTTTCATGGATACTACCACGAGATTATTCTTTAACGTAAACCGTAATAACGGTTTCTCATACACTTTAGTATACAGTTTAACTGGTTTCTTAGTAATTGCTACGTTATTATCGGTGCTAGCATTTTCATCCAATGTTTGTTCTAATAATGTGGTATAAGGTTTATCAGTAGTGACAGATTGCTGATTAGTGAGGTTTGAATCTTGATCAAGGGCAAACACGTTAATCACATTGACGTGACATGATATCATCAATTTACTAGTATTAGCAGAATTTATATCTTGAAAGTAAGTAACATCATTAAAGTCAAGTAACGCATTGAAAACAGAACTTTTACCAAATTCAGGCATCATTTCTCGGAAGCTGCTGAACTCCTTAGATGCCGGGAACTCATCATTAGAATCAGTACCTGAAAGATTAAGTAATCTATTGAGATTAGTGGTTAACTTTGTAAACGGGTTTTTATAGTCTTTTAACTTGTTAGAATCATCAAATGGGTTCAAGCTTCTAGTACTATTATTGAGTTCCAATACCTCGGTTAAACATCCAGGGTTTAAATGAACTAGTCTGAATGGATCTGGCATAAGTGATGTCACATTTGCCCCTATTTGCATACCACCATCGAGGGTATTTGTTGATATCTTGTGATCAATGATCTTATTGAATAAGTTGGTGATGTGTAATGGGAGCAGTACATAAGTATTTGATTCAAAGAGTCCAGGACCTGGATTTAATGGTGGTCTAGCGACGTTTAAGTAATTGTTACTTAGCTTAGCGAGACAATTAATACTGGAAGATAATGGCCATACAAATGATTTAGGAAGATTTGGATTGTTGAAGTCATTGGCGAAGTGAATGTTCTCTTGTAAGTCAGTAATGCCTGGTGCTACCGAGTAGAAGAACGAATTTAAAGGCGGTAATTCGTCAGTTTCAATAGCTAACAGGGTCATGGTAATGCGGAGTGTGCGAATTTGAGAGATCAAGACAAGAGAACTCACTTTAGCGTTCTACCGTACTACTTGGTATTACTGATAGTGGATACTGGTACCAGGCACTGGTATTGGTACTAGGTGTAGTTATTGGGACTGATACTGACAGGTAAGGGAGTGGGACTGGGCTGTTTGTTTAGTAAGCGGCTAGTACACACCTGATAGACGCTAGTAGAACAAACTCCAATCACACACCACAACACCACAACACCTCCACCATCCTCCACCATCCACTACCACCCACACCATCCACTACCAGCCACTACAATCCCCTACACCAGCCACTACCATCCACTTCGCCACCCCATACGAATCCCCGTATCGTGCCATGCACGATTAACCCAATTACACGACCCACTCACGTGATTTCTTCCCTTTTCGGCTCATTCCTAAATCCTGTTTGCTCCACCCGAAAAACCTCTCATTTCGTCAATTTTTCTGTTAAGGGATACCGTAGATTTAAACTGACTTTAAATCAATCAATTTTTAACCAAATTTTGGTAAAGTTTAAAGGCTTTAATTAAAGAGAAAAATCATATCATTTGATTGGTTATATTCTTAATTGAATTTATTTAAATTAATTTACCTTTAATTTACAATTGTCGATTTTAATTGTTTTCAAGGAGTTCGACGACAATTTGTAAAAATTTTCGGTGATTAAAATTTTAATTATAGGTGTAAAGATTTTATTTTATTGCGAATTTTGTTAAATTTTTGCATCCAAACACCCATAAATAAATAAAGGGTATTCCCTACTAACTATGGCAATACCACAAGCCGCTAATAGTAATGGCAAAAATCTGTCATCTGCTGGTGCAAGATTTCGTCAAAGGAAAATTTCGGTTAAACAAGCTTTAACTATTTATAGACTGTCAGAATTATCATCAAACGATAATGAATTAGAACCAAGTCAAGTTAATCATTTAAGTAATACAAACCCTCAACAAAGAGATTTACATTCAATAGAAACTGGTGTTGATAAAAATGAAGAAGATGAAGTTCATTTACAACAAGTTATTAATGCTGCTCAAAAAGCTTTATTATCTTCACAAAAAGATGATGATAAAGATGATGAAAAATCAAAACAATCTGTATATATTCCAACCCCTGATGCTTCAAGAATTTGGGAAGAAGCCTCAAATTATTATAAAGATCATGATTTTGTTGAACCTGAAAATTATATAAAATTTAGTGCACAAGTTGAAGATGCAATTGGTGTTGAATATAATATGGATGAAGTCGATGAAGAATTTCTTAATAATAATTTAAATGTAAAATTTCCTACCAAGAAATCAGAACCAAAATGTACTGAATTAGAATTTGAAACAGTTGTTAGTAAACTTGAAAAATTTATTAAAGATAAACAACCTTATTTATCAATGGATCCAACAAAAATATTAAGTTTTAATGAATTTAAATCATTTATTATAGAAGAATCAACAAATTCTGCAAAGAATAAACCATATGTTCAAATTGGTAGTGATTTACAATATCTTAGTCCTAATGCTGTTAAAGAAAGATTATCTAAAGAATTAAAATATGAACCACTTGTTACAATATTTGATAAAAATCCACTTTCTCAAACAACTAATAATACTCCAAGACCTATAACTAAATTATTAGAATTATTTGGTGAACCAATTTATAATCATTGGAAACAAAGAAAAATTTCTCGTAATGGTAAATCAATATTCCCTGAATTAAAATTTGAAGATCCAAATGCTAATGAAAAAGATAATGATAATGATCCATATATTTGTTTTAGAAGAAGAGAATTTAGAGCTGCTCGTAAAACAAGAAGAGCAGATACAATTGGTATTGAACGTATTAGACAATTACAAAAATCATTACATAGAGCTCGTGATATTATGTTTAATGTTAGTCAACGAGAAATACTTAAACTTGAATCTTATAGACTGGAAGCAAAAATATTTCAATTAAGAGTTGAAACAAAAGCTGCTAAAAGAGCAATTAATGCAACAGGTGATGAACACTTATTTTATCCACATAAAAAGAAGAGAGTTATTAAAATTAAAGAAGAAGAAGAAACTTTTGAAAGAGAACGTGATAGAGAATTTAAACTTAAACGTGATAGAAGACAGAGAGATCCAAGAGATCCTCATGGATTACGTCATGGAAGTCAATCACAAACTTCAACTCAAGACGGTACATCATCATCAACACAACCATATGTTAAATTACCACCATCTAAAATTCCAGATATTGATTTAGTTACTGTTTCATTAGTATTAAAAGAAAAGAATGATACAATAAAGAAAGCAGTACTCGATAGAATGAGAAAACGTAAAGAACATGATCGGGGATATATTAATTTAACAGATGATCCTTATCAACCATATTTTAATCTTTCAACTAATGATAAATTAATGAATAAAGAATTAAAGCATATACCATATTCATCGATTGCATCAGCTAATCTACATCAAATGAATACTTCAAATACTCTTAATAATAAGTTAAGAAATATTCTAGCGGAAGGTAAATCTCCATTACCAGGAATGAGAACTTTTAATGGTGAAAATGGAGAACTTATTCCATCAAAAGCATTCCCACATTTACAAACATTACTTAATGATCACTTAGAGTCTAAAAAAAGTAATAATGGATATATTGCACATCTTTTAAATAATATTGAAAATCGTCAATTTAATTGTTACGTTAATGGGTTTGGTAATAGTGAACCAATCAATGAAGAAGAAATGAAAATATCTGATCCAATGTTTAGAATTCGAAGAAGAGTTGGAAGGTTTAATAGAACATTTGTTGATAGAAGAGTTATACGTAATCAAGAGGTGCAAGAGTTATTTGAAAAAGAATCTGACACATTAACGGAGAATAAAAATATTGCCAATGTTTATAACTGTCAAGAAGATAGTATTAATAGGATGAAATCTAATTGGAAATTTGATAATGAAACTAGTGATTATGATATTAATTTAAATGAACCATTTAGCTCAGATCCTGCAAGACTTAATAGCATAAGTGATGAAACACAATCAATTAGATTTGGTTCAATGTTACTTTCTAAATCATATGAATTATTAAGGGAATCAGTTCATCAAAGACAACAAGCATATATTCAACAAGTTAGAATGAGAGCAGCATTACAACAACAGCAAATGAGGAATAGAAATTTACAACGAGCCCAAGGCACTAATGGAACAAAACTTAGCCAAAGCTCTGGTAGTAATGGCAGTAAATAGACCTGTAATATAGTAGCATTAATAATCTATAAATCTATTTAAAATAATCCTTCAATTTGACCATCTTCATTTACTTCAACATTCATAAATCCAGCATGTGTTGGTAATCCAGGTATCGTCATAATCTCTGCTGCTAATGCATATAAATATCCAGCACCTGCTGAACATCTTACTTCCCTTATTGGTACTGTAAAACCTGTTGGAACTCCCTTTAAGGCTGGATCGTGTGATAATGAATATTGAGTTTTGGCAATACAAATTGGTAATTTATCGTACCCTTGTTGCGTATAAGTTTCAATTTGCTTCTTAGCTAATGGTGATAACTCAATATTAGCTGCTCCATACATTTTTGAAGCAATTGTTAAAAGTTTCTCTTCAACTGATGCGTTGACATCGTATAAAAATTTTGGAGTTGAAGAAGCAGATTTAACTGCTTTAACAACGGATTTAGCTAAATTTAATGCCCCTTTACCACCTTCAGCCCAATGGTTAGTTGGAACTGCAAAATCAGCTCCTGATTTTAATGCTTCTTGTTGAATTAATGCAAGTTCCGCATCGGTATCTGTCTCAAATTGGTTAATTGCAACCACTACTGGAACATCATATTGTTTGATATTTTCAATCTGTTTAGCTAAATTAGCACATCCTTTCTTTAAAAACTCTAAATTCTCGGTTAAATATGCTTCTGGTAATGATTGACCAGGTTTTACATCTGGGGCACCTCCATGTAATTTAAGAGCTCTTGATGTTGCAACTAATACTACAGTATCTGGTTTATAACCAGAAGCTCTACACTTAATGTTAAAGAACCTTTCACCACCCATAGTGAAATCAAAACCTGCTTCAGTAACAACAAAACCTTTTTCTCCATTATTAGTAGGATTTGAAGGAGATGTGAGTTTTAAAGCTAACCTATCAGCAATAACCGATGAAGCTCCAATGGATATATTAGCAAATGGGCCTGCATGAACAAACACTGGTGTTCCTTCTAATGTTTGCATTAAATTAGGTTTTATAGCATCTTTTAATAATGCTGTTAACGCTCCGGCACATCCAATATCTTCACAAGTGATAGCTTCACCAGTATCTTTTTGGGTTCCAACCACGATTCTACCGATTCTTTGTCTCATATCCTTTAATGAGGTGGATAACGCTAAGATTGCCATTAATTCGGATGCAACAGTGATATCCATACCGGATTTACGAGGGGGGAATTTACTGGATTCATTCTTACCTTCACCAATAGTGATCTCCCTCACGAATCTATCGTTACAGTCAACGACTCTCTTAATGGTAATAGACTCTGGGTCGATGTCAAGCTTAGCAAATTTAGTTATCTCTTCATCAGTTAACTCGTCTGGATTAGTCTTTGAAATTCCGAGTTTCTTTAATCTCTCCAACATCGATGGTGTAAAAGTTCTTTTACCTTTCTTTACCGGTACAAGCCTTTTGAAGAACCCTTTAATCGTCTTAGAAGTGTACTCATGGAACATTCTAGTATCTACAGCAGCACAAAGTAAATTTTGGGCCGCAGAGATGGCATGAATATCACCAGTTAAATGCATGTTAAACTCGTCCATAGGGATAACTTGTGAGTAACCACCACCGGCAGCACCACCTTTAACCCCAAATGTTGGTCCCATACTTGGTTGCCTAACGTTTGCAATAGAATTATACCCTAAATGAGCTCCTAAAGCTTGAGTTAATCCCATAGTAGTAGTTGATTTACCTTCTCCTAAAGGTGTTGGAGTGATACCTGCAACTAACACATAATTACCTTTCTCAGTGATAGAACCTTCGGCGAACTCATCAAGGCGATCAACAACTGCTTTGGGGTCAACTTTAGCTTTATAATGTCCGTAAGGTTCTAACTCACTTTCAACTAACCCTAATTCCTGAGCGATTTTAGTGATCTTTTTAGGTTGTTGAGCCCTAGATATATCAATATCTGAAGGTACAGGCGATTTAAGGTCTAATGGGAGTGGTTTAAATGCGTGTTCATGCATTTTCTGTTCTTGGTAAATTGCAGCATCAAATACATTAGAACATAACATGGCCACCGTCATGGGTCCAACACCACCAGGAACTGGTGTAAGATATTGAACTTTCTTACTAGCGGATTCAAAATCAACGTCACCAACTAATTTTCTACCATTCTTAGCGGTAGCATCTGGTTTATAATTAATACCAACATCGATAACAATGGCATCTTCTTTCAACCAATCACCCTTGACGTACTCGGGGATTCCTACGGCAGCTACTACAATATCAGCAGTACGTAATACATCCGGTAAGTTCTCTGTATAACGATGACAAATTGTAACAGTACAATCTTCATTCTTTAACATTGCAGCCACTGGGTTACCTACAATATCAGAACGACCTAAAACCACTGCGTTTTTACCACGCATATTGACTCCAGTGGTCTTAATTAACTCAATAACTCCACTAGGAGTACACGGTTTAAATAAAGGTTGCCCACCTCTCTTAGCTAACTCCCCAACGTTAAATCTTCCAAATCCATCAACATCCTTCTCTTTCGACACGGCGTTGGTCACCAACGGTTCGTTGATGTGCTTAGGTAACGGGAGTTGAATCAACAACCCATTAACCCTTGGATCCCGGTTTAAAGCACCAATTTCTTCAAGTAACTGCTCCTCAGTGATTGACTCATCAAACTTCAATAATTTCGAGTTTATGTTAGACGATTTGGCAGCTTTGAGCTTTGAATTGACGTAAGCAGACGAGTCGGGCCTATCACCAACTTGGATAATGGTTAAGTTGGGTTTGAACTTTAAAGTACCAAATTTCTGTTGGTTATAGTCAACAACTTTATCAGCAATTTGGGCCCTTATAGTCTTTGCTAACTTAATACCAGAGATCACGGTAGCATCAAGACGAGCCGTGGTATGAGATAAGTATCTCACCCGTCTAATTGTAGTACTAGCTATTGCTCTTGTTGAAAGCATGTTGTAAGAAACTGAGATGAGATTCGTACAGGAATTGACATATTGAAAAATTTTCATGAGTCACGACCGGCCGCCTGTGATTGGCTGAGACGGTAGGAGTGGTGATAGTGGTGATAGAGCAAGAGATAGAAGGTGGTATATGCTAGTGGTAAGTTCGTGGTAGACGTACCCGTTATATGGGGTAGATTAAACTGATTGACTTAAAGGTATGAACGGCGCTGACTCTGGTGAACAGAGTCATATGAGAATTTCTATTTACAACTATTGATGTCTTGGGAGTGTGACTGTGGTGGTGAGGTACGATAGGATGGTGCAGATCACGATGTCACTGAAAACGTAGTAGCTGCAAGCGTATTGTATTCAGGTTCTGGTGGATTCTATCGGGTTATGTATCACGTGATAAAACAACATACCATCTTCGCTAGCACACTAGGACACGTGACCACATCACACTAATAATATCATGTGATATTAAAACCATCGCGTGTGATCATGTGAAATTATAAAAACAACATCACGTGATTACGATCCACTGTCCTTCCTTAGCTGATTTAACATTGCTTGGGTTCTCATTAAGGTGGTGTCGCTATTCAAGGACGTGGTACTGAAATTCTGGTCCTTCTTCCTCCTTGTTAATCTCCTTTTCAAATCATTAACACTATCATACTCATTCTCTACCGCCAGATTCGCCAGATCAAGCGTACTAGTACTCTGGTCTAAGCTACCCGAGGAGTAGAACGATAAAGCCTTCTTCCTACGCCCAGATATCTTATCTGATACCGAAGACGAAGAATTCCCCGTGGTTGACCGTAGTTTGACCAACAACGTATCCATTACTGACTCTTCTTGTTCTTCAGGATCAGGTGATTCCCGTTCCCGTTTTACTGCTACAAGCTTCTTACGAGTTTCAGCTTCTTCCTCTTTCTGTACATTCTCTATGTGAGCTCTTTTAAACTCCGAAACGAATGTCAGAAATTTCTCGTAAAATGTATTACGACTGTAGCTATCAGTTACTTTCTCCCCAAAATACGTCATAAGCGTGTTGAATTCATCCATGCTCTTCTTAAGATGTGCCTGCAATAAAGAGTTTTTGATTTTGGCACTCTCTAACGGTGATGCAATTACTTTAAGTATCTGATCGCGTGGATGTAACGAATTTGCTTCACTTAAATTACCCTTAGCCACGCTATCTGCAACTGCTGTTACGTGCCGGTTGTACTCTTGACAGTCAGTTTCAATTTGCTCAATGGAGAAGTTCTGTAAGTGAAGCAAAACGCTTAATTCGTCCACGAACGACCCATATTCAGGGAATGTGTTCCTGATAACTTTTTCAACGTAATGAAGGAAATGTGATGAGTTTGACTCGTCTTTCATGAACTTAAGTCTCTGGAGCGTGTCTAGCCGGAACCCAAGGGCCCTTTTAGACTCATCGTTCATGAAATTACCAACGGATCTAATGATTCCTAACACATGTTTTAAACTTTCGGAGTTACGTATGCATGCATTGGCTTCATCAATGATTCGGAGTTTCCGAATAAGGTCCAAGTAGTCCTTGGAGTAGCCGTGCATTAATAGAAGGGCCCGAGATCGGGATTTCCAGTAGTGTCTGAGGTTAAAGCATAGCTCTAAGTAAACTCTATCGGGACGTTCTAGTTCCAGTGGGTCTTTCTTAGGCTCAGAATTTGTGGTAACATCCCACGAGTATGGCTTGAAGTTTCGGAGCGTTGTTTCATTCATATCATTGAGAGCATCGGAGTTAAAGAACTCTAACACCGTGATATTATCAGTGATTTCTTTATCACACGAGAGAACTTTCTCAACGAGTTCGTTGACTTCAAGGTTCGAATACATGTGGAGGTTGATCCCGAACTGTTGGGCCACATCTCGTGTGAGAAGTGACACTTTCTTCGCCTGGCTGGGGGTAGCTTCGCCCTGGAGATCTTTACGTAGTTTAATGGCAGATTGCTTTACGGCAAACTTCTTCTCGACTTCGTCTAAGATCCCCTTCAGTTGGAGCTGGCCTGAGAGTTTAGTGTGTTCTATGTCGTTCCAGAATGTGTTGTCAATGTCGTCAAGTTTATCCCAGTGCATTTGTTTAAGCTTAGATTTGGGCTCGAATGGGGCGAGAACTGGTGCTGGCTTGGTAGGGGTTGGTGTGGCAGTGACAGATGGTACACGAGATCCTGGTAATGGTGGTGGTGGTGGTGTGGCAGATGGAATTCTTGAGCCAGGTAGTGAAGGCGGCGGTGGTGTTGGTAATGGGGGCGGCGGAGGTACTGCTGATGGGAGCGGTGGTGGCAGTGGAATCATTGATGCTGGAGGTGGTGGTGGTGGAGGAGGAGGTGGTGGTGGTATTCCTGAGGGTTTGGGAGCAAGGAACGAAGGCATTGGTGGTGGTGGTGGTGGTGGTTGTGCAGGCAACGATTGGTCCTTACCTTCATGACTCTGCTTCGGCACATGCTCTGTTTGTTGGTTGTTTCCACCCTGCTTAGACTTCGTTTGTCCATCGGTGTCGTCCTCCGTCTGACTCACTGTTGCCAAAAGATCTTTCCTTGGTGACACTACAGGTCTCCGTACCTTGGGGAGGTCTTTCGTCACGAAATGGAACGCATCATCGTCGGGCTCAGATTCGGTTATCTCTGCCACTTGGGATAAGATTAGCGGTGGGGTAGGGGACCGTTTTCTGTCAGATTGTTGATCGTTTAGTGGGGCATAAGTAAATCTAGCGGACTTGCTCGAGTTATTCCGTGATAAGCTGTCAATGTATATCGGATTATCGGCCGACCCAATACCAGTGTCTCTAGTAGTACCACTGGTGTCATTACCAGTACCACTGGTGCTATACTCACCGCTAACTTGACTAGGTTTACCGTGAAACCTGGTCTCAAGCTCATCAATCATCATATGGTTCTCCCGAGAGTTAACGAAGCTCGCCTTAATGGGCGATACACTGGTCTCGGTCACCATTGGCGTATCCAATCGACTTAGTTGGTCCCGCAACGCCATAATCTCACGCTGCTGGGCCGCTATTTTATCAGCACTTAAAGCGTTCTCGCTCCGTAACGCTTCAGTATCTCCGGTGATACCAAAAGCAGCCTCTGTTTTAAGCGTTTCAATTTCTCGCCGTAATGACGCTATAGTTTGGTCCAGGTCCGGCTGGTACCGTACAGAGTTGGTATCATCGTAGGATTCCATACATATTTGTTGTACGGCAGAATCTACTACCTTAAGCACCTTATGTACATCCTTAGTGTCCCGTAGTACGAGAATCTTAGAAAGAATGGCCTTAACTTCCGTCTCAGTGGCTATATCACCCAGGAACTGCTTTAATTCAGCGTAAACTGCGTCCAAATCCTGTTCATCCTCCGATACCACGCTTGAAGTATCACCCAAGTCAAAATAATGATTGTAATCGTCTTCAGCATAAACCTCGTACCGTTCAATCTCTTCGTTGAGTCGTGGGTCATTGATAACTTTAATTTTATCAAAGATCTTAACGAGTCTAGAGTCGCTGAGTTCACGTCTTAAACTGATCCTTAGTTCCACCAGATCTGCTCGCCGTAGAATCCCATTAACAAGGAGTAACGTAGTGAGGGAATAGTCCTGTAAGCTGGCGAAGTGGCCCTGTTTGAACCCAAGGTCACCGAGAAAGTATTTGTCAAGGAACGACTCAAAACACCCCAACCACGGCTGAAACCGTACGTAGTCCCCTAACGAGTCCTGGAGGGAACTCATGCAATCGAGGATTAAGCTTAAACTATCGGGATCTTGGTTGTAGGCGACGAAGATGAGGACTTCTGTCACGAGAATTCTGGTGGTGAGTCGAGGCGACACTAGGGAGAACGTAATGGCTTTGATGAGGTGAAGCTTATTGGTGAACCCACTACGGACGTACGAGTCTACGTCAGGACGAGAGCTCCAGCTAAGGATGCTCTTGAGGCACCGAATGATGTGAAATTCCCGGTCAAACTCTTCGTTTGACTTAATGCTTTTCTTATTGATTCGGGAAAGAATCACCGATAAGGCAGCCTCTCCCTGTACTGCCACAAACTCTTTGGACCACAGTACGGGATCGTGGTGTTTTTCAGACGATAACTTCTTTTCAAGCTTTCGGTACTCTTTTGCCGTTAATTTACCTTCAAATATCCGGTAAACGTACCACTCAGGGGTACCGTCTTTTAGCTTCTTCTTTGGGGTAGAAGACTCCTCGGTAGGTTTACGTGATAGCACGGTATCTGATTCACTATCGGACCTAGACATGGTGGTAAGGAGACTTTTTAGGTCGAAATTAATATTATTTTCACTCTCTCGTAGTAAAAGTTCCCATTTACGGCGGATAGGTTGGTCCCGTAGCTTCTGCATTACCGTGTCGGAGAATGCCCTTATACTGAGGAGCTTTTCGAATAGTTGGTCTACCACTTGTGGGTCGGGAATTTGGTCTACGTTTGATGCCACGGCGGAGAACGACAGGAGAAATCCGGTACCGGATTTTTTTGGTAATGGCGGTAATTGCTTCGAGTGATAATCATCAATGGTGGTTGAAGAACCTGTTTGATGTAACGAGATTGTAGGACGTCTTCGCACTAGTTTTGGTGGTATGAGGTCGTCTTGTGATAGGCCGTAACCCGCTAAATGTAGGCCGATTGAGGCTAAATTAGGTTGATCAACGCTAGCAGACCGTGATTTTGGGTCGAGCGACAGGAAACTTACGGCGCTGCTGGCGCTATTATTCCTGAGATCTGATTCATAGTTCTGACGGATATCGTACGCTATACGTTCTGATCTACCGCCAGTAGAAGACAGTGATCCCTGGGACGGCTTCCGTGAGCGGTCAGGGAGGTGCATTACGTGGATTGGTTCACGTTGGTCTGCGGTGGCGCTATAACCAATCGCTTGGAACAGGTCTGGCGGTAAATTAGTGGTAACGTCTCGCTTAGATCCATCAAAGTTTAGTAGTGAAGACGTCTTGGTGAGTTTTTTGATCCCCTTAGTGAAAGCATTAGGCCTGGTGGTGGTAGGACTGGTGGTATGGCCACTGGCGTCTGACTTAAATTGGCCTGGCGTCACAGACTGACCGTTCATGATCTAAGGAAATGCGAATCTCGCGCGATGATAGTGGTAGTTATAGGACGATGGTGGTAGTGTGGAACGATAAAATACCGCCAGTAAATGTTAGTGAGCGCGATTTCGCGTCGTAAACAATCATGGACAAGAAACAGCTGCTGATTGCCAGCTTCTTTAAGCCCACCACGAAGGTTCAACCAGTACGTGAGACGCCACGGGATCGTGGTAATCCCGTACTAACTACTCCTGAAAAAATTGGGCTCATTAGGTCGAATTCTGTGCTTTCTACCACCACCGATGGGTTCGATGATTTCACCAGCTCCGACACTTCGTTTGGATCCCCTGACGTTAATAACTTCAGAAACCCCGTGTACGGGCTCTCGGTAATTGAGGAGCCTGAAGTCAAAGTCGAATACCGTAGCCAGGGGAAACGGGGCAGAGATTTACTCGAGTCACTTCGAGCCATGGAGAATTTACCACGAAAGCTGCTAAAAGCACGCAAACCACCACCAGATAAACCGGTGCTGGCGGTATCATTAAGTCGGGAACAACAGGCAGTGGTTTCAGAGATTGTGGATAAGAAAAAGAACGTATTTTATACCGGTAGTGCCGGTACCGGGAAATCTGTTGTATTACGGGAACTCGTTACCAGGCTTTATAGAGTTTATGGACAGCTGGTGGTAGGAGTTACGGCGTCTACGGGGCTAGCGGCGTGTAATATTGGTGGTCAAACGGTGCACAGATTCCTTGGGATCGGTATTGGAACCGCACCGGCTGAAATTATCGCTAAATCCATTGAAAAGAAGCAACCACTTAAACGGAAGTGGTTGTCGTTGCGGGTGCTCATTATCGATGAGATCTCCATGATTGACGGGGCTTTGTTCACTAAAATTGAACGAATTGCTCGGATTGTTCGTAAGAACGATAAACCATTCGGAGGCATTCAACTCGTGTGTACGGGGGATTTCTTCCAGTTACCACCAGTCAGTAAAGGCCGGGAAGCACAGTACTGCTTTGAGTGTCAAGCGTGGGCGATGGCCATAGATAAAACGCTTCTTTTGACCCAAGTCTTTAGACAACAGGGCGATAATCAACTTATTAACATGCTTAATGCATTACGGTTTGGTGATATGACCTCAGAGGTGGCAGCTCAGTTCTATCAGTTGCAGAAACCAAAAGTTTACCACGATGGTATTGAGCCAACTGAGCTATTCCCCACGAGAGAAGAAGTAAAACGAGCCAACGACCGACGTCTCGCGGGACTTGGCGGTGAAACTTTTACATTTACCGCGGAGGATAGTACGCAACACGAATTCGACCAGAAACTCCTAGATAACTTGATGTGTGATAAGGTAGTAACGCTTAAACCGGGGGCCCAAGTAATGTACCTAAAGAATCGAGACGATGGCGTAGTAAATGGGTCCATTGGTCGAGTTTTATTCATGTGCCCGTTAACGTTGTACGTTTACTTGGACGAAATGTATGATCGAAGTATGTTTAGCAATGACCAAGTGATGCAAGAGATTAATGTGTTGATGAATTGCGTTGGAGGTAAAGCGGTGACGGCGGTAGAGATGTCGTTAATTGATCAAATGCCTGACGATCGTCGTGGTACGTTTATGAAACTAATTAATATGGCTAATCGTTGTACGAGATCAGAGATGTTCCCCGTGGTAGCGTTCGGGGATATCGTGCTACACGTTACACCAGAAGAGTTCACAGTTGAAGCCGGTAATGGTAAAGAGTTGCTGAGGACGCAGCTACCACTATTACTCTCGTGGGCCATGTCCATACATAAATCACAGGGTCAAACGATCCAACGTTTACGGGTCGATTTAAGGCGAATCTTTGAGAAAGGTCAGGTGTACGTAGCACTATCTCGTGCGGTAGACAAGGAGAACTTAGAGATCAGGAATTTTGATCCGAAGAAAATCATTGCCTCCGATAAGGTAAAGATGTTTTACGAGAGATTAGAGACGTTATAGTGCCATGATACCGCCATATCACTACTAAATGATATACCACCAATTGCTACTACTATTTGTTTATAGACCCTGCGTATATGATATCACGTCGCGCCAATATGCGTATATTTCATCCTCTCTCACTTGCTCGCGCATTCCTCTTTATGAGTAACTTAGGCACAGACTTCGTGGTATCATTAAACTACTTTACGGGACTACCCGACGTAACTACCGTACCATCTGGTACTATGGTAGTGATATTTAAACTGTTAATGAAGAAAGACGCCAAAACGAAGGAGAAATCATTAGAAGAGCTCGTTAAAGTTCTCGATGGCGGTAACTGTACCACCGAAGTTATCACGGCATGGGTCCAAATGTACCCTAAATTAGCCTATGATAACTCCCGTATGGTAAGGGTTCTAGCTCATAAGGTTCAGGCGCTATTTCTTACCACCATTGGTGGTAAATCGTTCAGTAAATACTTACCCGCTAGTTTACCTATTTGGCTACTGGGTCAGTACGACAATGATAAGACGGTATCGACCCAGAGTTATCGCGACCTTAGTGCGGCCTTCGATAATGATCTGGTCAAAGTCGATTGTAAGCTTTGGCAAGTGTTTTTGCCCCAGATCATTCAGTTTATCGTGGTAGCTACCACGATGGAATCGGAAAAGACGCTCTCTGACGATAGAAATACCACCGCAGAAGATTCGTGGGCAAAACGTGATCGGTTAGTGGGTGCTTGCTTGCTTATGTTGAACCGTATAGTGGTGCTAGCTAACGAGAAATCGGTGCAATTATCGCCTGATCAGAACCACCAACTCGAGCAACTCTTGGACCATGAGTCCCTTTGGGCTACGATTAAATCCGCTTTTAGCATCAAAGGGTTTAACCCAGCGTTAGGAAATGCGTTCTTAGTGGTGTTAAAGACGATATTTCAAGAGGATAAGTCCGATAAATGCATACAAAATGTATTCTGTAACTCCGTTTCAAGCGCTAGAAGTATGTACAAGCATGCATCGAAGAAATTATTTAAACACATTAAGCTCAAATCCGATACCATGGCTGGTACCGTTATCCTTCAATTATGGAGTACCCTCGTAGTAATGACTCGTTTTAGCCTGTTGGAAGGAGCTAAAATGCCAAAAGAAAATATGTGGCAGTATGGGGATTACGCCGATAACTTGGTATCATACTTGGCCTTAGGTCCCTGTAATCAGAACCAAATTTACTACCAATTAGTACTGTCGTTCTTAAAAGTCTTATACGTTAATACCACCGAATTTATTGACTTAAAATTGGCAAAACGGGTCGTTACAAGTTTATTTAAGCCTCTGAAGTTATGGACCTATGAGTATAAGGCAGGGGCTACTGTATGTGTAGCGGACTTCGTGGCAGTGTTACCAGAGGACTGGCGGAACGAGATCTTAGAAGAGAAAGCTTTAGTGATTGTTGACTCGTTGACCATGACTCGTTCGAGACTGGCCGGTTCAAAACAACAATGGGTCGATGCCGTGGTGAAGTTATTGCACCAGTTCCGTGACGCACTGGTAGTGGTAGATATTGGGGTAAATAAGACCATTGCTTACGCCAAGTCTGGTACCGCATTTTTTGACTTATCGACTTTCATTGACGTACTCCTTGGGGTGGATTCTACCGCTATCTCCCGTATTGCCACTGAGCTTATCGACCTATGTGAGTCTGAAGATCCTAAGGTAATCTCCCGGGCTTTAGCATACTTAACAATCATCGCGAACAAGGCTCCCGTGTCAGAACTCGTGGAATTTACCACCACTGTGGGCCTGGTCCTTGAACCAGAGACCATCAAAGACGTCACTGACTATTTGTTCACGGTATGGAACAGCCCTCTCGCGGAACAGTTGGACAACTTAGAGGTAATCGATGACATTCTCACTAAATTCGCCATGATTAACGCTGATTCAACCTCGTTCAGTGAAGCCGTAATAAAACACTTCCATTACTCATACGAGGACTGCCAGTCATCCCTCCTCGTAAAATACTTTGATAATTTGAAGCTCAAGACGAAGACTCACGATGATTGGTCAGTTTTGTTCAGTTTCTTCAACAAAGAAACTTTCATGGACGCTGTGATCAACCTCAAACCGTCAG
Organism: Yamadazyma pseudoaaseri; assembly: GCA_030674785.1. Taxonomy (NCBI): domain Eukaryota; kingdom Fungi; phylum Ascomycota; class Pichiomycetes; order Serinales; family Debaryomycetaceae; genus Yamadazyma; species Yamadazyma pseudoaaseri. Next base: position 671,762 of record JAKUBW010000004.1, on the reverse strand, counting down.
AAGCAAAGGGCTTCCTTCAAGCATTCAATGACCACCAAATTCATACAATTGAAATTGTGGAACTCCAGAAACCCATACTTAATTTGCTTAATTTAGCATGGGATGATTACCTGATAGGCAAGGGATTCGTGTCGTTCGTAAAGGCAAACTTGCACGATGTAGTTGTACCATCCTTGTACGAGTACATCAAGAAGACAGACGTTAAAACGGAATTTAATACTGCTATATTAGCAGATTTAACTACAAAAGAGTTTGACCAATTATTAGCACTAGTGGACCAAGATTTATACCATGTCCCCGCTATAAATAAAGACATGTTGGCGGTATCGAACAGTCTTGGGGCCAATATCCATCTCATACCTGAAACTGGTGGTGGTAACGTCTCTTTACTTGGAGTGTGTACTGTATTCTCCAAGTACGATAACGGTGGTACTAAATTCTCATATTACAAGGCAGTATTAAGCCAATACCTTCAGGACTTTATCTTCACCATGAACTTGGACGAATTCCCAGCCGATACGTTAGTGGAAATTCAGTCGAAATTAGCCAATTTCTCCGTCGACGTCCCCTTAGACCAAATAATCACCACCATCTTAGGCGACGAAGGTGACGATTTTATCTCCTGGGCATTACATCCCCTTGAAGGTCTGTACGGTTCGTACAACTGCCGAGTTCTTCAGAAAGTGCTTGAGTCTCAGGCAGAGTCCACCGCCATGGGGACGTTTGAATCGTACGATATTAACTTAAACCCGTTGCTTAAGCATCCACTCAAACTTCTGGTGGTACTTGCAGGCTTAACGGCGTACCTTTCGTCGTCCAAGTTCGACCGAATCAGGAACTTCGTGGCAGCAGAGATCTTAGGGGTTAAAGATATTGTTACAGAAGGAGTTAAATGGGTGGTTCTCTGCTTAAACTTTATGGACTTAGACGGAGCCATACCACCAAATAGACTCAATATGGTGGTAGCACAATTCGACAAATGGCTCGATAACGATGAATACGATGAATCATTCGTGGTGCTTAGATCCCAGCTCATTAAGTTCCTCAGTAAAGTACCTAATACATTAGAGAGACTCGTGGAAGATAATTTATCGTTGATTCCAATGCAAAAAAGCTATGAATTAACGTATTTCACGTTAAAATATATTGCTGCCACCGATTGGCAATGTCAGGATGAACTTGTTGATATCTTATTCGATCAAGACTTGAATCAAACGTACAATAATAATAATAGTATGGTAACTACTATGTGTCTTGATGCATTAGAACGGTGTTTTAAGACGGTACTGGCGGTAGATGGTGATTTTTATCACCTCGTATTACTGAAATTCACTGCCATTAAACGGATTTGTTTGAAGTTCTTACAGGTTCAAATCACTAAACAACAACAAGACCTCGTCATTGAGTACCAATTCGACCACGAGAAACCTGTGACTTTACCAGAGGTATTAATAAAGTGTATTAGTGGTGAACCAGATGAAATAACCTATTACGTATGCTGGTACTTAATACTCTTGCACTTTAAAGATATTAACTTTCAAATAAGAAATCAGTACATTACTGAGATTAGAAAGTCGCTGTCGTTAGCCAAATTCCTAGACTTTATATTTGTTAATCAAGAGATTGATAACGTCAAAATTATTGACACATTTGACACATTTGACATAAATGATCTTCACACCATGGCTTTACACTTATACTTCCTTGCATGTAAATACTTGGGTAGTGAAGTACAAGCATGGTTTAAAGAGTTACGTAACGTACAACTCAAGAATGATATTGATCGGTTTACCACCGCTAATATATCAAAAATCCTCGTTACTACCATGTTAAATGATGTCGAATCAGGTAAACAAAAACTTGTCACCGACGTCATGACCATCAAGATCAATAAAGTCATCAACGAAGTCAAATGTGTGTTTGAAATTGATGAACAAACGATGGAAATGGTGATAACTGTCCCTAATAACTTCCCCTTGAGTAATGTAACGGTAGAAGGACCAAAACGTGTAGGATTAAAGGAAAACCAATGGAAAGCTTGGCTACTCTCATCCCAAAGAGTAATCTCCTTGACCAATGGGTCCATTATCGAGGCAATCGAAGTGTTTAAAAAGAATGTGGACTTACACTTTTCTGGATTCGAAGAGTGTGCTATTTGCTACTCTATCCTTCACCAAGATCACTCATTACCATCAAAGAATTGTACTACTTGTAACAATAAGTTCCATGCTGCTTGCTTATATAAGTGGTTCAAAAGTAGTGGTAGCAGTACTTGTCCCCTCTGTAGACAACCATTTAACTTTAGAAAATAGATACTTACCTTCTTGCTGTACTTGGACCCCTTGGTGCTGCCGTACCTGTATTAGCCCATGGTGCTGATGTACCTGTACTAGTCAGTGGTGCTGATGTACCTGTACTAGTCCGTGGTGCTGCCGTGCCTGTATTAGCCCATGGTGCTGCCGTGCCTGTACTAGTCCATGGTGCTGATGTACCTGTACTAGTCCATGGTGTTGCTGTATCTGTGGTGGCTACAGTCTCTGGTAGCTCATTATTCCTCTCATCTCTCCACGGATACACCGTACCAAACCAAAAATGTTGCACCACGGGAAACTTCCCAAGAACTTCAACATCGTACATTTTCAAAAGCCCTGAAAGAACTTTCTTCCATAGCGTAACGGAGCTATGTATATCAGTAAGAATTGGTGAATGCTCATTAAAAGGCCCCGTTTTAATCTTACGGATAAACGCAAGGGCATTAACATAGAGATTCGTCTCGCTAAACTCAGCCATCACTCGGTCGTTTAAACACTCCTTTACCGGTGGTGCATACTTCGATACGGGATCGTTGAATTGAGCAGCTCCGAGGATGTAAATGAAGTGGAAATGATCATCAAGGCCCCAGACACCGTGAGAACCAGCGGGTTCCATGGTGTATGTAAGGATAAGCTTCCGTACGAGATCGTAGTATTTGGCAAACACTACAAGCAAATCATGGGGTGAAGGATCTTTGATGACGTTGTACTTAATGAGAGCTCCCATGAACGCAACGAACGATAACTCATGGCCCGTACCATAATCAAGACGTACATTGGACCCTAAGGAGTTCACCAAGTAGTAGGATACTTCTGCCACGAATCCGTGCTTGCTACCACTAATTTCTAATTGATTTAGGTCCAGTTCCGCCCGGTTGTCCATTAGCTTATACCATTCCTTATACGCCAAGTTACCGAACCGCCTAGGACCTACAATTGGCGGTACATGGTCGACCAACAGGGCGTAGTCGTCTAAAATGTTACCAATTACCTCGATATTGGCGGTAGAATACTCATACTGATGATGGAAGTCATTAGCCGCTGGGGGCAAACCGCCAACGAAATGTGACTTACGTGTCACTAACTCAAGATTTAACACACCTTTCGGCACATCATGTGACCTCACCTTCATAACTATGTACTGTATAGCTTCTTGTAGGTTCCTGTAGGCAATTGACTTCTTGAATTGTGGCACATCAGTTGCAGAATTAATTTTCTTTATTGGTTGTTCAAACATAATTATTTATTTCGCGCATTTGCAGCCAAATAAAAAAAATCGAATAATAATAATAAAATACTAAAACACAAATACTTTCTCAAATAGTAATAATAATAAAATACTTAAACATAAATACCTTCCCCCCAATAAAAATAATAATAATATATTAAAACATAAATACCTTCCCATATAATACAACCTAACCCTAACCTGTCCTTCCCTATAAGAACTTTGTAAAATGTTCATCATTTAACCAACCAACTTTTTCAAAAGCTGCAAATAATCTCGATGCTTTATTAACATCAATTCTACATGCTTTTTGAGCATCAGTTCTTCTAAATTGCATACCAGCTTTTAACCTATTAACTTTCTCGTGGAATAACCTTCTCTTAGAATCTAAGTAAACATTACATGGTAATCTTAATACTGATGCTAATGTTACTTCTGCTTGATGTAATTTATTACAATTAATATCATCAGATAAATCCATTGGTTGTCCTTTCCAATCAATCTTTAAACATTTGGAATTATTTGGTAATGTAGAAATATCTGGTGAATAATCAGGAATATTTTCATCGATAAAACTTTGTTGTTGTTGTTGAATATTTGTCTTTCTCTTTTTTGGTGATGAAATTGGTGTTGATATTTTATCTGATAATTCACTATTTGATTCTTTAATAATCCTTCTGGTTCTAACTTTATTTTCATCATTTGAATTAGAATCAGAAATTTCCATAAAGCTATTCGTATTGTATTTTCTTTTCTTTGTTTTCTCCCTTAAATATCTATCTTGTGATTCTTTTTTCTTTATAACACTATATTTATTTAAAAATTTAACTTGTGATAATTTATAATTTTTTTTATTTATATTATTCCATGGATTCACTTTTAAATCATAATTCTTATAATTTTCTAAATTAAATGGTTTTTCAGTTGGTAAATAACTTTTAATTAATGATTTATTTTCAATTGTAATTTCATATCTTTGATATGGTGATAGTGGTGGTGATAACATATCTAATTGATTAGCTGCTTGTGTAATTGATTTATTAATTATATTACTCGAATTTGTACTTGATTTATCATTAGTAATTTTATTTTTAATCTCAATTTGATGATTCGATGGTGTTAAACACCCATCAGTAATTCTTGTACTAATTGATTTTGACATTGGATGATACATTATTGACATTATATTTATATCTTCAATTGACTTATAATTAATATCAAATTTTTATTTTAGGATAAGATGAGTTTATAAAAGAAAATTTTTATTTTTTATAAATAAACAAAAAAAAATTTCTTTTGTTACGTTCTATCGCCTTTAACAAAAGAAATATATTTTGCGTTTAGTAATGATACAAATATTACTTATAACAAATAGATAAGGTTTGAAACCAATTATTATGTTTGCTTTAGTAATATAATTCCTTTAGTTAATTTAATGTACTTAATTAATTTAAATTAATTTGTTATGCTAGAAACAGATGACTAATTCTAAATTGAAAAATAATTTGGTAAAATCATTTATTTACTTAATAACGTTGTTTTATATTACCAATTTAGTTATACTTTACTAGCGATAGGTAATTTTTTATATATTATACTGTACTAATCAATGAATAGGCTGAAAGTCATGAATTCTGGTATGGTAATATGCCGTCCTTGCATATCGATACTTTCTTTTTCGGTCATGTTGCAGATTTTTGTATCATCTTTGCGCTTTTATAATTTTACTAATATCAGCTGCAAAAATATAGTTTTTATCATTAGGAACTCAATTAGAATTAATTCCACATTGAGTTAATCTCATGTTAACTTTATTTCTCAACAATAACTATCTAACTACTCATTGAAGGTCAATTGACTTGTAATTTCACCTGGAATTCCGGAACAATTTCTTTTTCTTTTTTTTTTTTGTTTTCGTTCCTGTACAATGGTTCATATCTTCCCTCATGACTATTAACTCCAGACTAACCTGTATAATGGACTACTAGATAAGATGTATAACACCTAATTTTATTTTAAATTATTGTGACTAATAATTACCGTGATATCCATTAATTGGTGGTATGACTTCAATTAAATTAAGTTCATTGATCACCACCCCCACAATATCATTGTTAAGAAGTTAACCTTAAATATGAAATTGAAAATTGCAATTAATGTCCGGTATCTAAGTATTACCAATTACATATTAACTATTGGTTAATTTTTAAGGTTTGCATCTAGTGATTAAGTCAACGGTTTAGGCTTGGTCTCCATGCAGGTATTCCTGGATACTCATCAAATGCTGGCACACGACTGATAAAATGTTGTTAGTTGTCAATACACGACACTTTGAGATGAGAATTTTCGTCACTAACTATGGTTAACTATAGAGGTAAATTAGTACTTGCCCCAATGGTAAGGAGTGGTGAGTTACCTACTAGGCTACTCTCGTTAAGGTACGGGGCTGACTTGGTATGGAGCCCCGAAATAGTAGATAAAAAAATCATTACTTGCACCAGGAGAATTAATCAACGATTAAACACAACAGAATTTATTGATCCGAACGGAAAAATTATATTTAATACATACAAACCACTTGAAGCAGGTAAATTAATATTTCAAATGGGGTCAGCTGACCCAGACTTGGCGGTTGAAGCAGGTCTCAAAGTAATCAAAGACGTTGATGGTATTGACTTAAATTGTGGGTGTCCAAAGAACTTTTCAGTTCATTCAGGTATGGGAGCAGCGTTGTTATCGAATTCTAAGTTGTTGTGTGATATATTGACTAACTTAGTGGAAAAAGTTGGTAATCCTCATAATAAACCAATTAGCTGTAAGATACGACTTCTTAAAGATATTGACTCAACGTTAGAGTTAGTAGAGAAGATTTGTAAGACAGGGATAAAGAATTTAACATTGCATTGCCGAAGACGAGAGATGAGGAACCGTGAAGAGCCTATCCATGATTACCTCCCAGAAATCATCAAATTAACCTCAAAGTACGATATAAGCTTCATCATTAATGGTAACATCATGAACCGGTTTGAGTACATGAAATTGAGAGAAAAGTATGGCAATGATATCAGTGGGATGATAGCTGAAGGTGCCGAGGCCAATCCTTCAGTATTTAACATGAACCCACTCCCATGGAACAAATTAGTGGTGGAATTCTTGAAGATATGTACCAAATTCGATAATCATCCGTCGAATTCTAAATTTGTGTTATTGAATCAAGTACCATCGAAATCAGTGTACTATCAGCGGTTTGCCAAGCTCAAGACTAATGCAGATATGTTAAAATTAGCTGAACTGCTTAATGATCCTAGTAAAGTAGAAGAGGAAAAGTTCATTAATAAGATCAAATTTAGATACTTGCAAAAGGATAGAATGGTAAGCGTAGAAGAGTATGAGAAACATGTAGAGGACAAAGAAAGAGTGGCATTAATTGACTTTAAAGTTGATTTTACCGATGTTGATAGCCAAAAGAGGAGACTATCATTTGAAGAACCAGGCAAAAAGGCCGTCAAAGCTGGTTAACAAATCAGCAGATGATGATACGATTAATGTACAATTCTATACACAAGATTTATTGCTATGTACTCCTCTCATCGTCATGCCTCATTATCTATTGTAATAATCTCTTAATTCCACACCAAGTGGCAGCAGCACCAGTCATTAAAGCGGTGGAATAAGCCATTGGTCTTATACCAGCACTACTTCTAAAGATAGCCCCAGCTAAAGCACCTGCTCCAATAGAATTTAAATCATCATGTTTACCTCTTAAAGCATCAATAGAAGAATCGATTAAATTGTATGTTAAAGCCAAAACACCAGCAGAATTCCCCAAGAAAGGACCTCTCTTAGTAATATGATTTAATACAGTATTTAATTTTAATCTACCGGATGAATTTGGTGGTAAATTCCTTAATCCTTCTTGTAATCCATATGCACCACCAATACCTAAACCTAATAAATAAACGGCTCCAGTTCCGTAACATAAGTCATCAGACCAATTTCTCGAAGGGATTATCCCTTGTGCTCCTTCAACTGTTGTTAACTGTTCTTCCTCTAAATTTAAGTATTCAACTCCCTTATCTAATCCGGCTAATGGGTGTAATCTTTGACTATCAAATACTCCTGGTTGGTTCAAGAAGCTCGTGACATCACTGACCTCTTTTGGATTAAAGCCTATATCGTTTTCTTGCTTTTGTGTTTGCCCTCCTAATAACCAATTCATCTTGCTATGACTTTTTTTTTGAGTGAAAATTTTTGCGAGCTTAGCAAAGTGTTACCCGGTACTCGCATTTGCAGCCATGAGTTATATTGATGTTATAGATGAGTCATTCGATGTGACTATATTCACGCCACAGGAGTTGGTACTGTTGGCAGAGACCGTTAAAAACGGTGGCACGTTAGAACGGGCGAAATCGCCCAAGTTTCACATTAGTTATGCTCACGAACCTGAGGTTAAGTCTGTCATTGACTTGCCGAAGTATGCACCACCTTCAAGCGACAAGTGCTTGTTACTAGCGTCATTTGGTGCTAGAATCCCCCAGAAACCAGAGTTCCCTACAATGACTAGCACCGCCTTGTGTAACTATGTCCATCAGAGTTACATCTATCACCAATACTTGTCTAATCAGTTATGTAGACAATACTCGTACCACTTGAAGTACGTGTCTAAGAGAGCCAAATTGAAGCACGCTTATGATGCCAACTTAACCCGAGCTGTATCGGTCAAATTTAAGTATACTAAATAGTGAAATTCACGTTTCGCAGCCATTATTCTATTACTATACATTTAACCAACGTGTTGAACACGAGCTTTTGAAGAGCTTGTTGATGCTACTTCATAAACACCAGACTCTTCATCCAACCCTGCGTGGTGATATGGCATATTCTTTGCAATTCCCACCACTTTCCATGGTTGCATAACAGGAGTTTGATTGAATATATGATCCATCTCTTCTAATGATCTACCCTTTGTTTCAGGATAAAAGAGATATAATATAGGAACAATTAAAAAGTTGATGGCAGCAAATATCGTATAAGTAAAAGGACCAATACTTTGGAAACAAATTGGGGTAATCATAACAATAAGGAAATTAGATATCCAATTACAAGCAGTTGAAATAGCAGCAGATGGAGCCCTAATTTCTAAAGATGTTAATTCAGGTGGTAATAACCACATCTCGGATAAGAAAGCTAAAGCAAAGAATGTGTTAAATCCAAATAAGAAAATGGCTGCAACAATTGCAGCTCCATTGTGATCACCACCCCATTTTTCATCAGAATAATAAGTTGAAATTGTTAATACAACCATACAGACACATTGACCAGCAGATCCAGCTAATAATAAAGGCCTTCTACCCCATTTCTCAATGAAAAGTATTGGGATCAATGCTGCTAAAAAGTATTCAGTACCGTTACAAGCAGCTAAAATTCTTGAATCAAGTGGATCTAATCCAATATACTCTTCAAAGATAGTACCTGCGTAATAGGTGATCAAATTAATCCCACAAATTTGTTGGATTAACTGAGCCCAACCGGCTAAACAAAGTCTATGAAAGTGTCTTTTGGGACCCTGGGTAAACAATATCTTAAATGAAAATTTTTCAGCACCTGTACTGTTCTCCATTCTAATAGCATCTTGAATCTCTTGAACTTCATCATTGACTAATTTATCATTAGCAGGAACATCTGCTAAAGCAGAAAATACTTTCCTAGCATCATGTTCTCTCCCTTTTCTTAATAACCATCTTGGAGATTCGGGTAATCTCAATAAAAATGGTAACATAGCCAATGGGAATACACATTGGAAAGCAATTGGGAATCTCCATGAAACAGATTGATGTGGAGCTAAATTTCTAGTGAAATAAAATGCAAAATCAACCCAATAGGAGATTGCAATACCACCAGCAATCAAAGCCCCTTGAATACAAATTAATTTACCTCTCTTTTCAGGTTTAGCAATTTCAGACTGCCAAACTGGTACCGTTGCCGTGATAAATCCATTACCTAATCCAGTAACAACTCTTGCAACAATTAAATGTGCTACTTGATAAGCACATGCTTGAAGTGCACCTCCAATCATCATAATCACACATCCAACAAATACCAATTTAACTCTACCAAATCTATCACCCAAGTACATGGTGGACAAGGCACTTGTCATACATCCGATTTCGTAAATACCAATTGTAAAACCCTGAAACGCTGATTTACTGTATCCGTAAGTAACAGTGTCAATCTCTGGGAATGTCTCTCTAAAGTGTTCCAACGTTAATAATGATCCCATTACTCCTTGATCATATCCAAATAATATAAACCCAACACCACACATTAAGGCAACTGCCAAGTGTAATCGTCTTCCCTTCATGTTAAGGAAACTGTAAATTTCTGTATCATCTCTACCGGTTTCTAAACTTTTTTCATTGTCAAATACTTCTTGACTCTTTGGTGTATCTGAATCACTACTAGACATTTTTGGTAATTTAACAGGATTTTGTTGCCGTTAAATACACAACAACTCCACATTGTCAGATTTATTTCGAAAAGTTTATTTGTTATGATGTAATAGTCGGTTTTGCTTAAGCTTTCGGCTCTGATTAACATTTGTATTTGTTTATTGATTACTACTTAAACTATCAAGCTTATCTATTGTTATATATTGTTCCTTATAGCACCTACTAGCCGTATACTAATACTGTATAACATCTATAAATCATTACATCCACCTAGTCAAACTAAAGGGTGTGGGGAAGTTGGAGTTGCAGCTGTAGCAAGTGATTACCGTATTGGGATTTACAATTGAAACATTTACCCTCGGAAATATCTGTAGTATTTCCTACCCCAAATGAATCCCACTTTCGGTATTTAGATTGCTTTCAACCCAAATGGGTTAATTTTTCGGACAATTTTGTAAATCTTATCACCACTCTCCTATTACCACTAACTAAACCTCCACTAACCTCCACCAACCCCTCCATCAACTCCCCCACTAGAAGATCCCCCTCTGCTAATATTCGTCAAGTAATTATTCAATGTTTACCGGATTTGAAACGCGTAAGTTGCTCAAAACGCAATTAAAGTTGTGTTAGGTGTTATGAGTAGTCACGAATGTCTGTTCCGGGGTTCAAAAAAACCCATATAGTGTTAGACAGAAGGCGGGGTTCATACAGGATAAACTGGGGGAACGGTATGAGTTTCGGGAAACTACAGCGCGTAATCGGGGTTAGACTACTTACTTACCCCATAATTGCCCCACTAGAGAACGGATGTGGGTGGGATGCAATACCAAGATTTTCGATAACTAACAGCATTATCCTGGGTATATGTCAACCTGAATTGATTAAGCTGGACACTTTCAACGGTAATGTGACGTAACTTATGATAAGTAGGAGGTAACTTTGTTAGGGTTTTACTGCACAATATAAAGTATAATAGTTCTGCTTTGCACATGATACAGCAAGGATGTCGGATGTCGCAGGGATGTCGCACGGATAACATGCTACTAGATGGTTCTTGAACGGCACACGACAAAGAATTAACAAATCACGTGCACAACTGGAGAGCCGCTTAGTGTACATGTAACCAAAGCGATCGAGTCAGGTGAAACGAGGTGCACGTGACATATCCACTAAGTCACGTGAGTATAATACTCATGACATACAGTTGAGATGATCTTACCATCGGCATCGGTTATTGATACGCGTACTAGACTCACTAGTTTATTGTCACCACCGCTATCTTGTACCACCGCTTCAGTACCGCATACCACCTCATGCCCCTACACATCGAACAACCACATCCACCTGTCACTGCCACTATCACCATCTTCCCTACACCTCTTACCATCCCTACCACCTTTACCACCTCTATCACCATATCTTACCACCTTTACCAACACCGTCTACCATCCTACCATCCCTTACGTCAACACATACGTCAAGCTATTTGCATACAATTTACTATATACAGCAAATTTTGGCCCAAAAAATTAAATGTTGGGGATTATATACCGGATAAACTACTAGCTCATAATAAAATTACACTATAGGCTGCGAATTGATCCCAACGTTATTAAATAACAATTCTGAGATATTTTTATATAAGATAACTATAGCCTGAAAATTAGGTAATAGTTAGCAAAGCTATAATTAAACTCAATCCGTATGTGTTAAGTGAAGGGGGATATAGGCAGTGAATAGTAGTGCAATTGGGTTGCTGGTGCTGATGCTGGTAGTGATGGTACTTGGTACTTGGTATTAGTGCTTGCCATTGCTTGCCATTGGTCCTAGTATTGGTATTGGTACTGTATTGGTACTGTATTGGTACTGTATTGGTACTGTATTGGTACTGGTGCCTGCTTTCAGTAACCAACACCGTGCATTATCACTTCATCCGTGGCATATCGCCTCATTCTCGCGCTCATTTATTTATGAGTGCTTATTGCACTTGGAAACCTACTAACTTCTATAGATTTTCATTGGTAAAATCCACTATTGTATATAATATTCGTCCCTTTAATTACACAAGATTTATGTCAGATTATACCAAAGCTCATACCAAATTACCAAGTCATTTTAGGGGTTTAAACTCCGTTGAAATAGCTGAACCAAGTGCTGTAACAGATTTTGTCAAAAGTCATCAAGGTCATACAGTAATATCCAAGATTTTGATTGCTAACAATGGTATAGCAGCTGTTAAAGAGATTAGATCCGTTAGAAAATGGGCTTATGAAACTTTTGGTGATGAAAGAGCTATTCAATTTACGGCAATGGCAACCCCAGAAGATTTATCAGCTAATGCTGAATATATTAGAATGGCTGATCAATACGTTGAAGTACCCGGTGGTACAAATAATAATAATTATGCAAATGTTGAATTAATCGTCGAAATTGCTGAAAGAACAAATGTTCATGCCGTTTGGGCTGGTTGGGGTCATGCATCAGAGAATCCTGATTTACCTGAAAGATTAGCATCATCACCAAAGAAAATTGTATTTATTGGTCCACCAGGTAATGCAATGAGATCCCTTGGTGATAAAATTAGTAGTACAATTGTTGCTCAACACGCTGAAGTTCCATGTATACCATGGTCAGGTACAGGAGTTAAAGAAGTTAAAATTGACCCAGAAACTAATTTAGTTTCAGTTTCTGATGATATTTATGCAAAAGGATGTTGTAAAGATGCTGAAGATGGTTTAAAAAAGGCAAAAGAAATTGGATTCCCCATTATGGTTAAAGCTTCAGAAGGTGGTGGTGGTAAAGGTATTAGAAAAGTTGATAATGAATCAGATTTTATCCCATTATATAATCAAGCAGCTAATGAAATTCCTGGTTCACCAATTTTTATTATGAAATTAGCTGGTGATGCAAGACATTTAGAAGTTCAATTATTAGCTGATCAATATGGTACAAATATTTCATTATTTGGTAGAGATTGTTCAGTTCAAAGAAGACATCAAAAAATTATTGAAGAAGCTCCGGTTACAATTGCTAAAAAAGATACATTTCATGAAATGGAAAATGCCGCTGTAAGATTAGGTAAATTAGTTGGTTATGTTTCAGCTGGTACCGTTGAATATTTATACTCTCATTCACAAGATAAATTTTACTTTTTAGAGTTAAATCCAAGATTACAAGTTGAACATCCAACAACTGAAATGGTTACTGGAGTTAATTTACCAGCTGCTCAATTACAAATTGCTATGGGGATTCCAATGCATAGAATTAGAGATATTAGAACTCTTTATGGTGTTGACCCTCATACAGCTACTGAAATAGATTTTGAATTTAAAAGGGAAAATTCCTTAATTACTCAACGTCGTCCAGTTCCAAAAGGTCATACAACAGCTTGTAGAATTACATCAGAAGATCCTGGTGAAGGTTTTAAACCAAGTGGTGGTACACTTCATGAATTAAATTTTAGATCTTCTTCTAACGTTTGGGGTTATTTCTCAGTTGCTAATCAATCATCAATTCATTCATTCTCTGATTCACAATTTGGTCACATTTTTGCATTTGGTGAAAATCGTCAAGCTTCAAGAAAGCACATGGTTGTTGCATTAAAAGAATTATCAATTAGAGGTGATTTTAGAACAACAATTGAATATTTAATTAAATTATTAGAAACTCCAGATTTTGAAGATAATACCATAACTACCGGTTGGTTAGATGAATTAATCTCCAAAAAATTAACTGCTGAAAGACCTGATCCAATTGTTGCAGTTGTATGTGGAGCTGCAACAAAAGCTCATATTCAATCAGAATCTGAAAAAGCTGAATATATTCAAAGCTTAGAAAAAGGTCAAGTTCCAAATAAAAATTTATTAAGAACTATATTCCCAGTTGATTTTATTTATGAAGGTCAAAGATATAAATTTACTGCTACTAAATCTTCAACTGAAAATTATACTTTATTCGTTAATGGTACAAGAGCTGTTGTTGGAGTAAGATCATTATCAGATGGTGGATTATTAATTACAATTGATGGTAAATCTCATTCAGTTTATTGGAAAGAAGAAGCTGCCGCTACTAGATTATCTGTTGATAGTAAAACATGTCTTTTAGAAGTTGAAAATGATCCAACTCAATTAAGAACTCCTTCACCTGGTAAATTAGTGAAATATTTAGTTGAAAGTGGTGATCATGTAGTTGCAGGTCAAGCTTATGCTGAAGTTGAAGTTATGAAAATGTGTATGCCGTTAGTCGCTCAAGATGATGGTGTTGTTCAAATTATTAAACAACCTGGTTCTACTTTAAATGCAGGTGATATTTTGGCTATATTAACATTAGATGATCCTTCAAAAGTTAAACATGCATTACCATTTGAAGGTACTTTACCAGATTTAGGTACGCCAGAAATTTTAGGTACTAAACCAGTACATAAATTTCAACAATATTCTGCAATTTTAAATAATATCCTTGGTGGATTTGATAATCAAGTTATTATGAATTCAACTTTAAAAAATATTATTGAAGTTTTAAGAAATAAAGAATTACCTTATAGTGAATGGAATCTTCAAATATCTGCTTTACATTCAAGATTACCTTTTAAATTAGATGAGTCATTATCAACTTTAGTTGAAAGAACTCAATCAAGAAATGCTGATTTCCCAGCCCGTCAAATTTTAAAACTCATTCATAAAGTTTTAAATGATCCAGAAACTGATTTTTCTTTAACTGAAGTTGTTAAACCATTAACTGAAATTGCCACCAGATATTCAAATGGGTTAGCAGAACATGAATACTGTTTCTTTGCAGGTTTAATTGATCAATACTATCAAGTTGAAAAATTATTTTCGGGTCATATGATCAGAGAAGATGATATTATTTTGAAGTTAAGAGATGAACATAAAGGTGATTTAAATAAAGTTATTGGTATTGCATTATCTCATTCAAGAGTTAGTGCAAAGAATAACTTAATCTTAGCTATACTCAATGAGTATCAACCATTATTACAGTCATCTTCAAATATTGCTAATGAAATTAGAGATTCATTGAAAAATATCGTTGAATTAGATACTAAAGGAACTAATAAAGTTACATTAAAAGCCAGAGAAATCTTGATTCAATGTTCTTTACCTTCAATTCAAGAAAGATCTGATCAATTAGAACATATTTTAAGATCATCTGTATTACAAACATCTTATGGAGAAATTTATGCTAAACATAGAGAACCAAATCTTGATATAATACAAGATGTTGTTGATTCTAAACATACAGTATTTGATGTTTTACCACAATTTCTCATTAATTCAGATGAATGGGTTGCAATGGCAGCAGCGGAAACTTATGTTAGAAGAGCTTATAGAGCTTATTCATTAGGACCAATTTCATATCATTTCCATGATAAATTACCTGTAATTCATTGGCAATTTAATTTACCAAGTCTTAGCTCATCACATTTTAACGCTATTCAACATTTCAAGAATAATGATAATAATCAAATGAATAGAACTGCATCAGTTTCAGATTTATCATTTGTTGTTGATTCAAAACAAGAACAACCAGCCAGAAATGGGGTTTTAGTTCCTTGTCATCATTTAGATGATGCTGATGATATGATTAATGCAGCTCTTGATAGATTACAACCAGGTGGTGTTTCAATTGATGTTAAACCAAGAGAAGATAAAACTAGTAATTATTCAAATGTTATTAATGTTATTATTAATAATACTGATGGGTACATTTCAGAAGATGAAATTTTAGCTAAAGTTGCAGAAGTTCTTCAAGACCTTCAAGAAGACTTAACATCAGCTTCTGTTCGTCGTATTACATTTGTTTTCGCTAATAATATTGGTACTTACCCTAAATATTATACTTTTACAGCCCCAGAATATCGTGAAAATAAGGTTATTCGTCATATTGAACCTGCTTTAGCTTTCCAATTAGAATTGGCTAGATTAGATAATTTTGATATTAAACCTATCTTTACTGATAACAGAAATATTCACGTTTATGAAGCTATTGGTAAGAATGCTCCAACTGATAAGAGATTCTTTACTAGAGGTATTATTAGAACTGGTATTATTAGAGATGATATTAGTATTAGTGAATACTTAATTTCAGAATCTAATAGATTAATGTCCGATATCTTGGATGCATTAGAAATTATTGATACTTCAAATTCTGATCTAAATCATATTTTTATTAACTTTTCAGCTGTTTTCAATGTTTTACCTGAAGAAGTTGAAGCAGCTTTTGGTTCATTCTTAGAAAGATTTGGTAGAAGATTATGGAGATTAAGAGTTACTGGAGCAGAAATTAGAATCTTTTGTACTGATCCAACTAGTGGTAATTCATTCCCATTAAGAGCTATTATTAATAACGTTTCAGGGTATGTGGTTAAATCAGAATTATACATGGAAGTTAAAAATTCAAAAGATGAATGGGTATTTAAATCAATTGGACAACCAGGTTCAATGCATTTAAGACCAATTTCAACTCCTTACGATGTTAAAGAATCATTACAACCAAAACGTTATAAAGCTCATAATATGGGTACAACATATGTTTATGATTTCCCTGAATTATTCCGTCAAGCAACTATTGCTGAATGGAAGAAAATTTCAAAGACTGCAAAGATTCCTAAAGATGTTTTCACCTCATTAGAATTAATTCAAGATGATACCGGTAATTTAACAGCTGTTGATAGAGATCCTGGTTCTAATAAGATTGGTATGGTTGGATTTCAAGTTACTGCTAAAACCCCTGAATACCCAAGAGGACGTCAATTCATTATTATTGCTAATGATATCACTCATAAAATTGGTTCTTTCGGTCCAGATGAAGATAATTACTTTAATAAATGTACTGAATTAGCAAGAGAATTAGGTATACCAAGAATATACCTTTCAGCTAATTCTGGGGCTAGAATCGGAATTGCTGAAGAATTACTCCCATTATTTAAAGTTTGTTGGAATGATGCATCAGATCCAAATAAAGGGTTTAGTTACTTATACTTAACTGAAGAAGATCAAAAATCATTAATTGATGCTGATAAAGCTAAAGCAGTTGTTACCGAAAGAAGTGTTATCGATGGAGAAGTTAGACATATTATCAAATCTATCGTTGGAGCTGAAGATGGATTAGGAGTTGAATGTCTTAGAGGATCAGGTTTAATCGCTGGTGCAACTTCAAGAGCTTATAAAGATATTTTTACCATTACATTAGTAACATGTAGATCAGTTGGTATTGGAGCCTATTTAGTTAGATTAGGTCAAAGAGCTATTCAAATTGATGGACAACCAATTATTTTAACTGGGGCACCAGCTATTAATAAATTACTCGGTAGAGAAGTTTATTCATCAAATTTACAATTAGGTGGTACTCAAATTATGTATAATAATGGGGTTTCACATTTAACTGCAACTGATGATTACGCTGGGGTTACTAAAATTATGAAATGGATGAGTTATATACCTTCTAAAAGAGGAGTTCCAGTACCAATACTTGAAACTGAAGATGCTTGGGATAGAGATATTGATTATTATCCACCAAAAGATGAACCATATGATGTTCGTTGGATGATTAGTGGTAAAGAATTAGATAATGGAGATTTTGAATCTGGGTTATTTGACAAAGATTCATTCCAAGAAACTTTAAGTGGTTGGGCAAAAGGTGTTGTTGTTGGTAGAGCAAGACTTGGTGGTATCCCAATGGGGGTTATTGCAGTTGAAACTAGAACTGTTGAAAATATTGTTCCAGCTGATCCTGCCAATCCTGATTCTACTGAAATTAAACTTCAAGAAGCTGGTCAAGTTTGGTACCCAAATTCTGCTTTTAAAACTGCTCAAGCTATTAATGATTTTAATAATGGTGAAAATTTACCATTAATGATTTTAGCTAATTGGAGAGGTTTTAGTGGTGGTCAAAGAGATATGTATAATGAAGTACTTAAATATGGTTCTTTTATTGTTGATGCATTAGTTGACTTTAAACAACCAATTTTTACTTATATCCCACCAAATGGTGAATTAAGAGGTGGTTCTTGGGTTGTTGTTGATCCAACAATTAATGAAGAATTTATGGAAATGTATGCTGATGTTGATTCAAGAGCTGGAGTTTTAGAACCTGAAGGTATGGTTGGTATTAAATATAGAAGAGATAAATTATTATCAACTATGGAAAGATTAGATTCAAAATATGCTGAAATGAAAGCTCAATTGAAGAAAACTCCTGTATCATCAGAAGAACATTCAAAATTAAATGCCCAATTAATTGCAAGAGAAAAGAATTTATTACCAATTTATGCCCAAATTTCAGTACAATTTGCTGATTTACATGATAGATCAGGACGTATGTTGGCTAAAGGAGTTATTAGAAAAGAACTTCAATGGCGTGATGCAAGAAGATTCTTTTTCTGGCGTTTACGTCGTCGTCTTAATGAAGAATATTGTTTAAGATTAATTAATGATCAATTAGCTTCAAGTAATAAATTAGAAAGAGTTTCCAGATTGAAAAGTTGGATGCCAACTATTGATTATGATGATGATGAAGCTGTTAGTACTTTCATAGAAGAACATCATTCTAAATTACTTGAAAAAATTGAAGAGTTAAAAGCTGAAAAATCTTTTAACACCATCAGAAAATTATTAAAAGAAGATCCTAATAATGCCATGTCCATTATTAAAGATTACTTATCTTCTTTACCCGATCAAGACAAAGCTAAAGCCCTTGATTTACTTAAGTAAACTGTTTGTAGATAATTTATAATGTTTGTAATCAACCGCAATTAATTTGTACCATGAAACTCTTACTCCTTGTTATAGCATTATGGCCATTATGTGTAGCGGATTACTTCGTTACCCTAAAAGATAATGAATCGTTTGAAGATTTTTATGCAAGTGATGTTAAGTATCCGGAAGATTTACGAGTAAAACACCATATTAAGAGTATTTTCTCAATTGGGAAATTTAAAGGATTTGTGGGTGACTTTAGTCAGAAAGCCTTAGACAAATTGAGTAGGTGCCCCTTCGTATCGGATATTACCCCAGATATAAGGATAAATGCCCTTGATGTGGTACAACAATTAGATCCACCACGACACTTGGGTCGAATCTCACAACGCAGTAAGTTAACTACTCAGTTTAAATATTCTTACGAGGATTCTGCTATGGGTCAAGGCGTAGTGGCGTATATAATTGACTCAGGATTGGAAGTGGAACACCCAGAATTTGAAGGAAGAGCCAAACTGGGCAAAGATTTTACCCATCAAGGATCAGGAGACTCTAATGGCCATGGTACACATGTAGCCGGGATTGTTGGGTCAAAAACGTATGGTGTTAGTAAGAAAGTCACGTTAGTTGAAGTTAAAGCACTCTCGGCAGAAGGTGCTGGATCACTCAGTACAATTATCGCCGCATTAGAATACGTTACCATCAATAGAAAGCAACTTGGGGTACCAGGGGTGGCAAACTTATCGCTCGGAGCTGCTAGAAATACTATACTAAACAAAGCCATCGAGGCGGCAGTAGATGATGGGTTAGTTATTGTGGTAGCTGCAGGGAACTCAAACATTAACGCTTGTAGGACCAGCCCTGGTAGCGCAGCTAATGCGATTACGGTAGGAAGTATCGACGATAGAACCGATGCTTTGGCCTCATTCAGTAACTGGGGAGAGTGTGTAGACTTACTAGCACCAGGAAAACTGATTCAGAGTATTGATTTCCGTCACGTTACTACCCCAAAAGTACTATCTGGTACGTCAATGTCAGCGCCAATAATTACAGGAATAGTGGCCAATTTACTCAGCTCAGGAGTTGACCCTTGGTCTATCAAACCTCTTTTACTTACTACTGCCACCGCCGGGAAAGTACGTCGAACTTCTCTTATACTTAAGGGTAAAACCCCTAATTTAATTGGATTTCTCGACGTAACTGACCCATCAGATTCTGACGAGGAATAATATATTTTGCAGCCAAAATCGCATTTGTAATTTTTACAAAATCTCTACAGCGGTTACATGTCTAATCAACTTGATACTGGTGGAACCTGGAAAGGTGATGGCGATGTGTTCAGTATGGATTACGCTACTCTACAGCCACGATGCTGGTACTAACATCTTTAGTGGCTCAAGGGTTTACCGCCCCATTACCTTTAAGTGGGTTTAAAACTCCAAATATTACCGATCAAAACGATATTCAAAGGCTTAAGGGTCCATTTATGCCCAGTGCTAACTTGAAGGGTCTGGCAGATGATAAACCATCAGAGTTAGAGGACTCACCTGGTGATAAGTTTGACCCATACCCGTCTTGGGGCCCTCCCGATTTAATACCTATAACAAAGGAGGAAATTGAGGCAGTCTTCCTTCAATTAACAGAGATCTTTGGTTTCCAATTCGATAATACAAGGAATATGTTTGATTACTTTCTTAGAATACTTGACTCTAGAGCTTCCCGTATGGGACCCGTCAGAGCTCTTAGATCAATTCATGCAGATTACATTGGTGGTATTAACTCAAACATCAGAAAATGGTATTTTGCCGCTCAATTAGATATTGATGATTCAGTTGGGTTCACGAACTTGAAATCAAATGGAGTACCAAAAGATAAATCAATAAAAATTCATTCACTTCAAGAATCAGAGGAAAAATGGGGTTTAAACATGAATAATTTACTTCCTACTGATTGTGTAATTCAAGTTGCCCTTTATCTCCTTTGTTGGGGTGAAGCAAACAATATCAGGTTTATGCCTGAATGTTTGTGTTTCATATTTAAGTGTTGTAATGATTACTATTATAACTTAGATGAAGAAGCTCCTGTAACAAATATTACTCCTAGCTTTTTAAATCATGTTATTACTCCTTTATACAATTTTTATCGTGACCAAGGGTATGTCAATGCAAATGGTCAGTATATTCGTATTGATAAAGATCATAAGGATATCATTGGTTACGATGATATGAACCAATTATTCTGGTACGGTAAAGGATTGGAGAGACTCGTGCTTGAAGATAAGTCTAAACTCATGGACTTACCTCCTGAAGACAGATACATTTACTTGAATCGTATCGTGTGGAGGAAAGCATTTTTCAAAACTTTTAAAGAGACTAGAAGTTGGACTCACGTATTATGCAACTTCAATAGAATTTGGATCATTCATATGTCAATGTTTTGGTATTATACTTCTTTTAATGCCCCTTCATTTTATACCTATAGGTATAACCCTTCGCTAGATAATCAACCAAAATTATTTGCTAGATTAACCGTATTATCAATTGCTGGAGGTATTGCATCTTTTATGTGTATTATAGCTTGTTTCTTTGAATGTTGCTTTATACCTAGAAAGTATCATGGTGCTGAACCAATTTTCAGGAGGTTTTACATGTTATTACTTCTATTCATCGTTAACATTTCCCCTTCGGTCTATTATCTAGGATTCACTAACTTAAATCGTCAAACTGCTATTGATCTTACAATTACTGCTTCCCAATTTGCAATCTCCATTATTACTGTCCTTTACTTAACTATTACTCCCTTAGGTAAATTATTTCAAGGTTCAAAATTACCAGGAAGAACCTATTTAGCTAATGAAGTATTCATTAGTAATTTTCACCCATTAAAGGGAGCTCAAAAGGGAGCTTCCATTGGGCTTTGGCTATCGGTATTCTTTTTTAAATTCCTCGAATCATACCTTTTTCTTACCCTCTCTTTAAGAGATCCCTTGAGAGAGTTGAGTATAATGACGATGTCTAGATGTGCTGGAGATAGATGGTTGGGAAATTACTTATGCTCAAAACATACCTATATCGTGCTTCTTTTGATTATTCTTACAGATTTGGTACTTTTCTTCTTAGATACTTATTTATGGTACATTGTTTGCAACACTGTTTTTTCAGTGTTTCGTTCATTCTACATTGGTGTATCAATCTGGACCCCATGGAGAAATATATTTTCCCGGTTACCCAAAAGAATCTTTTCAAAGATTATAGCTGCCCCGAATGATGGAACTATCAAAGGGAAGTATTTAGTATCACAAGTATGGAATTCAATTATTATTTCCATGTATCGTGAACACCTTATTTCTATCGAACATGTTCAAAAACTCATTTATAAACAAGTTGTAAGTCCGGGATCAGATGGAGTCTCCACTTTGAAAGAACCATCATTCTTCGTATCTCAAGAGGACATGACGATGAAATCAACCCTTTTTTATGAACAATCAGAAGCCCAAAGAAGAATCACATTCTTTGCCCAATCGCTTTCTACCCCAATGAGAGATATCGGACCCACCAATTCAATGCCAACGTTTACTATTTTGATACCTCATTACAGTGAAAAGATAACATTATCACTACGGGAAATTATTCGTGAAGAAGATCAATATTCTAATATCACCATGTTGGAGTATTTGAAAACCCTTCACCCTTTAGAATGGTCTTGTTTTATCAAAGATACCAGATTATTAGCTGAAGAATTTGATACCGATAATTCATCCCCGGATACGATAAATGGTAAAGATGGTGATTTCCCATACTACTCAGTTGGGTTCAAAGTTGCAACACCGGAATACATTTTAAGGACTAGAATATGGGCTTCGCTTAGAGCCCAAACATTATATCGTACGGTTTCTGGATTCATGAATTACTCAAGAGCTATAAAGTTACTATTCGATGTTGAAAATCCTATTGAAGGATTTGTTGATGAAACTAGTAAACTAGAAGAAGCTTCGGCAATGGCACTCAGAAAATTTAGAATGATTGTATCAATGCAAAGAATGAAATATTTCAATACTGAAGAAATGGAAAATACAGAATTCCTATTAAGAGCTTATCCTGAGTTGCAAATTGCCTATTTGGATGAGGAACTAGATCCAAGTACAGATGAAATTGTCTATTATTCAGTACTAGTAGATGGGAGCTGTCCAATACTAGACAATGGTGAGAGAGTTCCAAAGTATCGTATAAGATTATCAGGTAATCCCATACTTGGTGATGGTAAATCCGATAATCAAAATCATTCGATAATATTTACTCGAGGTGAGTATATTCAATTGGTTGATGCAAATCAAGATAACTATCTCGAGGAATGTTTGAAGATCAGAAGTGTACTTGCAGAATTTGATGAATATTCACC
The DNA here is from genome assembly GCA_030674785.1 of Yamadazyma pseudoaaseri. Lineage (NCBI taxonomy): Eukaryota > Fungi > Ascomycota > Pichiomycetes > Serinales > Debaryomycetaceae > Yamadazyma > Yamadazyma pseudoaaseri. The sequence goes on along the minus strand of JAKUBW010000004.1, from coordinate 648,658 downwards.
GCCACTAGATCCATATTCGGTTGAACTAAGAGGAAAAGATTACGCAAACCCGGTAGCTATCATTGGTACAAGAGAGTATATATTTTCAGAAAATATTGGGGTTTTAGGAGATGTTGCTGCAGGAAAAGAGCAAACTTTTGGGACATTGTTTGCCAGAACCTTAGCTCATATTGGGGGAAAGCTTCATTATGGCCATCCAGATTTTTTGAATGCTATTTTTATGACTACAAGAGGTGGAGTATCTAAAGCCCAAAAGGGGTTACATCTAAATGAAGATGTCTATGCAGGAATGAACGCCTTGTGTAGAGGTGGAAGAATTAAACATTGTGAATATATGCAATGTGGGAAGGGTCGTGATCTTGGATTTGGCTCCATCTTGAATTTCACTACTAAAATTGGTGCCGGTATGGGAGAACAAATGCTTTCCAGAGAGCATTTTTATTTAAGTGCTAAGCTTCCATTGGACAGGTTCCTTTCGTACTACTATGCACACCCTGGGTTCCATTTGAATAATACATTCATAATATTGTCTATCAAATTGTTTTTAATAGTAGCTATTAACATAGCAGCATTGACACATGAGAGCACCATCTGTGAATACGATAGAAACGTCCCTATAACAGATCCCCATAGACCTATTGGGTGCTATAATCTCATACCGGTTGTACAATGGCTTGAAAGATCTATATTATCAATTTTTATCGTGTTTGCAATTGCATTCCTTCCTCTTTTCATTCAAGAGTTGATGGAAAGGGGATTATATAAAGCATTCACTAGACTTGGTAAACATTTTGGATCATTTTCACCACTTTTTGAAATTTTTGTTTGTCGAATCTATGCAGAATCATTGATGTCAGATATGTTTGTTGGAGGCGCTAGATATATTGCTACCGGAAGAGGTTTTGCCACTGTAAGAGTACCATTTGCTACTCTATATTCTAGATTTGCTAATGCAAGTCTTTACTACGGAGCTGTAGCTGGTCTTTTGATATTTTACACATCTATTACTATGTGGAAAATTCCATTGATTTATTTTTGGATTACAATTATTGGGTTATTAATTTGTCCCTTCCTATATAATCCTAATCAATTTAATTTTAATGACTTTTTCTTGGATTACAAGTATTATTTGAAATGGTTATCAATGGGGAATAGTAGGAGTCGGAAAGATTCATGGATTGGGTACGTTAGAATGGGAAGAGCTAGACTTATTGGAGTTAAGAAAAACAGAGTAGAAGAAACATCAGATATTACGTTATTAGATAGTGTAAAACCATCAAAATTCAATGTTGTAGTTGTCAGCAGTATATTTGAATTTATCGAAATTGGGTTTATTGGGTTTGCATATTTATTTGCCAACTCATTAAATGACACAAGACATGCAAACCCCACTCCAACCATGATGAGACTTCTTATTCTAACATTTGCACCAATTGTAATGAATTTTGTAATATTGATTGTCGGATTCTGGATTTCTGCTATTGTTGGTCCAGTATTAACATTATGCTGCAAAAAATTTCCAGCATTAATGGCTACTACAGTTCATACATTTGCCCTTATAAACCATGTATTCTTCTTTGAAGCATTCTGGTTCTTACAAAACTTAGACTTTTCTCGTACAATACTAGGGTTTGCACTATCGGTGTTAATACAAAGATGGTTTTTGAAGACCATGACCACTACTTTTATCACTAGGGAATTTAAGGATGATAAGGCTAATATTGCGTGGTGGTCAGGTAAATGGTTCACAGCCGGATTGGGTTGGTACGTTTTAACTCAACCTATGAGAGAATTAATTTGTAAAACCGCAGAAATGAGTTATTTTGCAGCCGATTTTATGGTGGGGCACATAATTTTATTTGCACAATTGCCCATATTATTTATCCCATATGTTGACAAGTGGCATACAATGATGTTATTTTGGCTTAAACCATCAAACCAACTTCGACCCCGATTGTTATCGAAGAAACAAAAGAGTAGAATAAGAAGAGTAGTTCAAGTGTATTTTATTACATTTTTGACAATGATGGTTCTATTTATATGTTTGATGATGACACCGGTATCTACTACCTATGTATTCCAATTTGAGTTAGAAGAATACGCACCAGCATTTATTAATGATTTGATACAACCCCATCCAGTCAATGCTATGAAAAAGGGGTTACACAAGGGTTTAATTAGAAATAGTTAAAGCATAAGTATTAACTAGTAAATGAAAAGCATAAGCATAAGTCTACTATGATAAGAGTGAAAGAAATTTGTCTTTCATCAATGGGTCAACAGCATCAATAAGCTTTTGCAATTCAGACGGTTCAAGAAACGTCTTGCAAAGGTCGAATCTAGGTAAAGTAGCAAGAACTTCAAGAGATCTAAGGACTCTTGATTGCCAGTCGGGTACAGTTGATGACCGAGATTGGGCATCAGCAGCATCAATCAAGAACGAAAGAAACTCAGGTTCTACCCCATAAGCGAAATGGTCCTTTAGCTCTTCTGGCAGTATCCGTACCACAAACTCGTATGACTTAGCCCTATTAGCAGCAGGAATCGTCCTAAGTACTGAAAGCATCGACATTGATGATCTCTCTACAAAGGGTTTCGGTTTTTCATGCTTCACTCTATCACCAAGCAACAAATCGATCTCTTTCGACACAAGGTCTTCATGCTCGGGAGTCTTCACTATCGTGTGTGTAGCACCGCCACCAGATGTGCTAGGAATCAAAGAAGCATACTCCTCTGGGAGTTTGTCTGTTTTCTCTATAGGAATATCGATTCTGTGACTCTCAACATCCATGTCATCGGTATACTTAGCTAACTCATTGATCGCCTGCTGATTCTCTGGGTCCATCGACACCACCTTTTGATAATACTCTCGTGCTAGCTTTCTGGACTTCATACCAGCAAAGGCACTAGCCTTCCGGAACAACAACTTAACTAACGTCTTGGAGTCAGGAGAGAGTTTAAGGGCCGCATCACAGTCCTCTAATGCTTTGTGCCATTCTTCTTGCTTGAGGTAGCATAATGCTCTATTTGAAAAAAGAATAGGATTCTCCAAGTCCACCGCTATGGCCTGGGTGTAATAGTCAATGGCCTTGAGGAAATTACCACTAGCAAAAGCTGAGTTACCACTAGATTTTAGTTGTTCAGACATAGTAAATGCGAAATATGAATCAACAGTTAGATGATGAAATAAGTGCTATTGAAGCGATATACCCTGACTCAGTGAACATGGCGATACCGCAAACATACGGGTTCAAAGTTCCGGAGCACGAAAACGTGGAAGTACAGCTATGCTTCCCTACAAAGTACCCTGATGAACCACCATCAATAGTTAATGTAGTGGCAGATGCTGCTATCTACACTGATTTAGGGTACTTGGAGAGAACGTTTACCGAGAAGTTAGACCAGAGCTACCACGGGGAAGTGTGTGTGTTTGAGTTCCTTTCAGAGCTTCAATGGTTCTTAGACTCGTATGATAAGCAGAAACCGGTGCCTCAGGCACCTAAACCTAAGACCCCAGAACCTGAGCATAAAGAGCCTAAACAATCAGTAAAATCCACGCCACAAGTAGACCCATTAGCAGGATGGACCCAATCGGAGCCTATAGTGGACAGAGGATCCACTTTTATAGGGTTTGCAAGGGTTGTAACATCAGTTGAAGAAGCTAATCGGTTTTTAGAGATACTCACGAGTGATCGTAAGATCGCCAAGTCAGCTCATAATATGACGGCGTGGAGGATAAAGGGACAAAATGGGGTACAGTACCAGGACTGTGACGACGACGGAGAGGCAGCAGCGGGTGGAAGATTACTACATTTATTAACCGTATGTATTTATTTATCTATAAAGGTTCTTTACTAACGCAACAGTTAATGGACGTGTGGAATGTCATGGTAGTGGTAAGCAGATGGTTTGGCGGTACTCATATAGGATCTGCTAGGTTTAGACATATCAATAGTGCCGCAAGGGATGCTGTAATCAAATGTGGAGTGACTAATAATACAAAGGGGAAGAAATAATCATTCGAGTCTCTTTCGTTTCTTTAGCTTTTTTGGTTCTTCAGCCGGTCTCTTTTTATCCTTGAATACAGTGTTTAAAAAGTCCTTGGTGTCTCCCGTTAGATCCGAGAGGTCAATATTATGGCCAGGTTCCTTGTTATTGGGTTCCTTGTTATTGGGTTCCTTGTTATTGTGTTTCTTGTTATTGGGCTCCTTGTTCTAAAGCTGTTAGTAATGCTCAGTATTGTAAATAGAATATACATACAGTTGAAGCCTTTATGGACGAGAATTCAAGAGGTTCAGGTTCACGTTCTGGCTCTTTGGCACCCCAGGTCCTCCTTGTAGGGGTGGGTATCACGTCGTCATCAGATTCTTCATCGAATGTGTTAATATTACCGTACCCAACTGATTGAACGGTGGGGGTTTTTGTATTTGCTAAAATCTTGGAGAAATCCTTGAGGGCCCACTCAGAAGAATCCTTTACCTTTGCCTTTGGCTCAGAATCCTGTTTCTGATCATTACCCCCTCTCATGAACTTCATATTCATGACTCTACTTGATAACCCACTCATAGTTAATTCGTGTCCTTGGGCTAATTGTATATGCGAAAATATAATCATCTCATCACTGAAAAATTCCATAATGAAGACAGATTTTAAATTTTCTAATTTATTAGGGACAGTTTATAGACAAGGGAACTTACAGTTCACTGAAGATGGTACTAAACTCTTAAGTCCCGTAGGGAATAGAGTTACATGTTTTGATTTGATCAAAAATCAATCATTTACACTAAACTATGAGCATCGCAAAGACGTGATGAGAATTGCATTAAACAAACAAGGAACTTTATTACTCACAGTTGATGAAGATGGTAGAGCTATTCTTGTAAACTTCATAGCCAGAACCGTATTGCATCACTTTAATTTTAAAGATAAAGTGCTTGACCTAAAATTTAGTCCTTGTGGGAAGTATTTTGCAATTGCCTGTAATAGGTTTGTACAAGTATGGAAAACCCCTGATTACACTGAAGATAGACAATTTGCACCATTTGTTCGTCATAGAGTATACGCTGGTCATTATGCCGATGTTACATCTATAACTTGGTCTAAGGATTCAAGATTCTTTATTTCAACTTCAAAAGATATGACATCAAGATTATTCTCATTACATTCAGAAGATAGTAATGTAGCTATGACATTAGCTGGTCATAGAGATTATGTGGTTAGTGCATTTTTCAATGCATCACAAGAAATCATATATACCTTGAGTAAAGATGGTGCATTATTCAGATGGGAGTATACCGAAAAGCCAACTGATGATAGTGAAGACGAAGACGAAAGTGATGATGAGGATGTACCAAAAAAGCCAATGAGTTGGAGAATCACCGCTAAGAATTTCTTTTATGCAGATGGAAGAGTAAAGTGTGCAACATTTCATGACAATTCCAATTTATTAGTCGTAGGATTCAGTAACGGAGAGTTTAGAATTTACGAATTACCTGATTTTACATTAGTTCAACAACTTTCCATGGGACAAAATGCCATCAATACTGTAAATATCAACCTGACGGGAGAATGGCTTGCATTTGGGTCATCAAAACTTGGTCAATTATTAGTTTACGAATGGCAATCAGAATCATATATTTTAAGACAACAAGGACATTTTGATTCAATAAATTGCATTTGTTACTCACCGGACGGATCTAGAGTGATAACAGGATCTGATGATGGGAAAATAAAAGTATGGGATACTAGATCAGGGTTCTGCCTCATGACATTTACAGAGCATATCTCTACTATTACCGGACTACAATTTGCAAAGAAAGGACAAGTGCTTTTTTCTTCATCATTAGATGGGACTGTTAGAGCGTTTGATCTACTTCGTTATAGAAATTTTAGGACATTTACCGCCACAGAGAGGATTCAATTCAATTGTTTAGCAGTTGATCCAAGTGGTGAAGTTGTTGTTGCTGGATCCCATGATAAATTTGATATATTTGTGTGGTCAGTGCAAACAGGTCAATTATTAGATAGTCTATCAGGACACGAAGGACCAATATCATGTTTATCATTTGGAGTTGAAAATTCTATATTAGCGTCATCATCATGGGATAAAACTATCAGAATATGGAATATTTTCAGTAGAACTCAACAAGTTGAACCAATTGAAGTACCATCAGATGTATTAAGTCTTGCCATGAGACCAGATTCAAAAGAAGTGTCATTGAGTACATTAGATGGTCATATTATTACATTTGACGTAGAGGATGCTAAACAAGTCCATTTGATTGATGGTAAACGAGACATCATTGGAGGAAGGTACTTGGAAGATAGGTTTGAGTCGAAAAACTCTGCTAGAGCTAAATACTTCACAACTATCGACTATTCATTTGATGGTAATTTCATTATAGCTGGTGGTAACAACAACTCATTATGCTTATACGATTGTGAAAACGAAGTATTATTAAAGAAATATAAAGTTTCAGAGAATATGAAGTTGGACGGTACGTTAGAGAAGCTTAATAGTAAAAACCTCAAAGATGGTGGAGCAATTGATTTAATCGATAGAGATGGTGAAAATAGTGACTTAGAAGATAGATTAGACATGTCACTACCAGGATCGCATAAGGGAGATCCAAGTTTAAGGAATATTAGACCAAGTATCAATGTTAGCTCAGTTAAATTTAGTCCAACAATCTCAGCATTCGCTGCTGGATCAACAGAAGGGTTACTCATTTACTCAGTAGACAATGAAATGAACTTCGATCCATTTGAATTAGATATAGATATCACCCCTCAAGCTATCAAAGAGACATTAGAAGAAAAGGACTATTTGAAGGCAATGATTATGAGTTTCAGATTAAATGAAGTCAAATTGATCAATTTAGTGTATGATTCAGTGCCAACCAGTGATATCAAAATGATTGCTAAAGACATCCCACAAGTATACTTGGAGAGATTCTTAAGGTTCATAGGAGAGAAGTCACTTGAATCAATTCATCTTGAATTTAATATGATCTGGGTTCAAAGTGTATTAATGAGTCACGGTCAATATATTGGTGGTCATAGACATGAGTTCAGCCATGCGTTAAAGTTACTCACCCGATTCTTGAACAAATTTGCTAAAGATATCGTTAAAATTTCTAAAAATAATGATGCATTAACAAGTTTCTTGCTGTCAACGATTAATAACAAAGAACAGGAGCAATTCAATGGATTTGATGATATTGAAATGGAAGAAGAAGAAGGATCAGAACAAGAATTTGAACAAGAATCAGATGACGAATGGATCGGACCTGGTATTAAAGTAAATACAGATAACTTCAATGACGTAAATATGGACTAATTAATGACCGGGGATTGTGGGGTGGTATGATGGGGAGTGAGTGAAAAATTCTCGTTGCCTGACTAGGAACTTTACAATAGTTATAGATATAAAGTATAAATAGACTAATCAACTACTAATATAATAAATTACCTATAACTTATAATAACGTTAATTAGACCTATAATTTTAGCTGGCTTATTTGAGTGTGTATATTATTAGTGTGTATTACCCCAAGTTAAAAAATAAAAGGGTGCCTCAATAATCCAAAAATCTTATCATTAATTATTGGTAAAATTGAATAATTATGGGTAGAGATATTCAAAATCATTTACTATTTGAAGTTGCAACAGAAGTTGCTCATAAAGTTGGAGGAATTTATTCTGTTTTAAAATCAAAAGCTCCAATTACCGTTGCAGAATATAGGGAAAGGTATACGTTAATTGGTCCATTAAATTATTCATCAGCACAAATTGAAGTGGAAGAATTACCAGTTAAGGATGAAAAAGTTTTGCAAAGTTTGAATAATATGAGTGATAGAGGTATTAAATGGTTATATGGTAGATGGTTAATTGAAGGAGCTCCAAGAGTTTTATTATTTGATATTCAATCTGCTTCATATAATTTAAATGAATGGAAAGCTGACTTATGGAATATGGCAGGTATACCAACTCCTGATCATGATACTGAAACAAATGATGCAATTTTATTAGGTTATTTAGTTGCGTGGTTTTTAGGTGAATTAGTATTTCATGATCGTGAAAGAGCAGTTATTTGTCATTGCCATGAATGGTTAGCAGGTGTTGCTTTACCATTATGTAGAAAAAGGAAATTAGATGTTACCACAATTTTTACAACTCATGCAACTTTATTAGGTAGATATTTATGTGCTGGTTCAACTGATTTTTATAACAATTTAGCAAATTTTGATGTTGATGCTGAAGCTGGTAAACGTGGTATTTATCATAGATATTGTATTGAAAGATCTGCTGCTCATACTGCTGATGTATTCACTACAGTTTCTCATATAACTGCTTTTGAATCTGAACATTTATTAAAGCGTAAACCTGATGGTGTCTTACCAAATGGTTTAAACGTTGTAAAGTTTCAAGCCGTTCATGAATTTCAGAATTTACATGCATTAAAGAAAGAGAAGATTAATGAATTCGTTAAAGGTCATTTTTACGGTAATTATGACTTTGATTTAGATAATACTCTTTATTTTTTTATTGCAGGAAGGTACGAATTTAGAAATAAAGGATGTGATTTCTTTATTGAAGCATTGGCTAGATTAAATCATTTATTGAAAGAATCAGGTTCAAAAATGACCGTGGTTGCGTTTATTATAATGCCAGGTAAGACCCAGTCTTACACAGTTGAAACTTTAAAAGGTCAAGCAGTTATTAAACAACTTGAGAATACAATTGAAGAAGTTCAAAAGAAAGTTGGTGAAAGACTTTTTGAACATTGTGCAAGATTCCCAAATAACCATATGTCTTCAACTACTGGAGGGAATGAAGTACCATCAATTGATGAATTAATTAAACCAGCTGATAGAGTTCTTTTAAAAAGAAGAATATTCGCTTTAAAAAGAGATGGTTTACCACCAATTGTTACTCATAACATGATTGATGATTCGACAGATCCAGTTTTATCACAAATTAGAAGAGTTGAATTATTCAATAAGCCAGAAGATAGAGTTAAAATAATCTTTCACCCAGAATTTTTAAATGCAAATAATCCAATTTTATCACTAGATTATGATGAATTTGTTAGAGGTTGTCATTTAGGGGTATTCCCATCTTATTATGAACCATGGGGTTATACACCAGCAGAATGTACAGTTATGGGAGTTCCATCAATCACAACAAATTTATCAGGGTTTGGTTGTTATATGGAAGATCTTATTGAAGATACAAGTGATTATGGAATTTATATCGTTGATAGAAGAATGAAATCAGTTGATGAATCAATTAATCAATTGACTCAACAAATGTTTGATTTTACTCAAAAAACTAGAAGGCAAAGAATTAATCAAAGAAATAGAACCGAACGATTAAGTGATTTATTGGATTGGAAGAGAATGGGATTGGAATATATCAAGGCCAGACAATTATCATTAAAAAGGGCATATCCTGATAAATTTAAGAATGGTGCAAACCCATTCCAACAAAATAATAATAGTATTAAAATCACTAGACCACTTTCAGTACCAGGCTCACCAAGAAGTAAATTAGGTATTATGACACCAGGTGATTTGGGTTCAATTCAAGATGCTCATCAAGCATTAGAAGAATCAGAAGATTACATTACGTTTAAATTAAATCAACATAATGAAGAAGAATCGGATGATCATTATCCTTTAACATTAAGAGGTACTTCTGTACCACCATTAGATGAAGATAGTTGATCTATGCATCAGTTCGTAATTTTGTTAATGTTTTACATGTTTGTCTTTCAGTGTCCATGTTATTAGTGTTCATGTTATTAGTGTCCATGTTATTAAGTTCATGTTATCAGTACTATATCATCGTAGTTTTATTGTAGTAATAGAAAAGTGCGAATAAAATTCTCAACAACATATAATGGTAAGTAAGTAAGCGATTTAATGTTAACACAATACTAACTAATAGTTACCATTATACTTATTAACGTCTGCAAAGACCAGTGCCATATTAGTAGAATTAAAAAATGGTGAAACTTTGAATGGATTACTCACAAATTGCGATTCATGGATGAATTTAACTTTAGAACAAGTTATTCAAACATCACCAAATGGAGAAGAATTTACTAAGATACCAGAAATTTATATAAGAGGTAATCATATTAAATACGTAAGATTACCAGAACAAGTATGTATACTGAAAAAAACCTTTCACATTTCTTTACTAACAATTAGTCAATGGATTATGCTAAAGAGCAAAGTTTACTTAACTTAGAACAAAGAAATAAGAATCAAAGGAGAAGAAACGATAATTATAATAATAGAGGTAGACGTGATAATCAAAGAGGTAATTACCGTCGCTCAAATCAACATTCTAATTAAATCCACATTTAAGATTAATGGCTTTATGAATTCTTAAATAGATTGTATATTAATTAAATTTTCATTTTTGATGGGTTTGTAAATCTCAGTTATTTCTATTTGTCTATAGACATTGCTACTCTATGATTGCTAGATCTCCAAGTGCTGCATACCCTGATCATCATTTAGCTTTCTTAACATCTTCATTTGTACAAAGGAAATCATTCAAGCCTCAAAGACAATATTCACTCATATCTCATGGACTATTTAAAGGGTACAAAGATACCAGACTGATGAGATGTTTTAATGCTAAGTGCAAAGCTAATGATTACGAACATTGTAATTATTGTTCTTTTATACCATATTTTTCAAGTCCTTTAGTTAATTGTTTATCAGAAGACGAATCAGATTCTGAACTCTCTGATACTTCATTCCGTCAGATAGGTGCTTCAGTTACAGAGATAAAGTTAGATTGTTTAATAACAGAAATTCATCAATTGTTTATTACGAATGAAAATGACAATACATTTATGAATTATAAGTCAAAACCTTCAAAACCAATATCTCATCAAACGGGGCCAGCCTTTTTGAATCCAATACCGAAAAGAAAATTGTCGAAATCAACTCTGATGCCAGAGTTACTTAGTCAAAAGTCAAGATTAGTGAAGGGATACGAAACTCTTTTAACAAAGATATCTGATAAGTTTTCTGGGCGGCGAAATGTATCAAAATGAACTAGAACAGTACAAGACCTCATGTTTCTACATTTACGTGCCAGCTTTTCAAATCTTCCCTATATGATGTCTCATTGACAAGCCCATGGATACACCTTACTTCGTCATCTTCATCATTTTCGATCACCAACTGCTCTTTAAGTTTCTCTTGCCAATCGCTTGCTTTATCATTGAATATACTATCAATGCATCTTTCAGGAGTAAAATCAAGCAAAGTATGTAGTTTTGGGTCCCATGTAGACTCCAAGATCTTCTTATACAAATTAGTAATCATTGGGTCAAGCAATAATCCTTGTTCACTAACATCATGATTTGTATGAGATTGTTTTGCACCAAGATCTGAACCAGACAGTTTTTTACCACTAGGAGATGTATCTCTTTTAAAGCTATCATTACTAGTTCGACTTTTATTTTCAGCTCCAAGTACATCGTTTAAACCACCAAAAACATTACGTTTTTCAAATTGTGGGATATTATAGTGACTGGAGGATACATTTGAACCATTTGATAATTTATCTTTATTTGTAGTTGTATGAGGTAAAGCATTATCTGAAATTTGTAATTGAGTATGAAAGTCAAAATTGGAAGGAAGTTCTTCTAAATGTACTGTTACACTCAAGATAGAGTTAACTTTTGACTCTTTTAACAAATATTTTGAAGTAACAGGTTCATTAAAGTTAAGGTATTCAGCAAGGTTAATATCAAGTTTACCAAGTTCCAATTTAGTAGAACAATGAGCCGGATTATGATCCTTTTCAGATTCTCCCACATAGAATACTTTAATAACTAAATACTTATCAGCGATTAAGTTCTCCCTTCTCTTATAACCAAATTTCAAATTACAACCGACTTTGTAGTTGAAGGCACATTTAAAGTTATGAATTTTCTTCTTTGAAGTAGTCACATTAATATTACCACCCGACCCAAGTGAAGTTGAAGCTCTTGATAACTCACTTGAAGTTCCATTACTATTTGTTGAATCCAGTTGCGTATTATCAGACTTACCGGAACTTCCACCCATAATATTTAACCCTTTAAAACCTAAAGTACTTGACTTTTTATCACGAATTTGAACATCTAAGTAACAGTACCCACTCACTTGGGGGATATTTGATAATTCATTAATCGATAAATCTAATTTAAATTTTGGTTTCCTTTGACCTAACATTGATAAAACTGCCAGCCTCGCGTTGATGAGATTCGTTGCGCACTTACCTGCATCTCGTCAGTTTGACGAATAAAGGATCCTGTCAACAAAGAATAAAACTTTTAAGAATTAATTGATTGTTAATTAACATGCCTGTTGATACTGAATATGAACCGGTGCAACGATTTCAATCGTTGAGTCTTTCAATACCACTTGATCCATCACAATTTGATTATATTAAACAATTTATTCAATGTTTATTAAATGTTGATAATCCTTTAAATATATTATCACCAGAGCCATGTTATGACAAGTCAAAGAGTAATGATATATTACCAGATATTCAATTACCTAATGATATGTGGCTAAGAGACAATATCACTATCAAGGATATCAAACTCAAAATCACTATGTTAAGCGAAATAACCACCATGATAAAAACTGAATGTGAACAATTTGATCAACCATTAGATGAAACAACTTTATTATATTATCAAAAGCTATTAGTTGCTTATAAACTTTACGAACCAGTTACAAGAAGATCTTACTCTTCAGTCTCAACAGATTTTTCGTTAAAAGAAGAATTAGAAGAAGAAACCGACGAATATACAATGGATGAAGGTAGATCACTTAATAGAACTCATTCAAATGGCTCATCGGTTAATTCTTTAAGAACTCATATGTCATTTTTTTCTCATAGTAGTAATAATGGTAATAATCATAATTATAATTCAATCAATGGTTCAAATTCTAAAAGAGGTTCAACAAGTTCAAAAGAAAATGGTTTAACTCGTAAAAGATTCCTGTCATTTATGGGGTCTCAACAACAGGTTACTGAACCTCCAGCTGAAGAAGTTGAAGAAGAAAAGAAGCAACAAGCACTAAATGGATTACTTTCAAAATCAAGAATTTACAATAAAATAAAAAAGAACAGAGAACTGTCAAGTTCAGTAAATTCTAATGTTTCAATTCCAAGTTTAGCTTATAGTTCAAGGAATAGTGTTAGTACAACTGCAACTGTTAACTCAAATAATTCTAAAAGTAGAAGATCTTCAAATATTACCTCACCTGATAATAGTGAATTAAAGAATCCATCGTTTAATCCTATCCCACTGTTTGCTACTTATACACCAACTCAAAGACAAGAATTTCAAAAACAAAAGTACGACTATTACGTCCAAGTTTCGAATTTGTTAAAACTCATTGAACAGATTTTACATCATCTTAGATTAAATCATAAAGATGCAAAAGCATTTAAACTTATGGATTTTGTTAAGAGATTTATCTTTAAATTCATTGTATTTGATGTTTCAGATATGATAATTACTTATGGAGACATTGAAGCTTATCGATTATACAATCGAAGTTGATAACCCGTTAATTTTATATTTAATGACCTAATGCCTAATGTACAAATATACAATTAATCTACTTACAACTATTCAACATTTGCAGTATAACGTTCAACAATTGTTCATTCTCGCATGCTGCTGCCACTCTTTCTTTATCATTTAATTGTTTGTTAACTTGATTCTCTGATTGATGGGTTCCTTCTTTAACTAAAATTCTTATTCTGAATCTTGGTGGTAAACATCTTTCAAGTCTCACCCGAATCCCTAACCCAATCAATGTTGCCAAAGAACAATGTGTAATGGTTGGGGTGATCTTGATTAAAACTTCGGTCAACCCATTTTGTTGATGAGTAACGAATATATCAGGTAAATTAACAACTGCTAACTGAGCTAATGTTAATGGGTGTTCAGGATCTGAGATAGATGAGATGAGGTCAAATATCTCTTGTGAGTCAATATCCTCTTGTTCTTCAGTATCTATAAGTTCTTCATCGGTGTTATCTACGTCAGATGAGTCACTTACAAATTCAGGAACTGCTAAGTCATCAGTGAATGAGTAATCAAAATTCGGGGTTAAAAGTGATAATGAGCTCACATCTTCAAGGAAAGTGTCCTTAGCTTCCTTCTTGGGTTCAGCTAACCGTGTTGGAAGGTCAGTAACGTCCACAATAGTTGGATTTGCATTGATAACTTCGTCTGACATGATGGTGATTAGTAACGATTTTATCGCGAAATCAGCATTTACCCGTGATAATGGACAACTATGATCATGTATACTTAGACATTTTTGCACCACTGATAGTGGTACAAGTCCCGTCAGATACAGAGCCATTCTCCCAGGTTATTGCCCCGCTTTCTGCGTTTCGATTGGATAATAATACCTGGGATAATTCAATATTAAAAAATCGTCTACTGAATACTAAATTCCTCATAAATTACATTTACGGCAATGAAAATAACTTATTGAATGAGCTTTTGCTGCTCAAGGAGGATGAGAAACATTCGAAGATATCCCCGTTTAACGTTCACTCTGATTTGTTCCCGAATGGTGTTCTTTCAGCGCATTGGTTTAGAAAGTATCGATGTTTAAAGCCGTTCAGTTTCATACAATTATTTGAGCTACCAGCCGATTCTAGCGAAGATGAAGCTTTAGTGGCGAAGATCAATGAGCTTAGATTATCGTACTCACAAGCAGGTATAAAGTATGTGTGTATTCTTGTTTCAAGTTCTGACCCTCAACTAGATGACGTTAGGGTCAATAAGATTCGTCAACTCACTGGATTAACAAGGCTTACAGGTGTACTATACATCAACACTGGTCAAACAAATTTTGAAAAGGAGGTTGACGTATTAATTACTGGGTTGTTGTCCAATTTGAAGAATACGGCTGTTGAGTTCTATAAAGGTATTGACTCAAAAATAAAGCAGAGAAATAAGAAATACTATACCATACCATCATCTACTACTATAGATACTACTGTAGAGCTCACGCCGAAGTTTTTGGAGACCCGAAATTTGATCAAACAAGCAGTTATTCATCAGTACATGTCACCTCACAACCTTGAAGGATCTATACGTCTGTTCGAATTAGCGTACCAGAACCTTGTTCAAATTTTACAGGATAACTTCTTTGAGTTTACGAAAGACACTATATCACGACACGACTGCAACTTGTATAAGCAACTTCGAGTACTTATCGATATTGTAGCATTTCATATTGTTAGATCTTATTTGTCACTTGAAGATCCAGTGACTGCCCTTAAAAAGCACTCAGCTCATATATTGAATGTTACTAATGCTACAAGGGGTAAGATTGAGATTAATCAGTGGACTGCTATACAATTTGAATGGCTTGCAGAGCTTCTTATATTGTTACCAAGTTCAATATTAGCAACGGCTAACATCAAAGCATACAATAATAAACACAAATCTAGTAAGGCCATGCAGTACTATGGTGGAGTAAGATTCAATGATGGGAACCGTGATGTTATGCTTAATCCGGGGTTGATACTCCAGAAAGCTAGTACACTTCTTTCACGATCTCATGTGTTTGAAACGAATCAGCTCGATTACTTAAGAAACTATAAAACTCAACAGGAGACTGAAAATAAGAGATTGTCACTACTTGAAAGAGCTATAGAAGTACTCAAGTCAACCAACACTCCGTTCACCACTTACCAGTACATGAACTTTCAGTTAGCTAATGCGTACTATGAAGCAAATGAATACCAAAAGGCCTTAGAGATGTATAAAGGAGTGTGCAATATTGGGTCATGGAACACCATCGGTGAAGCTGTACATACCAGGCTAATGAACTGTTATCTTAAACTAGGAGACCACGATGGTGCCTTACTCCAGTCATTTACCAGCAAACTGCCACCGGCAATTGACCTCAGCAAAGTGTCAGAAACGTTGAAATGCCTGGAAACTTTACTCAATGTAACTGCACTATTCGCTAATCACTTAACCTGTGAAGAAAGTGTTGCAGAAACTTATGTATTTGACGAAGTGGTGTGTCAACTTGAGATTAGACCAACTATTAATTTAGGCTCTTTAGCTAAATACTTGGGAGATGTTACTTGTTCTGTTATAATCAACAGTATCTTTGTTGAGCTTGAAGCTGTAGAGAAAGACACTGACGGTGTAAAGAGTTTTACTATCACACACGACTCTTCTATTCCAGATGGCGTTCTACAAGTAGTTAACGAACAATCAGCTAATTTGTCATTACTTGATGATAACGCCTGTCATGAGCTTAAGGTATTACAAGCAATACAATCAGTGAGTAAGTCGGGCACTTACAGGCTCAAGGACGTTCAAGTGGATGGAACTTTAAAGATAGAAGCTGCTAACACCATTACTATAAGCTTTAAGAGCGCCTTTAACGAATCTCAACCGTCTCCATTCAGTTGGTATTATAAAGAAGTTGAAGGCAAGCTAATAAAACTTCCAGTTAACATACCACCATCAATGCATAGAATCATAAAAGTTATGCCTGTGAGGCCAGTAATTGATATCACTAACGTATCGAGTATTCTGTCTATTGTATTAGGAGAAAAGATTGTGTTAGACATGAATATTGTGCTGAAGAATGAGAGGAAACTTAATTATACTAAAGTATCATTATCACCACGAGTGAAAGTGGTCAGTGAGGACAATAGTGAAGTTTCAATTGACCCTAAAGTAAGCTGGGAAGGACTAAAAGACGATGAAGCGTACATATTAGAAGATCTTGATAACTCAGATGTCCGTACCACTAAGCTCCACCTAGCCATTTACAGTACTTCACTCATGGCAGAGAAAGAAATTAGAAGTTTTAACAAGAAGTATACATTTACGGTGGATATCAAGGCTATTGTAGTTGAGAATGATGTAGAGACATCAGAATCACTTGCAGTGTATGATATAGCACATTATTCGTTACCAGTAGTCAATTCACCATTCACCTGTAAGTTCACTATAAGTCCAAGGTACAGAGAAGGTAATAAAGAAGATATGCCTAGTCCATTTGTGGTTAATGGTGAAACTAGCCATATATCTATGCCTATAGTTACAAGGATTTGGCAAGGGAACGTGACATTAGTAGAACAATTGAGTAGCCCATTAGAGGTTGTGAGTATTAATTACAACCTTAAACCCAACACGTCAGAGATTTTAGTAGAAATGCTCCCACTGGAACCTACATCCAAACAAAAGTTATTTACTACAAGAAGCAAAAATGGACTGTCACACAGGAATGTAACTATTAGTGGAACTGGAATCATCGAATGGAAGAGATTCGACTGCAAACAAGTGAATTCATTTGAAACCGACGACTGGGAGATCACATTACCCTTAGCAGATCCACGAGTTCTATTAACAGCCGAGAAAGTTGATGACAGGACCGCTAAATTAAAGTATATCATTGAGAACCCTACACCTAGGATCTTTACATTCTCCAGTAAATTAGTAGACGAGAATGAACGGTTTATGTGGAATTTTGACATGGAAAATATGTTCCCCTTGGTGCAACCCAAATTTACAGTGTTACCATTTAATCGGTATATTTTGGAGTATAAGGGGACATTTAATTGTAGTGAATCAATTGTTCAATTACCACAATTGAGAGTTTTTGATATTCAATATAAAGTATCATTACCTACGTTACCAGTTAGTAATGATATAAATATCAGAGAGAATACATTATATTGGAGGATTAAGTAATTGATTGATTGTATAATAACTAGTTAACCTTAATTAATTCAACGTCAAAAAGTAAAGTTGCATTTGGAGGGATTAAACCAGGGAAACCTCTTGGACCGTAAGCTTCATGACCAGGAATTGTCAATTTAGCTCTTGTACCAACAGATAATTTAGGAATTCCAGTGTCCCAACCTTTAATAACTTGACCAACACCAATATTACATTGAAATGGTTTACCTCTATCACGAGAAGAATCAAATTTTTTACCATTCTCTAAAGTACCAGTGTAATGAATTGTGACTAAATCACCTTGAGATGGGAATGTTTTACCATCACCTTCTTGTAAAATTTCAATTTGAGTAGTTTGTGGAGCTGACATCTTTAAACTGTATGATAAATTACGATGAGCTAATTTAAAAAATTGTTTATTAGTTTTGGCAATCGAAAGCATGAGTGAAAAAATCTCCACTCACTGGTGAAATTATTATGTAAGCTAGTTTTTTAAGTTTTTATCGTGGCAGTGATTAATTATAACTATGGGTAATTGTACAGTTGACATACAAATTGATAGATCACAAAGTGGTGGTACTTTTACCAATTATGACTTGTTAACCGGTACCGTGAAACTCACAGTTACAGGATCCATTTCGTTGAATTATATTCAAGTCAAGCTTGAAGGAATTTCAAAGACTGAATTGAGTGTTCCTAGGGAACCAAATGGTAAACGAGAACGTAAAGATAAAGTATTACAAGATGTTCATAAAGTATTATATGATACTATGATAGTGTTCCCCCCTGAAAATGTTAGACAAGTTTCGAATGCTAAAGAATTTAGCTTAACTCCTGGCACTTATTCGTATCCATTTAAGTTTCAATTACCCTTGAATAATTCTTGTGTTAAATTGCTGGGTATTACTAATAAAGTACTGTTTAATATGAAGAAGCTTGATTTAAAGATAAATAATGGGAACTTCAATACAAATGTTGTTAGAAATATGGCAAATAATTACATCAATGGATCTAATGGTCCACAACAATCTCAATCTTATCATATAACGAATCAATTACCTCCATCATTGAGTGGATTGGGTGAATTTGCATCTGTAAAGTATTTTGTCAAAGTTACTTGCAAGAGATCTTCATTTCTAAAAGTTAACCTAAGAGCTTTTGATCCATTTGTATTTTTACCATTAGACTTAGATAGTCATAATGAATTATTAGCTGATAGTGGTGATTATGAAGAATATAGGGAAGTGTTTGTAAGGAAAGAAATGATCTTCAAAAATAGAATTCCTGAAATTATCGGTATGAAAGTACCTCCTGATGATAAATCACTACCACTGACTCCGATAGCTGCCCTGCAAAAAAAAGGGTTTATACAAAAATTCTTTGAACCAACCTCACCTACTGGTTATAATAAGCCGATCCCAATTCCCCCAAAACCTTCAAGAAAAGGTAGTTACCCAACAATTAATGTATCTGACGTTCCATTTGCATTTGAAGTGAGGTTTAGACATCCAGCATTTTTAATCCCCACAAAACCTCCATCATTCAAGTTATATTTGGTTTCAAATATTAAACCATCAATGTATTCATTAGCAGAATATGGTAAACCACAAGAAAGTAGTGGGTTAGGGATAATATATCTTCAAAGGTTAGTGGTTGAATTAACTTGTACAACAATTATATCAGTACTAGAGACGGACGGTTCAACTAATGAAATTCATAAATCAAGACATGATGATGTTATTACAATATGTAATAATACATACGAAAATTTAAAATTTGATTTAATGAATTGTAAAAAACTGAATAGTTCATCTGCCACATCAAATTCTGGTAAACCATCATCTGTTTATGAATTAGAGATACCAAAAAAATATTTAACAAACTGTGTTTTACCGGATTATTTATCTCCATCATTTAAAACATGTAATATTCAAAGAAAGTATAAGATGACAGTAATTGGAGGATTTTCAAGTGAAAAGATACAAGATTTTAATAATCAACAAGAGCTTGGTAAAAAAGTCAGGTATGTTGATTTACAAATGAATGAAATTACGGTGTTAGGAGGATTAGCAATGACAAGTGCATTGCAGACAAAAGCAGAATCCAATTCATCACTTCATAGTAAAACAAGTTCCACATCAATAACTCCGGTACCAGAAAAATATGAAAAACCACCGGCCTTACCAAATAGACCTAGTAGATTATCGAATGAATCAAGTGTTGATAGTTTACCATTACCTACATATGATGATGTTATGAGAGAAGCAAGTTATCAAAATGATAATGAACATAGAAGAGCAAGAAGACGTTATCAACAACATGAACATTACTATAACAACCTTGAATAAATATGATTACGCATTAAAAGTCGTGTAGAGCTCTTTTCGTGATTTAAAATTTTCCAGTTTTTTTTAACCAGTGAAAAATTGTCATTAGAATTTGATTGTTTTAATCATTTGAAATAAATTACAACAAAATCGAACGATAATTACAAATAAATAGAATGTCATCTTTAGATAATACATCTAATTTTTTTAGTAGAAATAGAACATTAATTACGATTGCCGCTGCAGTTGCCGGTATTTCAGCAGTTAGTGCTTTATACTTTTTAAATCAACAATCAACGAATGAATCAAATAATGAAGAATTAAGTAAGAAAAAGAAAAAGAATAAGAAGAAATCAAAATCTGAAGAACCTATTTCAACACCTGATAAAGTTTACCCAGTTGGTAAAGATGGATTACCAGAAATAACTGATGAAATTATTGCTAATTTATCAGAATCTGATAAAGACGTTTGGGCATTAGCATTAAAAGAAGATGGTAATGCCGAATTCAAAGCCAAAAATTATCAACCAGCTATTGCTTATTATACTGCTGCATTGAAATTGAAAATTGATCCAGTTTATTATTCAAATAGATCAGCTTGTTATGCAGCATTAGATGATCATGAAAATGTTATTAAAGATACAACAGAAGCTATTAAATTAAAACCTGATTATACTAAATGTGTTTTACGTCGTGCAACTTCTTATGAAATTTTAGAAAATTATACTGATGCAATGTTTGATTTAACTGCTTTAACAATTTATGGTGGTTTTAATAATAAATCTGTTGAACAAGTTTTAGAAAGAGTTTTGAAAAAACATTCTGTTAAAATTGTTGAAAAAAATATTGAAAATAGAGTTCTTGATTTACCATCTGCTTCAACAATCGGTTCATTCTTTGGAGCTTTTGTAACTGAAACAAACCCTGAAGGTATTAATGAAGAATCAGTTGGTAATGATAAATTATTATTTGATGCAATTGCTCAAATTAATTTGAATACTCCTGAAGGTTATGATGAAGCTGATAAATTAATTAATCAAGCTGTTGAAGGATATTCAACTACTACAAAAGATTCTGAAGATGCTGCAAAAGCTTCAATCGCTTTAGAATATTCTGCTACTTTCAAATTTTTAAAGAATGATCCAACTCAAGCAGCAATTGATATTGGTAAATCACTTTCATTAAAACCAAGAGCAAGAACTTATGTTATAAGTGCTTTAATTAATGCTGATAAAACTTCATATACTGAAGCTTTACAAGATTTTGAAACCGCTGCAAAATTAGACCCTGAAGCTGGTGATGCTTATTATCATTTAGGTCAATTGTATTACTTAACAAATAATTTAGAAAAAGCTCAAGAAAATTTTGAAAAAGCAAAAAAATATAACCCACAAAATGTTTATGCTTACGTTCAAAGTGCTTGTATCACTTATAAAACAGGAGATATTAAAGAAGCTGAAGATAAATTTACTGAAGCAAAATTAAAATTCCCAACCAGACCAGAAATTCCAAATTATTATGGTGAAGTATTATCAGATCGTGGTGATACTCAAGCAGCTTTAAAACAATTTGAAACAGCTGCAAGATTACAAAAAGCTTTACCAAATTATTCAGTTGGTGCATTACCGTTAATTAATCAAGCTTCATTAATTTCAAGAGAAAATTTTGATAAAATTGATGAAGCAGAAGCTTTATTAATTGAAGCATGTAAATTAGATCCTAAATCTGAATTAGCAAGAATTTCATTAGCTCAATTAAAATTACAAAAAGAAGAAGTTGATGAAGCAATTGTTTTATTTGAAGAATCATCAAATTTAGCCAGAACCATTGAAGAGAAAGTTCAAGCAACTTCATTTGCTGAAGCAACAAAAATGCAAAAAAGAATTAAAAGTGATCCAATTTTAACCGAAAAAATTGCTGAAGTCATGAGACAATCAATGATGAATGCTTAAGCTGGTTCAAAGTAATTCAATTAATTGTGTTAATTTTTATGTAGATTTTACATACAATTGTATATATTATATATTTTCTCAATAAGTGGTAATTTCTGCGATTTTTGCAATCTTAATGAAAGGTTTAATCAGATCAATTGTATCATTACCCAAGATTCCTTATAAGGATGAAACCATTGATGTTGAATATGATATGGCTTACATAACATCAAATATTATAGTAAGTGCAGCACCTGTTAATAGTTCATTCAAGAAATGGTATAGATACCCAATTGAAGATTTAGTAATGTTACTTAACTATAAGCATCAACATAAATGGCATATTTGGAACTTTAGAGGTGAGGGTCAAGGCTATACACAAGACGATGTTGGAAATAAAATGTCGTATTATCCATTCCCGGATCATCAAGCTCCATCATTGGATCTTTTAATACACGTAGTAAATGATATATATCAATTTTTAGCAGCTGATTCAGAGAATGTGGCTTTATTACATTGTAAAGCCGGCAAGGGAAGATCAGGCACTATCTGTTGTGCAGTGCTTATGTATATAGATTACATGAATGGGAATGAAGTATCAGCTGCTAAAGCTAATCTGCTTTATACTACAAAACGCATGAGACCAGGGTCTAGTAATGGGGTGTCTATAAAGTCACAGCTCCGATATTTGGACTATTGGCAAGCGTACCTTCAGTCACCGCAAGAATTGAAGAATAGAATTAATCACTTAAGTGGGTTTAAGTCTTGCCACGTTATAAGGTTTAGCGAGATTAGAATAGTGCAAGCGGCTGAATATCTAATAGCAGACAGTCAATTAAAGCTTGGGCTTGCATTAGAATCATACGCCCCCACACACAAATACCCCCATGGCGTAGAAATAGTACCATTGTGGGCTTACGAGAGGCAGCCTTTGACAGTGGACGGAAATGATATAGTAATTAAATTAGCTATATCTGCTCAATACGCAACAGATTTCAAATTGTACATAAATAACACATTATTTGCTTGGTTTAATGTGTTGTTTACCACCGAATTCCAGAGATTCTCCTTTAAGGATATCGACGGGTTTAAAGGAACCAGACAACGAGGAGGTAAATTATTCGACTTCATCGAGGTTTACTGGGTTATAGATAAATAATTTTCATCCGCGACGTAAAATCGGATCTCTAACAATGGAACAGGAAACTATTCTGATTGATCAGCTTGAGGACCAATTGATCGATAACCCCGATGCAGATACAAAGAAAGAACTTGTAGGGAATACATTAGATGAGACATTTCAAAGGAAGTTGAATGCAAAAGCCGAACAGATTGCATCTCAAGGATCGACTGATGGTGATTTAGCGAACAAGTCCTCTACGAGCCTTTCATTCTTAACCAACAAAACGGAGTTGAAATACGAACATAAAGACGTTGGATCATTGGAGAAAGAGTTAAATGAATGGTTTGTTCATCATGACTTCCAAGTTCTAAATCTACCGGGATTGCCTCAACAGTTCGAGCACAATTTGCAACAATATCACAAAGAGCATAATGATTTAGACGAAGACGACATTGAAATTGACTACTTGACTCACTGCATAGAACAAATTAAAACATCTTCCATTACCCAGTCACTAGATGGGTTACTTTACTATACATTTGGTAAATTTAAAGATTGTAGTAAGGTATGTGAACAGGTTCTGAAGATCAGGGAGAATACCAAGGATTTATTCTCTTTGAATGCCCTACCAGCTCTTTGTGATGTTGTGCAAAAGTTCTTTGCTGACAAAGAAGCCAAGGAGACAGAACAGGAGTATATCTCGAATATTTCAACCATTGATTATTTTAAAGCGTTAACGATAATCTATTTCATGATAAACTGTGCCCTTCAAGGATGCGATAGTCCTCAACTCATAGTAGCTAGGAATGTCCTCAATGACAACGACCTAATGTCTTCAGTGGTGAGATTCATTGAATACTGGAAGATTAATCCAAATTCTCATTATCGTATAAGATACTTAATATTGTTATTATGGAAGTTGATTTTGCTAGAATTCGGAGACCTGAAAGTCTTAAAATCCTGTGATGCCTTGCTTGTTGATCACCATGGTATACAAAACAAATCATCCTCCAGTACCAATAAGTTGAGATGCTCCCCATTAGAGTACTACACATTCAGAGAAGACTTATTAGATAAGTACCCATTGTTTAATGAAGGAATCATGTTAAAAAAGGACCCATACGACTTCAAGCAGTTTGGAAAGACCCTTGATGAAATTAATGGAAGGTCTAATTCAATGTCTAGTAATTCAAGCTCTTCAATTCACGAAGACTATAATCATTTCATGTCGTTAAGCTCCCAGTCAAGTTCATTATCTAACTACTTGGGTAACCCAAGACCCAATAAATCTCATACGATTCAAAGTCAATTACCAGCACAAACCCTTCATTTATCAACTCCCGTTCCATCTCCCAGCAATGCTCCATCTGATTTCCTTCTAGGGGGGGAAAAAGTTAGAAAACTGTACCAATTAAATCAAAGTATGCCCTTCATATACCCAGTGGAAAATGAGGTTGATGTTCCATATGCCATTCAAGAAGCTGATGATATTTTGAAGGATTGTGTTTATGACAGTTATTCACACAAAAGATTATGGGAGGAAAGACAGAAGTTCATGATACAAGAAAGAGGGTACATTAATACATATGATGCAGTGGATGATCAAGATTTTGCTCATTTGAATGAATTCGATTACAACGAACAGGATCTACTAAAGAAGTATCCTCATAAAAAGCTTGAAATATCGTCGCTTTTAAGAGTGGAAAAATTCTATGCTAAGAACTTAGATAAACTATCGAGCCTTGTGGAAGTTTTAGTCAACACATACAAGACAATACAGATCGACTACAGTCTTGATTTGATCGAAAAAGAATTAAACGGCACCACGTCCTATTATGAGAATGACAAAGATCTTAAGAATTCGGACAAGAAACGAAAAGTTGATCATGTTTTAAGGCAACAGCTTGAAGTGATACACACCAAGGAAATAACATTAAAGGCCAGCTCAAGTATATTGATATTAATGTTGAAATGGTTCAAGGTTAATCATGTACTTAAGTATTACTATTTGACGTGTTTATTATTTGACCAGCTGATATTCAATGTGTCGGTTAAATTCTTGAGGGCCAGTTTTGATAATTTCAATATCCAAAAACCCAAAAAGGATAACGAGAATGATTATGATAGATTATTATATCAAAATCAATTAATGAATCCCGAAGTAGATTTGAAAGCATACAAATTTTTCAGCGTTTGTACCAATACAGCAACTGAAGAACAAAAGTACCATTTGATAAACACTAAAAAGCTTGAAGAATTCAACAGTGTTGTGGATGAAGATAATACTACTAAAACTATAATTGATGAGTATAATGAAAATTTTTGCAAAATAATGACAAACACTGTCAATATTCTCAACAAAGTAATGATCAAGAATTACACCCAACGGATATTGACGTTCAATGAATCGAAACCATCAGAGATATTCCGCATGTTAGTTACTAACTTCGATAATGATTATTTAACGATTCCTATACTTAAAATAGTCAAAAAACTCATTCCGTATCAGGGACGGAAATGGAAGTCATTCAATATGGGGCTCATATCCATGATATATATGAGGTTGAACCTTAGTATGCGTGATAATTGGTTAAGTGGTAAAGATTTAGAGAATGACTTCAACAACTCATTTGATCAAGAAATAAGTCTTCGTGGATTGCTTCAATTCTATAATATAAGACGCTACCCAACCCAGATGGATGCCTTGGGATATCAAGTATCTAAAGATTTTCATTCATTCCCATTAGATGAAGAATTTGATCAGTTTTAGTATAGTAATAAATTTGCAATCGGTCGTGTACCAACGCCAAAAACTTTTAATGTGCGAGAGAAAAATCTTCATCGACAAATTGCTGCATTGAACAAACTACAATGGTTAAATTAACACAAATTGAAGAAACTGAAGCTGCTCAATATCAAGAAAAAGCTGAAAAAGTTTACAGTGATAGCGACAGTGAAAGTGACAGTGAAGTCGAAGATGACTTTGATATTAATGAAACTTTATATGAAAGAGTTGTTGCTTTAAGAGATATCGTTCCACCCAAGCAAAGAGCACAAATTTATGATGCAGCCGAAAATGCTAAAATTACATTATCAAAAGGTTTAACATTAGGTGGTAATCTTTTATGGACTGTTACTTCAAGTATCTTTTTATTAGGGGTTCCATTATCATTAGCTATTTTATCAGAAACTCAACTTCAAGAAATGGAAAGAGAGATGTCATTACAAGAATCAGCTCAAAATGTTTTAGCTTCTGATTCAACTGAAGAAAAGAAATGAATGAATTAAGGTTTCCTTGTATATATGAGTCTTGACTGCAATAAATATCTTAAAAATTTATAAACTCTAATTATGCTTTTTTATGTTTAATGGATAAAGCATAAATATCTAAATAAGTAGTGATTTCATAGATAATTTCATTTATAAACATTGCATGAATACCTAAAGTAACACCAAATCCTAGCCATGCTAATGAATAAATTACATCAAATTTATCATATCCAAAAAAATTAATACACAAGAATGAACCAGTTAATTGAAATACTGGAACAAACATTGGGAATTGTACCATTGGGAACTTTTGAATGGTTAAATGAGCTAAAATAATTCTCCCCACAGAGAATGCAATTGATAATCCAATTGAAAGTGCTAATGGTATAGCAAATTGGTATAAGAAATCTGGGTAAATTGAAATTAATAATATGATGGAGGAATAGTATAAAACAAATGGGAGTATACCTTTATAAGCTTCTAAAGTAGCTTTCTTGGAGTCTGCAACTTTAGTATTCTTCTTATAGTATTTAGCAACATTAGCAAAAGCTTGTGATATATTGAAGTATAATGATCCAAGACCTAAAATAGACGCAGCTGTTTTAACATCGATATCAATTGGATAAGTTTCAGTACCAATAGCGAAAAGTTTATATTGAAACATTTCAGGACCTAAAATTCCTGTTAAAACGAAAACTGCACAGATCATCAAGATACCTTCAACAGGGCCTGAAAATTTCGATAAGTATAATGTGTGAGTATGATATTCTTCCCAAGTTGACATGTAAAAATTAGTTACAGAAGCGAATTGGGTTAATAAGAATAATTTACCATAGCCAAATTGAAGTACTGAACTAAAAACAATAGAACCCAACGTGGTATTGATTGCATCAATTGAATGATCAAACAATTCACCTAATGGACCACTTTGACCAGTGTTTCTTGCATGACATCCATCACATCCATCAAATGTTTGATACATGAATAAACCAAATGCATAAAAAAAGTAACACCATGAGGGGCTAGTCTCATTTAAGTAAGGATCATAGTAAAAAACACATACTAAATTAACAAGAATAAACACTAAACCAAGTAACGTAATGACATTAGGAGCCATAGTCCTTGGGAATATTTGAACAAAGTAATTCCACCATTTTTTCAATACCATCTTAGAGATCATTGAGTGATCTTCTGATGAGTATTTATAAAGTTTTAAGTTAGATAATTTATCCAGTGGAATAAAGTAACCCATGATACTATACAATTGACTATGTGTGATTCAGAATTGAAGGATCGAATGAATATTAGTGAAAAATTAATTATTGCGAGGGTCGTGTTAGGCATCAGGAACCCATAGTGAACTAATAGGATATAGGACATGAGTGCTATGAACGCAACATTGATTGGACAGATATGCGTATCAGATCCTGGTCATATATAGAACGAGTAGTAGAAAAAATTTTGGTCTCCCGTAGTACGGGTGTTAACACTGCTGTAAGAATAGCAGAAATACAAAGCACATCAATTATGAGCGAGTCTGAGGTTCAAGTGGAAGCTCTGTATAGATATCGCCGAGTCCAGACAATTCTGCCAATCTCAGTTGATTGCTAAATCAAGTTTACAACATCTGGTGATGATGACTAATCACTGATAAGAATAAAATTATCCATTTGTGATATGTCATGTAGGTCATAGCCCTGATATGACCGTTAACGATTATCGGCCCGATCACAGCGTAATTTTATACATTTAAAGTCGGAATTTACTGTTTACGAATTTTTCAAAATGTAATCATGACCAGACGGCTAAGATATCCTGTACATACCTTCTGCTCTTGGCTCAATTCGTATTTAATGACATTGAATTAATGGGGATAATTACCATCAATTGAGTGACGATTTATCACCCACATCGATTAATACCTCATTAATGACACTATCAACCGTTCAGGGGAGACCAAATTACATTTTTAGTGACAGTTTAACTCAATAAGCACTTGTGCATTTTAGCCATACACACTAGAATTTTGATAAAACCTTATATGCAAAATACGCTAAACTCACTTGGCTACTAGCCAATCCTATAAATAAATATAAATACTGGTGAACCTCCACAAAAAAATAATTAAATCAATTAATATGATGGAAGAAACCAGTAGCGATTTTAAGCAAACAATTACAAAAGAACCTGAACATGTCAGACCAGAGATGGTAACTAAAAATTTTGCTAAACAATATGCAATTCCTGAACCAAATACATATCAAAGAGCTGTTACCCAAGCAGGTAAAATTTTTGGTTGTTGTGGTGTATTTTGTTGTTTATGTTCAAATCCTTATAAAGAAGTTCAACAAGGTGAAGTTGGTTTAGTGCAAACATTTGGTGCGTTATCAAGAACTGTTGAGCCAGGTTTATCGTACGTTAATACATGGTCAGAAAAATTAACAAGAGTTTCAATTAAAATTAATATTGCTGATATCCCCGCTCAAAGATGTTTTACAAGAGATAATGTTAGTGTTGTAATAACATCTGTTGTTTATTATAATATTATTGATCCTCAAAAAGCCATTTATTCTATTACAAATATTCATGAAGCAATTGTTGAAAGAACTCAAACAACTTTAAGAGATGTCATTGGTAATAGAGTTTTACAGGATGTGGTAGAAAAAAGAGAAGAAATTGCTGATGCAATTGAATCAATTATTGCAAAGACTGCTTTCGATTGGGGTGTTAATATTGAAAGTATTTTAATTAAAGATTTGAATTTACCTGATAAAGTTCAAGCTTCTTTATCAATGGCTGCAGAAGCTAAGAGAATTGGTGAAGGTAAAATCATTAATGCAAAAGCAGAAGTTGAATCTGCTAAATTAATGAGAAAAGCTGCTGATATTTTAGCATCAAAACCTGCTATGCAAATCAGATACTTAGATGCTATGCAAAATATGGCAAAATCCCCTGGTTCAAGAGTTATCTTTATGCCATCATCACAAGAAATTGAAAAAATGGCTTCTTCAAATGTAACTGGTAATGAATATAGAAGACCAATCGAAGAAGAAGAAGCTCTCTCTGCAGCTCCTACTGGTATGAGTAACAGGGAAATTCAAGGTAATGTAGCTTTACAAGAAGCTTTAAGGGAATAATTTAACTTTTAATTCGATTTTCATACTTAAGTTTGTATGCTTCGATATCTGTACTAGTGAGTTTAGTTTTAATAAATAATATGAGTTTATCATAGTCAATATTACATAGCTCTGCAATATCTCTATCAGATTGTTTCTTTATGATACTGTCTCCTTCTCTTATAGTCGTTACTACTGGAGTGTTCAGTAGTTTCAGGGATTTATAAGCGTCTGTTTCAAACACATACTGTGCCAGTGATTTCTTTATCTTTGCCTCAATCTCCAATTGTTGGACCGCTCGTCTATCCTCATCTCTTAGCCTTTTAGCCTCGAGTAATTTCCCTATATATTTCAGTTGTTTAGTGCCAGTTGACTTTTGGGTAGTTATAGGTTGCACGGTATCAAGTTCAAATACTTCATTAACTTCAGGTTGTTCTTGCTGTTGATGTATTAGATGCCGGATTCTTGTTTGTTCATCATCTGACTCATCAGATCCTTCTTCAAACACTACTTTACTCTTCTTCTTCGCCGATTCCTTATCGATATTCTTCCTTTTTAAGTTAAACATGTTTGAGAATTCTCACAATTTGTTGAAGGAAAACCAACTGTTTGTTCATTGTCAGTTACTTATCACTAAATCACAATATCGTATTACTTAGTATTGAAGGAATATAAACAATTAGTGACAATCATATATAAGAACTATCATGGATACTCCAGTATTTGATTGGTTGAATGTACCATCACAAGGATCAAGAATTGGCTCAGCTGATGGTAGTAGATCTAGTTCTCCTGCTCCTAATGTTTCTTTCGGTGGTATCAATAAGTCTACTTCAACAGTGGCGTCAACGTCTGTACCCAATTTGGGTAACACATTACGGTATAATAATCCCCTGGCTGATGATATACTAAATTCTTCAAACGTTCATCATAGCATATCGTATGACGATAATGAGGAATCAATTCCATTATCAGTAACTACACAAGAATTAACATTACCAGAATCAAGAACTTATCTAAGATGGTACAGTGATATATTAGCTCGTACTAATTCTAGAACAATATCCATGAATGATGTGTTTAATTTCTTGAATAATTTTAAATTACCAACATCTTTGAAAGATGACTTAAATAAATTATATGCTAAAACGGTTCATTCTATTAACATAGGGGAGTTTTGTGCCGTGCTTAGAATTATATCACATTGTTTAAACGGTCATCAATTTAGTAGGAAATTAATTAAACTTAGTGGTCCAATACCCACCCCACCATCGATTTTAAGAAAGAAAAGACAAAATGAAGAAGAAGATGAAAAGCCTGAAGGAAGAACCATACAAGGCGAACCAGAAGCACCAAAGAAACCTTTAGATCTTGACAGTTTTACTCAATTTATGTTAACTGGAGAACGTCCTGATGATAAACCAATGAAAAGAAAGAAGAAATTGAAATCTGTTCAGTTCTCCGATCAAATAGTCACAGGAGTTCTTGAACCAGAACAAGTGGGGTCACCATTAGCATCTCCACCTAATGAATTGGACCTTTCATTACCAATGGATCAATTACTCAATAGAATTAATGAACTATCTACTACAGATTCTCAACAAAAGACAGATGCTGAAGATCAACAAGTATTGCTGGATATGGGTCCACAATTAAATCACTTTCAAAATTTACATTCGGTAGATACTGCTTCTATTGATGGAGTACCTGCCTCAATTCATTTACCAAGTAGTGTGAATCAAAGTTCTGAGCAATTGCTTAAACCAAATATGACAGGTCCTGCTCAAATGTCTCAATACCTTGATTATCAACAACAGCAACAACAACAACAACAGCAACAATCTCAAGCAGGTAATACTACACCATTGAAGCCTAATAGAACTGGTCCTTATGATATGGTAAGGATGTTCTCTCCAACTGCTGATGATCAGTCTCATATGCAAAATAATTCAGCAAATTTGGGTCAAGTACCCAAGATTTCACTTCAATCATTTACTGATCAAATGACTGGTAGTACAGCCATTAATACCGCAGCTAATGCCCATGTAGTTGATACTAATCCATCTTATGAAAGGCCATTACCTGCACCACCAGCTCCTGTTTCCAGAAGACTTAGATCATTGTCATCTCCAACCCCACCGCCACCACCAGCATCTAGATTATCACCAAATACTAATGGTCGTGCTGTTCCGCCACCGCCTCCACCTTCTAGACGTAGAGGTGTATCAGCATCATATTCGCCATCCCCAGTTGCTCAACCACAACCCCAAGATTCAATTCCTCCTAGTTTACCACCAAAGATACCCCAATATTCTAACAACTTACAAGCACCAGATCCTCAACAATTTATGCCTTCTTTTGCACAACCACAAGAAAGTATTAATGCATATACTAATGGTACATCAAATAATCCATACACTAATGATACATCAAACAATCCATATAACAGTAATAATGGTAGTACATCTGATATTCTTGACGATCTTAAACAATTGCAAGCTGAAGTTGATAGAATTAGAGACATGACCGGCGGTTTTTAGCTTATAGAATATATAACGACATTCTCAACCATTGTAAAGATTATCAACTATTTTATGATTCTCTGAGGATTTCTATGGCGAGAAAATTTGAAAAACGACCTTAGTCACACTCCAAGGAGCTCTACTGCCGTCAAATGTATTATTAATACCACCAGGATGCTTGAGACACTTGCACGCCAGTACCAAACGTTATACTACATGTCAATATTCCTTCATTGCAATTTGTTATGTCAGATTTGCTTCACTAGCTCAGTAGGCAGAGCGTCAGTCTCATAAGTTTACTTGTGTCATCTGAAGGTCGACAGTTCGAACCTGCCGTGGAGCATATTTTTTTGGATATTTTTTGGTTTTGTTTACAACGCGACTTTATTACGGTAAAGTATAGTTTACATAACTACCAATTATAAAACAGTCATCGATATCGAGTGTTACACTGTCACAATTACATCACCTCAAATACAAAGTTATTTCACATCCCGTACTGTTGCCATTAACTGACGAGTGTACTTGCTTTTATTTATTGAGAATAAACACAATGATACCAAAGAATATAGAAGACCGACAACCGTATGGTCGAAAGCATTTTATTGAAGAAGATCAAACATTCTTACCCCCTGCATTAAGTTCATATAGTATAGCACTACTCAATGAGAAGACATCAACATCAAGTCAGCAAAAGAATCCCGAGGTAACAGGAATTTATGACATAGACTTCCCATCCACTAACAACAGGCTACGAGAGAAGCTAAGTGCTCATTTTAATGAAAGCAAACCAGATATTTCCCACAAACCAACCCCTAATGGTGAACCAAGCTCGAAGAATAATTCAGCTAACAATACTTACCATTCCACATCATATTCAGGTCATAGTCATTCCCATTCAAGGTCAAATTATAATACCCCAATGCAGCATAATCCACCCAGTCGATCGGGCAGCTTATCTAACACATCAGTAAATTTAAGTCATCAAACTGACAAAGCTAGCCAACCAGAAGAAGAGATGCTGAATAAGTCAGATATCAAAAGTTACAATTCCTTATCAATGAACTCAACCGATAGTAGAGAACGTATTATGCCTCCAGTGAAGCGCATTAAGGGTTCAAAGAGATTTGGTAAACTCCTTGCTCATACGTCTAGAAGAGTTGTAAGTGAGCCAATAGTGGGTACATCGAAGAAAGAAAGTGTACGAAGTCCTATGAAATTCGATTTAAGCTTCGTAGATAAACAAAAAGAAGCTGAACTTCGGCAAAGAATTGAACAGCAGAAGAAGCTCAATGAACAAGAAAGTCTTGCTAAGCGACAACAGTCGAGTGATATTGGCGACGAGAACTTGAATCTCATCAAGAATTCCCTTGCAGATAAGTTAAGACTTGATACCCCACCGTTGCCTGAACCAGTGAAACCATCTGTACGCACTCCATTGAGTGTAGTTCCGCCAAATAACTTTGCATTCAGGAGACCGAAGACTCCAAAACTCATTAAGGACATCGCACCTAAGCCTGATAACCAGAAACAAGAACCAAGAGTATCAATTGCAGAAGCACCAGATGATCAATCCCTGCCAGCATCAGCACCTCAATCATTACCTCCCCCAATCCAACTACCTCCTGCCGGTATACAGTCAATGAACTCAAGGAAACACGAACCGACAGACCCAACATCTAGTAAAAAGAAGATGATTGTAATTAACAATGTTCAATACGAAAAACTTGAACTCATAGGAAGAGGTGGAACATCGAAAGTGTATAAGGTCAAATCATTAACTGACAACAGACTTTATGCTATCAAGAAAGTCTCATTTGATCAATTCGATCTGGTCTGCGTCAAAGGGTTTAAAGGAGAAATTGATTTGCTACTCAAATTAAAGGACAATACTAGAGTGGTACAATTAATTGATTATGCTATAGGAGAGGGAGCATTATACTTGATAATGGAGTGTGGAGAAATAGATCTTTCCCATGTTCTTCACAATAAAATCACCAAGTATGACGAGCTTGATATCAGTTTTGTAAAGTTCTATGTTACTGAGATGCTAAAGTGTGTTAAAACAGTTCATGAAGCTGGAATTGTTCATAGTGATTTGAAGCCAGCTAATTTCTTATTTGTTAAAGGTATATTAAAGATCATTGATTTTGGAATTGCAAATGCAGTTCCTGAATACACCGCCAATATCTATCGAGATGCTCAAATAGGTACGCCGAATTATATGGCACCAGAAGCTATTGTAGACGTAAACGATTCAATGCTGCCAGTTAAACATGATAATGACAAAAGAAGTACTTGGAAAGTTGGTAAACCATCTGATATATGGTCCTGTGGCTGTATAATGTATCAAATGATATATGGTAAACCACCATATGGGAAATTTCAAGGTAACCAACGTATTATGGCTATTATAAATCCCCAAGTGAAAATCCAGTACCCATCAAAGGGACTTGGGGGGGTTAAAGTACCAATTAGTGCAATTGAATTAATGCAAAACTGTCTTGCAAGATTTCCTGGTGAAAGGTGGACAGTTGATCAGTGTTTGAATAGTGATTTTTTGAAACCTAAAGTTGTCAGTGAAAGTTTTGTTAGAGACTTGGTTCATCTGGCAGTTAATTTTGGTTATAATAATAGAGTTAATGGTACCGGTATTATTGCAGCAGATGTGTATGATAAGTTAGTTGATACAGTTTTAAAGCAAATAGAGGAACTTAATTTTAGTTAAATTCGTTCAATTTAATAGCATATGTAGTATAATGACAATTACAATGAAATTGAAATGTTTATTTCTACAAGTACTTTTAATTGAATTAACGACGAGGACCTAATTTTTCGAGGATTGAAGGACCTTGTTCTTCCCATTCGTTCTTATTAACCCATAAATGATCTTTATCAGCCATAATATTAGCTAATACGGCACCACCAATGAAAACCATATGTCTTCTTCTTGGAGGATCTTCAATTTTAACTTTAAATTTATCTAATCTTGTAGCATCACCATTTAAGACTTTTGTAAGCCACAACTGTTTTAATTCTTTTTCTAACCTTGAAGGTAAACCAGGATACATTGAAGAACCACCAGATAAAACAATTGCTTTGAATAAACTTGATCTGACATCAACTTCAGCTGATTGAATAGTGTTGAATAAAGTTTCACCAACACCTGGTTGTTCAACATCAACTAAATGAGGTTGAAATAAACATTCTGGAGCTTCAAATCTTTCTTGACCAACTTTAATAACTCTACCATCAGGCAATTCATAAGATTCAACTAATGCAGTAGTTTCTTGTGCTAGTTTTGTATCTAATTGTAAATCATATGATACATAACATAGTTTTTCTTTTATTTGACGTACAGTTTCAAAATCTGCTGTTCTATTAAAAGCATAACCACGACGTAATAATAAATTAATCAAATTTCTAGTAACATCTCTACCTGCAACATCTAATCTTCTTGTTAAATGATTCAAGACAACTGATTCATAAACTGGTACTATATGAGTAACACCATCACCAGAATCAACAACAACTCCTGATGATAACCCCTGAGCATATAATGCTAAAACAGCTTGAATTGCCACATAAACTCCACCAAAATTATATTTTTCAAACATAACTTGACACATTGTTTCTCTATTTTTTAATGGATTCATTGGTGGTTCTGTCAACAAAATTTTTTTACCGCTAGTATCTAATTTCATTCTTTCATAAAAGGCATAATCCCATAAATGTTCCATATCTTCCCAATTTTTAATTATACCATTCTCCATTGGATAACTAATTTGCAATAATGATCTTACATCACTTGCTTCACTACCGCACATAATATCTTTGATTTCTATATCATTTGGTACTAACGTACTTCTTTCTTCTGCTCTTAAAATAGGTCTACCTACAATTGATGGGAATGTATGATCTGGGAAGTTAGTTCCTGCTCTTCCAATCTTTACAAATCCTGTACCTTGATCAAGAACTATAAGTTTGTTAGCGAGATTTCTTACTCATTTAAACTACTTTAACATACCAATTGGTGTATCAGCCATTATTTAATTTAATTTTAACTCAATGGATTGATTGTTCGAAAACACTAGCCTCCTTATCACTTTTGAGGTCGAAGTTGAAATGATGGTACTGGTGCGAAGTAGAAAATGGTACGGTGCACGACAATCTATTTAAATTATTATTATAATACATAATGCTATTAATTAGGCAATTTATGGGCAAATGTTAGGTAAGAAGTATGAGATTTTATCTCTGATTCGACTTTGGTTACATTTATCCAATTATAGTTTTCATCACCTTCTCTTATTCTTTGTCCTTTACCGAATGGATTAAACCCTTTACCGATATTTTGAAATTTAACAGTATCGGGAGATTCATCATCTTCATTAGTTCGTTTATCGCCAGATTCTGGCTCTTGAAGTTTGATGGCTTTCCTAGCTTCGATTCCTTTGGAACGTCTTGAATGAATATCTTTAAGTCTTCCAACTACATCATTGACATCTCTTACCATTTCCTTTCTTGATTCCCATTTCTTTCCGGCAACTTCTACAAGTTCTATATTGATCCAACCATTCTGTTGTAATGCTTCTATAGTCTTCTCTACTTGTTCCATGCATGGTGAAAAACAACATACACCTGATCTCTCGGTAGATGATATTACTTTATCGAGGTGAGGAATTGCAGTCCATGGTGAGGGAAGGTCAAGAAATACTGCAGTGGCATTAATACCATTAGATGATTGAAACCCTGCCGGTATATCCTGAATTTCAAATCCATCTTCACATACATCTCTATGAGTGATTAAAGTATTAGCAGTTAAACCATGAGCTTCAAATTCAAGCTTGGCTTCTTGGTACCTCGGTTCATGAAATTCATATGTGAATACTCTGCCATCTAATCCAACGGTTCTAGCGAATGAATGAGTAAAAGAACCTGAACCAGTACCGGCTTCAATAATCCTACTACCACTAAGAACATTTAATCTTTGCATAATATAAGCAGAATCTTGAGTATAAACTATTTGGGTTCTATGTGGGAGCGATAGCGTCCATATTTCAGGTGTTGGATGTAATAAATGTACGAATCCATAACCCTTTGCACCAACTATTTGTTCACCATACCTCTTACCAATCATATCATCATGCTTAAAGTGGCCATACCTTGTATTAAAAATTTGTCCTGGAGTTATCTTCAAAGGTTTAGTATCACTCCTACTAATGAATGCAAGTACTAAATCACCTTCTTCAACTATATCTTTATAATTATAAAATGACATAAAAAAATTAATGAGATGCGCTTGAACCTTTAGGTTTATCAGTCGTGGATGTGCCGTCACCGCAAAAAATTCTCAACACTTTTACATAACTAAACATGTCTTCAGTTAACTCAAATGGACCATCATCAGGAGGTTCAAATGTTGAAGATTTATACTTAGAATCATATGCTTTCACTACAGCTGCTGCATTAGTTGGATCTGTTGATAGAAAAATATTTGTATTATTAAGAGACGGAAGGAATCTCTTTGGAGTATTAAGAACATTTGATCAATTCGCTAATTTAGTCTTGCAAGATACTTTAGAAAGAATTTACTTGGGATCTGAAGGTACTCACACTTTTGAAAAACCTGAAAGATTTGGTGAAATTTATAGAGGAGTTTTCATGATTAGAGGTGAGAATGTAGTAATGATGGGGGCCGTAAATATCGATACTGAAGATGAACATTTAAAAGAATTACAACAAATACCTTTTGAAGTCGCTGATAATGAATTAAAATCCATTCATAAAGAAAGAATTAAACAGGAAAAACAAAAAACTAAGAAATTATTGTCAAAGGGTCTTATTAATGATTTTGTTAAATCTGATTTATATTAGGCTTTAGTTTAGTTCATGTAATTTTAATGAATTTAATGTCTTAATTGTATTATAGGTTAGTAGAGTTAATTGGGTGACCTGCTTAAATTTAAAGTCATTCATTCTCCTATCAAAACTATAACTTAGAGAGCTTCTCATAATTCTTCTCTTGTTGATCAAAGTAGTTGCTAATTTCAACAAATGTTTTAGATTCGTCCCGTCCAACTTGATTAATATGAGCTTCATCAGGCCCATCAGCAATTCTTAATGTTCTAGCATGTGCATACATTGTAGCTAATGGTGTATCTTGTGAGACTCCTTCAGCTCCATACATTTGAATACACCAATCTAAGATTTTCAAAATTGTTCTTGGAGTATCAATTTTTGCCATTGCAATCTCCTTCTTTGCTGATTTAGCATTAGAAATATCAATCTTATGAGCAGCATTTAATACTAACAATTTACATCTTTGAATACTAATTTTATGTTCTGCTAAATTATTAACAAATGATTCTCTTTGGCTTAATAATTTTCCAAAGATTTCTCTTTTATTAGCTCTTTTAATAGCTAACATTAAACCGTATTCACCAACACCAATTTGTCTCATACAATGGTGAATTCTACCTGGACCTAAACGAGATTGAATAATTTCAAATCCTCTACCAGCTTCTGCGAGAATAGCATTTGGCATATCGAAGCTAGGAATCTCGAAATCGTTAAATTGAACTTCACAATGACCATGTGGAGCATCATCATATCCAAATACTGAAAGGGGTCTAATAATTTTTGCATTACCAGTAGCTAAAGCTTTTTGGGCATCAACAACTAATACACTATGGTTTCTTAATGCCTTATCACTATTACTAGTTTTACACATAATAAGCCAAACTTTACATCTAGGATCACCAGCTCCAGAAGCAAACCATTTGACACCATTTAAGACATAGTTACCTTTGGAATTTTTAATGGCAGAACAAGAGATATTTAAAGCATTAGAACTTGAAGTACCTTTTTCAGTCATTAAAAAGGCTGAT
The DNA here is from genome assembly GCA_030674785.1 of Yamadazyma pseudoaaseri. Taxonomy (NCBI): domain Eukaryota; kingdom Fungi; phylum Ascomycota; class Pichiomycetes; order Serinales; family Debaryomycetaceae; genus Yamadazyma; species Yamadazyma pseudoaaseri. The sequence continues at coordinate 609,712 of JAKUBW010000004.1, read as the reverse complement.
CTAATTTCACCATTCAACAATGGTTTTAACCAATGATCTTTATGAAATGCATTACCAAATTTTGCAAGAATTTCCATATTACCAGTATCTGGAGCGTTTGTATTTGTTGCTTCTGGTGCAACGAATGATCTACCCAAGTATTGAGCCATCAATCCATATTCAAGGTTTGTAAACCCTGGTCCCTCTTTATAGTGTTTTGATAAAAACATATTCCAAAGACCTAACTCTTTAGCTTTTAACTTCAATTTTTCAGTTATTTCAGGAGTTGACTTCCATCTTAATTCAGGTTCTTTCTTGATTTGATCAAAATAAATTTTATCAGCTGGGAGACAATATTGATCAACAAAGTCTTTACATTTTTGAATTGTTTCTTTACCCCTTGGAGAGAGTTTATCTAAGAAAATTGCAGGAATTTCTTCTTCAATTGACATTGTTCAAAGTTTTGAGGGATTTGATTGACTTTATAGTGAATCGTCCCCACATATTACACCGAGGAGCCGATATGCATGAGTTTACCGATATTTTTAATCACGTGAGTGGTAGTGACACTCTGCTTTTATACATTGACAAGCGCGGCCTGAAGTGAATTTGCCTTCCATTATCACCATGGAATTTGATTCTGATATACCACAAATACCTGACTACAAGTTATCTGAGAAAGAATTTCTCTTGACAATCAATAATGATAGTTCAAGTCGTTTGAAGATTTTCAACGAATTAATTGAGTCAATTAAACAAAATGATTTAGCCCCATATTACTTATACTTACATAGAGAGTACAAAGATTTCCCATACGATGAAAAATTATACCAAAGTATGGCGGAAAAGAATGAAAAAGAGATTGAACAACTAAAGCAAAAAGTCAAAGAAGCAGAAGGAGAAGAAGAGACTGAATTAGATATAATACAAACAAATAGTAAATTATCTGAATATTATACAAGAATTATAGATCGTAAAAATGCTACTGAAAGTTTAGAAAAGACATTAGAACTTACAGCTAATACAGGCTCAAAGATTGATATATTATTAACGTTAACTAGAATTGAATTCTTTTTCAATGATCTTGCATCAGCATCAAAATACTTGGACAAGACTAAAGTATTAAGTGACAAAGGTGGAGATTGGGAACGTCGTAATAGGTTTAAAACATATAACGGGATTTATCTTATGGCCACTAGAAACTTTAAAGATGCATCCAGTTTATTGATTGATTCATTAGCTACATTTACATCATCCGAATTATGTAGTTATGAACAAATAGCACAATATTCAATTATTACAGGAATTTTATCATTAGGAAGAACTGAATTAAAGTCTAAAATAATTGATTCACCAGAAATTTTATCAATTTATTCATCAGCTAAACAACTAGAACCATTAATCAACTTGACTAATTCATTATACACTTGTCAATATAATTACTTATTTGAATACCTTTTAGAAACAAGTGATAAACTATTAGATTCAAATAAATACTTAGCTCAACATTCCAAATACTTTTTAAGAGAATTAAGGTGTAAAGCATATGCACAATTATTAGAGAGTTATAAATCATTATCAATAAGATCAATGGCAAAAAGTTTTAATATTTCAGAAGATTTCTTAGATTCTGATTTATGTAAATTTATTCCAAATAAGAAATTAAATTGTACAATTGATAAAGTTAATGGAATTATTGAAACAAATAGACCTGATAATAAAGATAGTCAGTATCATTTATTAATCAAACAAGGTGACAATTTATTAACAAAATTACAAAAATATGGAGCAGCAGTTAAATTAAGCGGTGCCGAAAAAGTAAATTAATAGGCTTAGTATTAGTTTATATACATGATGATAAAAAATTCTTTGATTAAAAAATTGATTATGGCAGTGTTATGCTTATGTAGGGATGACTAATTAAATTCAATTAACTTAAGCCCCCTCTTGTAAATTCGATTAAGCATCACATAATGTAATACTCTATTGCTGCAAACCATTAACTGCAGGAATCTTTATTTAGAAAAACAAGAATTTTTAAACCTTGAAAATTCTATTTAAACAATTAACTTTGCCAATAAACATTGCTGAAGATGATTAAAGTAATATCAAGTATATTATTAGCTACTTTATGCTTGGGTAACCCTGTTCAACAAGATGATCACTTCTTTAAAATAAATTTCGATATTCATAGAGGTAATGATCGTTCTGATATGGGTAAAGGTAGACATGCTAATTTTGTTAAAAGAGATTCTTTCGAAATGATTGTTGAAAATGCTCAAACTTTTTATTTAACTGAATTAGAGATTGGATCAAATGGTGATAAAGTTGATATATTAGTTGATACTGGCTCATCTGATTTATGGGTAATGTCACATACAGTAAATTGTCACTCGGTTAGAAGTTCAAATTCTAAAAGATCAATACATGTTGGTGATATGCTTACTCTGCCATTACAAGAATCAGACGAATTAACCTATATAAATGCTTCAAAAACTACTGAATTAGTAGAAGACAATCGTGTACAAGGTAAAGGTTTCGGTGATACTATATTAAGTATGATTGGTATCTCAACTGATACTCCGCAAGGACCCGACGGTGGCTCTAGTGGCTCTGGGTCTTCTGGTTCTACTGGGTCTACGGGCTCTTCGGGGTCTAGTGGGTCTAATACTTGCACTTCATATGGTTCCTTTGATACCGGTGCTTCAGATTCATTCACGAGAAATTCTTCAGCTCCACGATTTTCCATTCAGTACGCTGATGGAAGCTCTGCAAGTGGTATTTGGGGTCATGATGATGTTAAAATTCATAATGTCACCGTTAATAACTTATCATTTGCTGTCGCTAATGATACGTCATCAGATATTGGAGTTTTAGGCATTGGATTACCAGGTTTAGAAACAACTTTCTCTCAAGGTAATGCCAATAGTTATCAATATGAAAATTTACCACTTAAACTCAGAAATCAAGGAATTATTCGGAAGAATGCTTATTCAGTTTATTTAGGTAAACCAAATGATGACACTGGTACAATCTTATTTGGTGCCGTTGATCATGCTAAATATTCAGGTACCTTAAGAACAGTTCCAATTGTTAATAGTCTTGCGTCAATGAATTACAAAGAAGCTATTAGATTAGAGATTAATCTCAATGGTATTCAATTATCCGGTGATGATGAAACTGCATCAGTTACTGACAATGGTTATGCGGCTTTATTAGATACTGGATCTACATTATCGTACTTCCCTGATAATTTACTTAGTAGATTAGGTTCGATGCTTGGTCTTAGCTATTCTAGTAGTATAGGAGCTTATCAAATCAATTGTAATGCAGGTGATAATACTCACCTTTCATTTGATTTTAGTGGTATCAATATCACAGCTCCATTAAGTGATTTTGTTATTAGAGCCAGTAGTTCAGTTTGTGTTTTAGGTATTTTACCTCAAGGACAAGGAAGTGATTATATATTGTTAGGAGATAATTTTTTGAGGAATGCTTACGTTGTATTTGACCTTGATGATTTAACAATGTCATTAGCACAGATTAATTATACGGATGAAGAAGATATCGAAGAGATTGTTTCATCAATCCCAAATGCTGAAGTTGTTTCAACTGCACAGACTGCGGCATTCACAGGAGGCTCTGAAAGTACTAGTGATAGCACGTTTGACCTCGATAATGATAAAAGTAATGATGCCACTCAAAAATTTCCAGCAATCATCACATTAATCTCTTTCATTATAGTGATTACTGCATTGTAATCAATTATGACTCTTTCAAAATATATGATATGTAATTTACTATTTTAGAACTTCTTGGTGCGAAATTGTGTTAATAATCACTTATTATCAGTCACTTGAAAAGTTATTACTTCAGTATATTTTGTTTAATTATTAATAAACTCTATATATACTGAAAGTATTGAAATGGATAAGTTCGTATATTGTCTTTGTATAATTTAGTAATCTACTAACATTTTAGTAATAGTAATCAGCATTCCCCTGGTCAGCCGGGATCTAATCGACCTCCCACTTCGTCTAACGAAAATAGGGATCAACTGTCAGAACCAACAGACCAGCAACAGACACCAAATCAGCATCAAACAGCTAATCAGCAACAGACAACTAATCAGCAATCATCTGAATCTACATCAGAATCAAATAGAACTGAATTTGAACCAACATCCGCAAACGATGAAGCCAATAGAAGGCATGCATTTGATTCAACTTTTGCTTCAGCCTTGAACTCAATATTCAATAGACCTACTTTTGATTCACAAGATTCTACAAATCAACCAAATCTGTCAGGCTCATCGGCTCCTGCTGATAATAATTTAACAAATTTAATTGATGATGCATCAGATTCTGGTGCAATTGTTATAACTATTAATTACGTATTCTCAGATGAAAATAATCCGAATAACCCTAATAGATCAGGTTCATTAGTATTGACCTTGCCCAATAATACTAATAATCGAAATCCAAGAATACTCGATGAGTTCATAAGACTTGCTACTCAAATAGCTTATACAGCCATCGTGAACGGCATGCAAAATGAAAAGAAAGGTGTTACTCTTGAAAGATTCAAATCATTCCCCATTGTAGCACATGCTGATCTCGATCAAACAGAATGCTCCATTTGTTTGGAAGAATTTGTCGATAATCACACAAAAGTACTAGACCCAGATAGCAAAAAAGATTCCGAAAAGCACTCAACTAAAAGGAGAAAAGTAGGGACTGATACATTCATCAGTACAGAAACTGATCCTGAACCTTCTGCACAAGAAAGGAGATCACAAACTCTGCAAGTTCAATTCCTAAAGGATTGTAATATTGAATTTTCTCATTGTGCAGTCAAGTTACCTTGCAATCATATATTCGGTCAATCTTGTTTAGCAGAATGGCTCAAGGGAAATGTCACTTGTCCATTATGCAGAACGGCAATAAAAGATGATGCAGCATCTTCGACATCATCTTCAGCTACTACAATCAATATTCCAAATGTCCCAGAATCAGGCAATTCAGGTACTCCAAATGTTCGAGTTGTTGATAGAAGTGGTGAAGAAGTAAGATTTTTATTACAAGATGAACCGGGTGAAGGTAGACCACGGATATTTAGGGCTCCTTTTATTCGTACCGCACAGATTCCTACAACAACTCCATCAGGTCCAACTTCGTCACCCTCATTTTCGTCAACATCTACAGCGTCCAATAGAACTCCATCTTTAGGTAGACAAAGTCTTTTCAATAACATTAGAGATTACTTTCGTACCACAGCTCAAGAACCATTGTTCCCATCTTCAGTGGAAAGCAGAAGAACTGCTACTGGTGTTACTACTACAACTAGTGAGAGTACGAATTTACCTAGTACTACTGTATCAGCATCAATGGCAGTACCCATTCCTTCTATTACAAGACCTGTCACTGACTCTGCTGATGAAGTTATAGATTTTCTTAATTTAAGAAGCTTGACAGATGACCCACCGAGAGAAACGACTACGCAGACTGAAACAACTAGAACAAGTACAACTCAATCATCTGATGCAACCAGAACAATGCCAACTGAACATAGTACGGAACAAACTAGAGAGTCGGAACCCCAATCGAATGTCTCACCTAGTGAACATAACTCATAATATTGTTTAATGATTTATGACCATATGAAGATGACAATTATGAACCTGATAAACGAAATAATGAATATTTATATTAAATATACCCAGCATTAAATATATACATTACCGAGTTTCTATTTGAAAAATTTGGCGTACCTTGCTTTTTCATCTTTCTTTTGATTCTCCAATGCCTCTTCAGCATTTTTAAGTTCCCGTTTTATCACTTCATCCTTAGGAACATATTCAGATGCTGATTTGAAGTCTTTTGCAGCTGGTGCCCATTTATTCAATGCAGCATACGCCAAACCTCTTCTATAATAAGCTTTACCCTTTTCAGCGTCAGTAGTTTTATCTAAATTTAATAGATATCCAGAGTAATCAATAGCCCTTTGGTAGTTCTTCAACTGTAAATGAACTAACGCAACATTTAAATAAAGTTTTTTCTTTAAATCGTAATATTTAACATACCATTCTGGCTCTTGTTCATCGTCAGGGATATACTCCATTACGTACCTCAAACACTTGACGTACTTGAATAAAGCATCTTGTTTTCTTCCTTGTTTCAAGAGCATTGTACCACTTTCTTTCATAATACAAGATGCATTATATACCAGCTCGGAAGAGTCTTTATCAATATGTTCGTCATCATCCGGGTACTCTTCATATACATCACCACCTATCTGATCGTAGCAGGCATTGAAGATTGGTATATCCATTGATTCATCCCATTCTCCACAATTCTCAATGAGTACAATTTCTTCTTCAACTGGAACATTTTCTTTGTTGGTATTCACCCTCTCTACTTCTCTTACAACGGATTTGCCATGTTTAACTCTACCGAAGATTGTGTGCTTACCGGTGAGATGAGTCAGCGGGTAAGTAGAGATAAAAAATTGACTACCATTGGAGTCTGGATCAGTATTTGCAGTACATAATTTAAATGGACCGTCCAATGGTTCATCTTTATTTTCAATGCCAAATAGACCATCTTTCAAGGTGGATAAGTTACCCGTGCCAAACTTTGGATTGGGGTATGGGGCTCCTTTACAATTAACGATATCACCTGCTTGTATAATAAAATTCTTGATGATCCGATGGAAATAATTACCTTTATACGACAATACTTCACCATCATTATTTGTTGTATTACCCTTACATAAATTCAAGAAATTCTCGGCTGCTTTAGGGGCAAGGTCGTCATATATTTCGAATACGATTCTACCAACTCTGTTGTCCCCAATTTTCACATCTAAGTAAGCGTGAGGTCTTACAACTTCAACTTTCATGGTTGTGATTTTCACTGATTTATGATGAGATTTTCGTGAGAAGTTTATAACTAATGTATAGAACAAGTATCAAATCTGTTAGATTAGATAGACGATTTTTATCTAATGGTGGGTATTTGGCAACTCTAGATAAGGCTAGAGAAGATGTGTGTAAGCTTTTAGAGGCGCAAGATAGATCGTCATATGTTATTGGTCAATATATGCCAGAACCAACCAGAGATGCGTTCTTAGCAATCAGAGGATTCAATTTAGAAGTCAATAAAATTGTAGGGGCAAAACACTCAGCTAGTAGTAGGACAGCTAAGGCATCATCACAATTATCCAATACCATGGGGATTTCAACATCTGACATTAAATTTAAGTTTTGGAGTGATTTATTATCAAAGATCTTTACAAACCCAGATTCTGAAACTAATGTTGGGGAACCAATTGCATTTTTACTTAGGGATGCATTAAGAAACAATATGAATCTTGACATTTCCTATTTTCACCAATTTTTACAGACTCGGAAACATTTCTTAGACACTAATGCATTTAATACTGTTGATGATATTTGCTCATATGGAGAGGGAACATACTCTCAATTAAACTATTTGACTCAAGGGCTTTTATTATCGCCAGGAGTATCACCATCATCTATTAGTTTACTTGAACATAGTCCTAAACTTCAATCATTAGTAAGTGATATTGCTGCACATATTGGTCAATCGACTGCTATTGCATCTATGATACTCGGTATGAATTATTATTCAACCACTAGAAATCATATCACTGTACCTATAGACCTTATGACAAAATTTGATCTTTCACAAGAGACTTTCTTTAGGTTAACTCAAGGGCATTTAAAAGATCAAAGAGACATTCAATCAGCTCGTGAAAAATTAAAGAATATTGTATACGAAATTGCAGTAACAGCTAATGATCACCTTTTAACCGCTAGAGATAAGTTAAGTAAAGCTAGGGATGAAATTAAACAAGTTGTACGGGAAACTCCTAATGATAAACTCATTCAAAAGCAAAGTAAAAACTGGAGAAAGAATATTCCTGATGTCATATTTACACCATTTATGGTATCAATACCTACCAGTTTATACTTAAAAAAACTTGAAAAACTTGACTTTGATGTAATGAATCCTGCTATTCAAACAAAAGAGTGGAGGTTAGCTTGGACTTCATATAAGAATTATTATCGTAGAACAATTTAGTTATCTTGTAAATATATGTGGGTATCCCATTTTTGTCGCGTAGCAGGTTTGTTGAATTTGAAAACATTTCTTACAGGTAGATTAAATAAAAGTTGTAGTGATAATGACAGAATTTAAGGCATTACCACCGCAACGATTCTTTAAATCTCCTACTCCAGCGGGGATATTAAATGTTGAATCAAATGAAGTTAATTATAATTTATCAAATCAATTAAACTCTGTAGCGATTGATCCAATAACTTTAACAATTAATGAATGTATGATTATTTCATCTGCTATGAGAAAGATGTCAAGATGGTCTCAAAGTGGTGTAGCTGCTATATTAGGAGGTGGTGATATCTTTGGTGGTGAAGATGAAATGAATAGTTTAGGTATTTCAGGTAATTTTAGTGCAAATGCTAGAAATAATTCAAGTAATGATAATCCTTTATTATCAAGTTTTATTCAATTAAGGTCAATATTATCCGAAGCTTCAAGCCTTGATGATATAGATAGCTTAACCATTCTTCAGCCATTTTTAATGATTATTAAATCTGCATCAACTTCTGGTCATATAACTTCTTTAGCATTAGATTCTATTGCTAAATTCTTAAACTATGAAATAATATCTTGGAGGTCAAAAAATTTACAAGCTTCCTTGATACAGATCAATTCGGCCTTAACTCATTGTAGGTTTGAAGCTGCAGATCAAGGTTCTGATGATGCTGTATTACTTAAAGTATTGAGATTAATGGAAACCGTTATAACTTCTCCATTATCTAATTTATTACCCAATGAAGTGGTTAGTGAAGTTATCCAAACGTGTTTATCATTAGCCTGTAATAAGAGAAGGAGTGAAGTTTTAAGAAAAGCAGCAGAAATGACCATTTCCTTAATTACTGCTAGAATTTTTCGTCAATTAAAAATGATTGAACCTGAAGATGCTAATTCCGATGATGTTCCTACTGATTTTACTGGCACTCATCTTCCAGAAGATATTATAGGAAGTGCTAATGCTGATGCTGGTACTCCAGTACCGGAATCAAAACCAGAAACTAAACCAGAACCCGAGGGTACAACGGAAGAAACATCTGAAGATTCTAAAGAATCAGAAGCTCTGGAACAAATTAAACAGGAACTGACCGCAGAGCACGAGACTAAAGTTGCTGAAAAGGAACAAATCCATTTCGAAGAACCGTTTGGCATTGCTTGTATCATTGAATTTACTGGAATTTTAATTTCAATGATATCTCCTACAAATCAATACCAACACATGGAAAGTACTAGAGTTTTAGCATTAAACCTTGTGACCACCATTGTGGAAGTTGCTGGTTCTGATATACCAGCTCATCCTTCATTAATGAACTTAATGGCAGACCCAATTTCAAAACACTTGCTCCTGATTATAACTACAGTTGATTCTCCTCCTTTATTACAAGCAGCATTGAGATTATTTACGACCTTGGCCATCGTATTGGGGAGTCACTTAAAGTCTCAAATTGAATTAAGCTTCAACCTTATATTCAATTCAATCTACCCAGAAGAGCCACCAAAAAAGAAGGATACCAAAAACTCCAATAATAATACTGTCCACCGGTTAGCAGCTTCTAAAGAGATGCTATTGGAATGTATCTCATTATTATGGACCA
>JAKUBW010000003.1:600000-849081 GCA_030674785.1 Yamadazyma pseudoaaseri | reverse complement strand
AAACCATTATTAAAAGCTGGTAGAGCATTCCATAAATACAGAGTTAAGAGAAACTCATGGCCAAAGACTAGAGGTGTTGCTATGAATCCAGTTGATCACCCACACGGTGGTGGTAATCATCAACATATTGGTAAAGCTTCTACCATTTCTAGAGGTGCTGTTCCAGGTCAAAAAGCTGGTTTAATTGCTGCTAGAAGAACTGGTTTATTACGTGGTTCTCAAAAAACTGAAGATTAAACTTTTTATTCATTTAATTTGTCGAATCTTATAATATCAAATAATAAATATTATGTATCAGTAATTACGCTTTTTCTGTTGTAGTAACATTTTCTTTACTTTCACTAATTGTTGCCTCTGTTTTGCTGCATGGTTCAACTGGACTTCTTGGAATTTCAATATTCTCTTGTAAAACTATTTGTGCTTCTGCATCCGGTATGACAGCTTCAGCCCCTGGTCCAACTTTTACTAAAGCATCTGATTCAGCTTGTGCTAATTCCTCTGTTACTGCTTCGACTTCCTGTGCCACAGTTTCAAGTTCCCCCATGTCTCCCTCTGAGACCTTTTCGGCTTGTTTACGTTTAGCATCGGCTGCAACAACTTTTTGAATCTTATCCATGAATGCACTCTTAATCACGATACTTCTACCCCTAATCTTTCCTCCCAGTAATTTTTCAATCACATCGCTTATCAGACTATCGGTCTTTAATGTAATAAGTCCACTTTTTGAACTTCTAAATAAATGTGATCTATTCTTCTTTTCAGTAAATATATAAATCTGCTGGGGGTTAAACTCTTCAAAGAATTTTCTAACATGTTTATCTTCAACTCTCCTATGGAGGTAAGGAATATAAACCGTATCAATGGAAATTTCTTTTTCTTCTTCAGGTGTTTTAACAATAAACGGAGAATGAGTTCTAGCGTATAAAACTCTACCATTGAATACAGAACCATTAATAGCTTTTGCCACTTTTTGGGCTTCATCTGCGTCAACGAACTCTGCATATGCAATACCTAGAGGTTTACGCTTATTAGTTCTAAATGCAACGGTGTGATTGGGGATAATAACCGTTACGCTTTTAGTTAGTATACATCATATTATCACTGATTAGTAAAACTTACAGTTTGAAATTGCTTAAAAAGGCAGAAAGCTCCTCTTCAGTACTATAATAGTCGACGTTTCTTAAGTATACGAAATTGCTCATATGTGTAGACTCTATTAGTTTGTGGTTTCTTATGGGTGTTGCAAAAACCTTTTATATATTAATGGTCGTGCGTGGCCAATTATAATCACCCCCCCCCCAAATTATTTAAATTAAGCCACTATAGTAGTAATAAAGCCAGTAACGGTAGTAAGTTTACGTCCAGTAGAGATAAATCCTAAATTTAGTACCAGTATAGTACTAGCCCCTGCATTGTCTATTCACGCGACAACTGAAAATTTCCCATAACAACTTATCGATGAAATTACTATACAAAGAATCTCCTAGGACGATAGTGTTATACTCAGAGACTTATAGTCTCTTGTTCCGACAGGTGCAATCTAAGCGCAGTAGCGAACCGGTAGTTTCAATGGAAATTCTCCCTAATAATCGTATCAGAAAACTGGACGGTTTTAAATCACTACTCAATAGAGACGTCTTTGGATGTTTAGGATTTATTAGCGTTGATAATCAAATATTCCTCGCTATTATTACAGGAGCTATAACCCAAGTGGCTAAACCGGTTAACTATGAGTCTGTTGATAAAATTTACTCCGTTGACTTTATCTCATTAACTAAGGACACCTGGGACTTTGCTACACTTGATTCTAATGGGATGCCCATTCAAAATGCTAATGGAATCCTGGAAGATGAGTACGAGAATGGATCTTACTCAACCGAAGCACATCCGTGTAATGACATTAAAAAATTGCTTTCAAATGGTTCTTTTTACTATTCGAATGACTTTGATTTGACTTCTTTATTACAGAATAGAGGTATCGATAGTAAAAGATTGAAGAATCAAGGACCTCATGATGTAGACATCAACTTACTGCACTACCTGGAGGAATATATGTGGAATTCTTTTATGATGGAGGGATTAATCAAGTATCGGTCAACGTTGGACTCTAACATCCAGACTCTCTTGGACGATAATAAATTCTTAACTACCGTCATTAGAGGATTTGCTAAGACGGTACCGTTGAACTCTAAAGGTGATAGTATCACTATAATATCCAAACAATCATGGAAAAGAGCTGGTACTAGATTTAATGCTAGAGGTATTGATGATAACGGTAATGTAGCAAACTTCGTAGAGACCGAATTTATCTACAATAACCAATCCAGAGGGTCTATTTCCTCATTCATTCAGATAAGAGGATCAGTTCCTGCATTTTGGGAACAAGATTCTACTTTAATTAACCCTAAAATTACAATTACTAGAAGTTTAGAAGCTACACAACCAATCTTTGACGTTCACTTTAATAATATCTGCTCCAAGTATGGAGTGTGTCATGCGGTGAATTTATTGTCAAAGACAAAGACTAGTGAAGTGCCAGTTCTGAGACGATACAGGGAACTAGTCAATAGAGCTAATAGAAAAGGTGAATTATCATACACTGAGTTTGATTTCCACCACGAAACTAAACAAAGTGGTGGATTTAGTGGTGCTACTAAGATCTTGCCTTACTTATATGACTCATTAGAACAATTCGGATGGTTCTCTTATGATATCGATCAAGGGGAGACTATTACGAAGCAAGATGGTGTTTTCAGAGTTAACTGCTTGGATTGCTTAGATAGAACCAATTTAATTGAACAAGTGATTTGTCAACATGTATTGGAGTGTATCATCAACAACCAAACTTCAAGAGATCGTTATGAGACCACAGATATTCTTGCTAATTACAATTCATTATGGGCAGATAATGGTGATGCTATATCTCAAATTTATACTGGTACCAATGCCTTGAAGTCATCATTCTCCCGGTCAGGTAAAATGAATTTAGCTGGTGCATTATCTGATGTAACAAAGTCAGTTTCCAGAATGTACCAAAACACATTTGTTGATAATAGGAAACAGAGCACTATGGATTTGTTGTTAGGGTACGACTCTAAAAACTCGATCGCTGTACGGATATACGATCCCGTCAGTGATTACGTGCAAGAGAAAGTCAAACAACAGGAACAATCATTCACTAGCTACCAAGATATCTTTATATTCACTGGTACCCTTAATGTTAATGCGACATTACCTAATCCATCATTTGATTTAACTAGCTGGTTATTCCCCGATGAAAACTTGACGTTACCACTACCAGATGTATATGCTATTGGGTTACAAGAATTGATTGAATTGAACGCCGGGTCAATTTTGAACGCTGATAGTTCAAGACCTGCAAAATGGGCAGCAGTTATTGAAAAGCAATTAAACAGTCAAAATGAACAATATTTACTCTTGAGAACAGAATCAATTGCATCCATGACCATCTTATTATTTGTCAAGAAGAGTCAAGTAACCCATGTTAGTCACGTTTCAGGTTCTTCAAAAAAGACCGGATTAGGTGGTATGACAGCTAATAAAGGTGCATGTGCCGTTAGATTAAACTATGGAGCTACAACATTCTCCCTTATTACTTCACATTTGGCTGCAGGGGTTAATGCAACGTTTGAACGTTACAATGATTACTCCACAATTATGTCCAGCTTAACATTTGTCAGAAATATGAACATTATAGACCATGATCACGTTATTTGGTTCGGAGACTTGAACTACAGGATCAACCTAATGAATGAACACGTACGGCAATTAGTAGCTGAGCAGCAGTACGATGAATTATTCGAACACGATCAATTAGCCAACGAAATGAGCGGTCGTAAAGGTGCATTTAAAGGGTTCAATGAGTTCAACATAAAGTTTAACCCAACTTACAAATTCGATAAAGGAACTTCCGACTATGACACATCAGAGAAGCAAAGAGTTCCATCTTGGACTGATAGAGTATTATCACGGACCCAAAATGATGCACATCCATTATTGCAATTGAACTACAACTCGTTGATGGATATTAAATTAAGTGACCATAAACCAGTGTACGCTACATTCAAGTGCAAAGTCAAATTCGTTGACGAACAGAAGAAATTAGCTTTATCTACTGCTATTTACGAAGGGTATAAACGAGAACACCAAGGATCGGATTCCTCTTCCATGGAAGGCAGTATGAGTCCTTCAACGAGTTTCGTATCCGAGACTTTGTCAGATATGAACTTACTAGATGATTTTGCTCCTAGTTCAAGTGTTCAAAAAGAGAATTCAGGTCCTAGTGTCCCATTACCACGAAGACTACCACCAACTAATAGTTTATTAGCACGGAAAGTTCCACCACCACCTAGTAGTAGAAAGGCCAGTGAAATCGATATGACTACTGGTAAACCACCAGTAGCTAGGAAATTACCTCCAAGGCCAACAGATATTGAGTTAACAGATACCTCAGTGAGGTCGACCCCAGAATTATCGACGACTAAAACGCTGTCACCGCCACCACCACCCACCAGAAGAACAAATATACCTATGGGATTCTCATCCACGCCACTTATCCCATCTAGGTCCAATTCTGTAACTCCACAGTCTGAAAAAGTGACACCATTAGTGCCAAAGAAACCAGCATCGTTAGCATCAAAGCCACCAATTATTTCAGCCCCCGTATCGGCTCCAGTAACTACAACCACTAGCCCTGAACCAACTGGACCCATACCACCGCCACCACGGAAATCAGACGCTAAAACAATGTCAGACTGGAAACCACTTGTACCAAAATAATGGTTTTTACACGTCATTTCTAAATACATATTTTACCCACTCTGATAAATCGCGGTAATGCTCTCACCACATCAGCTCCAGCAGTTAAAGAGCTCAGTGCTATTCCGGGACGAACAATTCGACTTATTGAATGCGTTCATTAGCACCAACTCAGCTACTAGCATTCCGTCAGTGTTTATTCATGGGTATAAGTCATGCGGGAAATCGTTAGTGGTAAGGCGATACTTAGACCAATTGGCGGTAAATTATACGTGGATTGATTGTGATCCACTCTTAACTATAAGATTATTATTACGGAAATGTCTCGTAGGGATCTACAACGATCTGGGTCTACAATACACCGAGGAAGATATCCTCTGTGATAATTTCTCCCAATTCCTACATCGACTAGAATCATTCATCTCCGCTAACAATTACCATAAACAACACGTACTAGTACTAGATAGAATCGACCAATTCATGGAAGAACCTATAACTATGATGAAATCATTCGATAGGATGCGAGACGTTGTGAATGTCAACAATATCACCATTGTTTTCATCAGTAGAATGGAATTACCTAATCCTTTAGTTACCAGTTGCATACCCCAGATATATTTCCGTCCTTATTCACCCGAGCAAGTAATACTGATATTTCAAGCCAACCAGTTCTGCCATTTTAATCAAGATATTAATGCAGAGACCGAGAAACAATTTTGGAACTCGTTCTGTCAGGTAATTATTGAGCTGACGTACGATTACTGTGGATCAAATTTAACGTTGTTAATTGACTTAGCAGTGCAAAAATGGGATCAGTTCACAGAGATTGTAGAAAATGGTCAAGTGGCACCTAATGAGTTTATGAAAGTGTTTAAAGAGAATAAGAATATGTTTCAAGATGATACAATTAAGAATACCACAGTTCAAGATTATCATACCGGTGAATTAGAACAAGAGGGTACATTAATATCCTTAGCAGATATGACACATACTGCAAAGTTCATATTGATAGCGTCATACTTAGCATCATATATTGATCCAAGATTCGATGTCTACTATTTTACAAAATCTAAAAATCCAAAAGCTAAACCGACAAAGAAGTCAAAAGAGCTTACGAAGAAAGACCTCGATTCTAAGCTCTTACTGGCGAATTTCTTTGACTTAGAAAGATTATACGCTATATTTCTTGTGATTTACCGTAATGAATCCAAAACGTTTAATGAAGAATACGACACTGAATTAACAGAAGAAGAGCTTTTGAGTAAGCAACACGAGATATCAAAGTTCAGTATTGCAGGGAATATCGATATACAAAATCAATTGACTACATTGTTAGGAAAAGGATTAATCTTCAGACAAGTAACAAGAGATATTCTTCAACCAAGAACTCGTTGGAGGAGTAACTTGGGGTTTGAGATAATCGAAGAGATTGCTAAAGATGTAGGATTTCCATTAAGTAACTACTTAAGTTAGGCAATAGTCACAGTCTAAATTGGCATATTTGTAACTATAAATTAGCACTATCGCCGAATATAATATCATCAATATGAGTAAACTGCTTATCTCCCACTCTACGTACATATACTTTATGATCAAAATAGTTATCTTTCCAATACGACATCTCGTACTGAGAGTAAGGACCATTTATCTCGTCCAGATCGTCCCACTTGAACTCCCACACCTTCTCTCCGTAATCTTTATCAATTTTCTCATCGCTGTCCTCATCAATTTCGTCATGAGTTCTCTTCTTTCTATAAGTTTCGCCAGTTTCTCGAGTATAAAGTCGTATCAATTCTTCTCTTACCATATCATACAAGTCGACCAATCCCTTATGGATCATGAGCTTATCACACACATCGGTCAATTGCATAATCACTTGTTTCTTTCGTTTATCTTCGTCTGTTAATTGTGCCTTTTTACGTCTCTTGGAAGGTGCTAATCTCGCCATGGCTTCGAGTGGACTTTCATCGGGTTCTAAATACCCGATTAACACCGTCAATAAGTCGGAAATAGACTCAGTCACCACCACGGTATCCCTTTGTTGTACCTCCTGGGCAATTCTAGCTTTCTCTATCTGCAGTTTATCAACATTAAACAATTCATCTTCTGGCTCATCAGAGTCCTGTCGTATGAAATTCCCATCATCATCAAAGTAACCTTCTTCTGCTTCCTCTCGAAGGTTGAATGCTTCCATCTCTACGCCATCATCTGATTCCATCACTGTTCCGTTCTTTGGAACTGGAACTTCCATATCTCTTTCAAACTGATCCATATCTAACTTCTTTGGACCTTTAGCTTCTTTTTTAGTACTGACAACTTCTGTATCACTGGCGAACATATCTGAATCGTCATCTTTTTGCAGAGTTTTATCTCCATTCAGCGAAGTATCCAGGTCCAGTGAGTATTGGTCTTTAACTCTTCTCATAATTTCTCAAATTTATGCCATCAGATATAAAGCGTAGAAAAGTGATAGAAATGGTCGATATTGATGATAATTTAGACCAAATCTTACACTTAGAACAACAATATTACCAGGAAGGGTACGAAGAAGGACAACGTGAGAGTACAAGACGTCAATATAAAGAAGGTAAAGAGTATGGGTACCAAACAGGGTTTCAAAGGTTCTTAATTATTGGGTACATAAAGGGACACCTAGAGTATTGGCAGAGCCATTTGGACCAATACGAATCACCCAAATCGATTGAGTCACATGTTGCCAAAGCATTTGAATTAATTAACGAAATCCCTATTAGTAATAACGATGACGCAGTACAACTATACGAAAAGAATGTTAGTAAAATACGAAATAAAGCCCGTATAATTGCATCATTATGTAAGGAACAAGATAAAGTAAGTCAGCTTGATGAGCTAGTGCGAGAAGTTGGTGGTAATATTCAAGTATCAGAGAATGTTGATGATATGTGGTAGAGAATGCTAATATCCCGTATATACAATAAATATCAAAAGTAGAAATCAAAATCCAAACACTTGTGCCTACTTTCCAACCCGTACGATAGTATCCCTCCTAATGGACAATCATTCACCCCAATTACAAGCTGTTCTCCGTACCCATCAGCGTCACAGAAACTTAACCCAGTGCATTTACCAATAAATTCAATCGACTGTATTCGGTCAATGTTATTGGTTGATAATTCATTAACATTTACAAGTCCAATATGATCTAGACTTTCAGCCCAACAGATAAATTCTCCTTGTTTACTAAACTTAGTATTCCTTACAGGTCCTGAATGATACTTTGAATTAGTACCAAGATTACCACTCCAACAGTATAATGGTATATCACTATTTCTTCTATCCCAAACTCTTACATTACCGTCTTGATTACCTGATAATAGCCAATTTTCATTCACGGGTGACCAATCACAGCTGAAACTATGATCTTCTTGTCCCTTAAATTGTTGACAGTTATTATAGTCAAATTTAGTTCTTTTATCATAAACGATTGAAGTTATATCATCAGCTGATATGAATATTTCATTAGGGTTGAATTTATTAAGTGCTAAACAGTTCCCAGCAACTGGTAGCGTTACCTGATTGATATCTCTAGTAGTTAAATCCACATATCGTATACCTTTATCATTAGAAGAAATGATTAAATTTTCATTGTCAATTAATATGCTATTTGTTATTCCATCATACTCATTTGTTAAATTGAATTCACCTAACTGAGTAATATTATCAGGTTGTGAAATGTCCGTAAGGATATAGTTACCTTCAAATGTCCCTGATACAAGATATTTATCTGAACAACTAAGGGTTGATATCCTACTATTACTATTTTGAGGTAAATTTCTTGAATCTATCATACAATCAAGTTTCATACTACCTCTAACCAAACTCTCCAGGTCATTAATAAGTCTATTTATCTTAAAGAATGAGTGTACGCTTTCATTAGTGCTAAAATTCGTAATTGATTCGAGGTTATGATCATGATAATAACTCAGTGGGTAAAAAATCCCTTTTGCTAAATTATTACAACAAACTAAGTTCCTTAGCTGAAAATGAGTTATATGCAACTTTAACTTACTGAAAAACTTTTGAAATGTAAAGAATTCAGTTAAGTTACTGAATGAGTTGATATTAATTTTCTAAATTGTTAGTAACGAATAATGATAATGGTAGTAATCACATACATTTGATGCTAATTCAGGAGAATTAGTGATATTATGAAACCAATTTGCTGAACCTATCCTTTGTCTATCTGCATTAAATTTTTGTTTTAAATCTCTACACCAGTTAACTCCTTGGCTATCAAGATTATGGTTTATTATATCAGAATCCGAGAATGAAAATGGTAAAACTTCTTCTCTCATTTTCAAGCAGTTTAACACATTTAAAATATCTGATTTTGATAATGAAGATTCTTGGTCATAAAGAAGGTTGTATAAGAATGTTAATGACTCGGATTGATTAAGTTCATATTCTGTATCTTGTTGAGTTAAACTTCCTTGTGGAGTTTCTATAAGTTGTGTAGTTGTATCGAAATGTTCTTGAGTTAGTTCCACGGTCATCCTCTAATTTAGCCCTATGAATATGATTTTATAGTTTTTAGATTTATGATAATGAGTTGATGTGGGATCAAATTTTGTTGCGCACTAAAGTAGGTAGGGCGGGATGGTGTGGGCGGAATGGGAGGTGGAAGAGCGGAGAGATACTCGAATATTAACTACTAGAACCGTTATACGACCACACCACTAGGTTAATACTGTTAAATTTAATGTTATAGATACTCAACTGTATTTTCAGCTCAGTACTTTAAACTGCACCAAATTCAGTAGTTCAGTACCCAATTCCTGTCACTATCTTCTCACAGGAACTTAACCACTATACGCCACACCTGAGATAATTTTGCTACATCGCACTCCGATCCGGAACTATAAATTCTGTCAGTTACCTTTATCACACTATGTCAGGACATAAATATCACTTTGACGTATCAATGTCATGCTCCGGATGTTCTGGAGCCGTTGAAAGAGTTTTAAAGCGTTTGAACGGAGTAGAAAAATATGATATCTCTTTAGAGAATCAAACAGTTGATGTTGAGACAAGTGACAATGTAGATTTTGACACCGTTTATCAAACCATTTCAAAGACTGGCAAAACTATTAACAAAGGCGCTGTTGTCTACTAATATATTTTGATTTACTAATATATACTATTCAATGTTTCTGAATTCTACAATTTCGTCGATGTAATTATCTCTTAGTTCACTTTGAACAAAACAGTTTTGGATTAGTAATACTAATTCGTTAGTTGTTAAATTATAGAAATCTCCCTGATAGAATCTTCCAATTATATCCACTAAATGACTATTGATTAAGAACTTGAAGTTTGCTACTTTGTTCATAGATTCTGGTATTTCCTCATTGATTAAACTTAAATTATACTTAAAGATTTGTTCAAACTCACTGATAAGCTTAGTTAAATTCTCTGAAATCATTTCTGTTATATCTGGTATGGATAATATAAGATTAATGATCCAGTTGTTGATGAACTCAATGGTAAACTGGATCAACTCCTTAAATGCAAAGAAGTTTGTTTCGATTAATTGAGTCTTGAAAATGTTAGTAAACCAGTTTTCAACTTGTTTCAAAACGAGCTTATTGTCTTCTTCTACCTTGATATTGATAAGAATTTCAAAGAGTTTCTTGGATATGTTATTTTGGTTCCTTTTGATAAGTTTATCACAAAAGTCACTGACGCTTGTGATACCCATATTTTTCGCCAAATATTGTAAGTCGTTATATATAAGGTAAGATTCTGCAATATTGGGGTAAGTTATGCTTGATAATGCTAAGATCGCAGATATAAGTGGACTAAAGTCTTGGGTAGAATCAATTTGGAAATCGTTAATGATTTCAATAAGTTCATCCGGAAGGTTAGAGATCTTAATCGTGGTAGTTACCTTAGATTCAAATGGTGATTTCTCCTTAGCAACTTCTACTTTCGGTTCCACAGTCGGTGCTGGTTCCTTTTTTTCATCCCAGTCATCCCAGCCATCGTTCCAACCATCTTCTTCTTGTTTTTTTGGTTCTTGTTCTTGTTCTTGTTCTCGTGGTTGTGGTTCAGATGGGTTTTCATCCCATCCATCGTTCCAGCCTTCATCCCATTCTGAATCTTTGTCACTCTTATTGCTCATGACTTCAATTTTCTTCTCCATAGTATTCAACTTTTCTTCAATGTCATCGTATCTCTTTTTATCCACTTCCCATTTAATCTCTCGAAGATTTTTAAACTCAGTACTCTTGAATTTGCTTCTTATCTTGTCTATAAAGTTATCAATCATCCAATTGTTATAAATTTCATCTAATTTTGCATTAAAATTATTAGTATCATTGCTTAAACTAATAGACAAATTCCAGTCTTTGAACAGTAATATCTTAATAAGCATGGATTTCAAATTATTGTCATTGATTAAAGAGCCTATATTCTCTGAGATCAAATTGATCAATTTATTAGAGATCTTGGAATCATACAGTCGATGTAAATTTGAAATTCCAAGTTGATCAATGAATTGAATAAACACAAGTATCGATTGTAATACTTCTGATACTGACCCATTTGAGTCCTTTATTACCAATTCGTTATCTTCTACGTCTAAGGACTTAAAGTTTAATCCTAAAACATAAGACTCCCAGATTAATTTGTACTCAGAGATTAACTCATTAACATTGATTCTATCGTCGAGTGAGCTAAACTTATTAATCCAATCGACAAAATCTTCAAAAATTACTGATTCAACTTCATTCACAAACTTGTCACTACTGGGTAGGTATTTCTTAAAGTTAACCTTGAGATTTTGCCATAATTCATCGATGAGTTGTTGATACTTGTTAGTTAATTCAAACTTAACAATAAGGTCATCATCTAATGCCTTCAACTTAGTGCAAAGATTAGTGAAGTGTCCATATAATGACTCTAAGCTCATAAGAAACAATTCCTGGTCCATAAATACTTCAATCTCGTGTATCAACCCCTTAATGATCCAAAGTTCATTCAATATACTCAAGCTGTGATTCAAATCAGTAATTTGCTCATTCAATTTACTGATTGATGTTTGAGACTCACTCTTTGTAAAGTTAGCATCTTCAATGATACTGAAAGACGTGATGGACTCGTGGTATCCAGTGATGCTTCGTTCCACATCTTGTAACTGTTGATTATATCGTTGCTTTAACCGCTGAATCGACATATCGCGATTTTATTGAGAGATGTATATTTACTCTTTATCGACAACTTGTAAGTAATAGTAATAGAAACTAATGATTCTCATATGACCTTCAATAGATGCAAATTCTCCAATTGAATGAGCAAAATGAGATTCTCCGGTGTATTTAATACCAGGAGCGTACCGATAGATATTAGCAGTTAAATCCCAATACGATTTAGTATCAGTATTACCGCCAGCAAACAACGGAGCTACAACAAACGTACCATCATCTTTAACGATATCTTCATAGAAGTACTTTAATGAACCACCAAATGTGTTCCAAGCTTGAGTTCCCATGGGGCTAACAGGTGATGGTTCTAATACTTCATCGAGTTTATAGTTGAAGTAACCATGTTTAGTTGGTTCGACAATTGTTTTACCATTAAATTTAACCCCCAAGTCAAATCGTTTAGCTATAGCCTTAACATCTTGTAAAACCTTACTGGAAGTCAGATCAACAGACTCTTCAGCAGCAATTCTATGGTTTATTAATAGTGATACATATTCAGGTAACGCATTAGATTTCACACCTCCATTAATAATATCAATGGCTTGCGTAGTTACAATTAAACTACCAAGGCCATTATCTTCAAGATACTTCATCACTTTAGCATTAGATTTTGGATCAATTTGAGCTTTTAAAACATCTCCCTTTAATGATTTATCCATATCTCCATGCTGGGCAGCACATTGCAAAGTATCTAATAATGGGTTAGCATTGGTCAAGATATGTTTAAAAGGATTCTCTTCAATTCTATCCACTAACTTAGCCATGATTCCAATACCTGTATACTTTGGTGGAACTGATGAATGTCCACCAGGGGTATACAACTCAACAATCGAATTGACATGTCCTTTTTCGCTAGTAGGAATTTGAATAAAGTTCTTACCAAAATATTCTTGATACCCTTCAGCCCCTTCATCAATCAATGCATACAATGATTCGGGACCATATCTATCAAATATGAATCTACTCAAGGCAGTAGCACCAGTACCTTGACTTTCTTCATCATATCCAAAACCTAATAAAATAGTTCTTTCTGGGTTAAATTTACCTTCTTTCAACAATAATTCAATTACTTCAAACAATGCCATCATTAAATCCTTACAGTCAGTAGCACCACGTCCATAAATTTTATCATCTTCTACAGTACCTGAGAAAGGTGGATACTTCCATTGATCAATGGTCTCTTCAGGAACTGGTACAACATCTTGATGTGCCGTTAATAATATTGGTTTCTTATCAGGATTTGATCCTTGCCAAGTATATAATAAAGCGAATTTATTAACTTTTTCCACTTTAAGCTTATTATGAACCAATGGATACTTTTTAGCTAAAAATTCATGTAATTTAGTAAATTGTTGCCAAACAGGTTCAAGCTTATATAATTCATCTAAATTATCTGTTACATTAGGATTAATCATTTCATCAGTTGAAATAGTTGGAATTTGAATTGCTCCACTCCATCTATCAACAACTTCTTGCTTATACTGTTCATCATTCAAAATTTGGCTTATCTTATCAAAATCATAAACGAACGGTTTTGGGTCGACTTTATCTAACATTGGACATAATGAATCATCTGCCTTAATATTGACTTGACCTTTTAGTAAAGTAAACGAAGTGATCGCTGCAATAGCAACACCAAACAATACGATTGGCTTATAATTATTACGTTTAACAGATTTATTAGTTGGTAATAAAGGAGTACTCATAATTAAGATTATGCGTGGTGCCGTACATTAAATATTTAGTTATCTCCGGTTTAAAATCCGCACTATATTAAGTCTTCAGTTATATCATCATCAACGTATTCATCATCTTTGTTCATTCTATAAATTGTCATAAACATACTTGTAACATTTAACCCTGACATAAACCAATCAGGCACGGGGAATCCATAAACTTCAATTGTATTAAATAGTAAATCTAATAAATTACCAAATAATTCCAAGTATAACATGACTTTATCAAATTTTAAGTCTTTTAAGACTTTTTCGTACTTTTTCACCATTGAGTTATCGAATAGTTTATTGTTATTTTGTGCTAATAAATTCAATTCAGTTTTTATCTTATTCTCTTTCTTAATTAAATTGAGTAATTGACTAACAGTCTTTCTGATTAAGAATAATAGTAATACTATCCATAATTTGTTGGTCTGTTTGAGTAAACTCAATAATTTTTTAGGGAACATTGGCATCTTGGAGAAAAGGTGTAGGTTATCTAAAACGTTTGCTATAATCTCTAAGAAATTAATCAAATTACGTTCAAATACTTTGAATTTAGATGCTTTTATGAGTTTCTTAGGTGTTTGATACTGTATGGGAGTTAGCCTGAACTTATTGAATAATGGACTGTATTTATTCTCTTGTGAGGTAGGGGTAGATTCAGGTATAGGATATGTAGTGCTGTACTTATTAAACCCTTGTTGTGACTTATTTTTCTGAGCGATAATGTATTTGGATAAATTATTAAGTTTGTCGTTAGTTATTGAAGGATTTCCTTTCTTTTGTTCTTTCTCTGCCAATTTTAACAAGTTATTTAACAATTCTTGTTTATTGGAATCATTCATGGTGACGCTTATGATTTTTTATCCCGCGGAGTCATAGTAGAACTTGTCGTGTACTAATGGCAAATAAATGGGGTTATATTACACTACACACAATTTCCAGTAACTTCCTAAATTTGTTATCACATCCACTATAACCTGATTCGTCAATATTGATATTGGTATGTATGATAGCTAATGTTGAACTATCTAATTTTATTTCGTATTTATTGAAGTTTAGCACTATCATTTCCTCTTCGATGTGACTACTGAATGTAGTATCAGTAAGCCCTTTGAGTAAATCATTCATTTTTGTCAACCAATTACCTAAATGAGTGAACTCGTTAGCGTTACTGCTTTTAAATTTACTTAAATCTCTGAATTTTGTCTCTAATTGATTAACCAATTGTTGTTTCTCCGTCAAATTCGCTTGCTTTTGGCTTAACTCTTGGTTTATTTCATTTAACTGCAATTCTTCATTTACTAAATTATTATGGTCACTAGTTAGGTATGATAATATTTCGTCATCTTCTGATTTATTATCATCAGGAGTGAATTGACTGTCATATTGTTCTTCATACTTACTCAAATCCACTGAGTTAATTGCTTCATTATATTGAGGATAACTACTTAATTTAGTCTCTATATCTTCAATTTCATTAATTATTTGGTTAAGATCATCAAGTTTATGACTTTGAGTTTCGTTTAGTTTGATTAGTTGTTCAACTACCAGATCTATTTCGCTCTGTTGAACATTCATTTGTTCTTCTAGAGTCCCGTACTTACTCTTAAGCTCTTCTACACCTTTCTCCATTTCACTTATATCATGAGGTTCATCATTAAGGATTATCCTAAGGAACTTATCTCGCGTTTCTTGCTCTAAATAAGTGAATTTTAATCTTTCAAATCTTTGTCTTTGTTGCTGAAAGTCATGAGTAATGTTCCCTGGTGTAAGAGGTTTACACAACCCTTTTACTTCCTCCAAAAACTCATCCTTTGCCGTGTGTATCGATATATTTTGTTCTAGTGCTGCCATAATTTAAATGTAAACAATGCGCGTAAGTTTACTTTATATATTGCTGATAACTAAAGCCAGTTTATTTATCTTTATTTACTTCAACATCTCTTAATTTACTGATTTGTTCTTCTAATACTACAGGAACTTCAACTGCTTCATGTTCAATAATTGGTTTAACGTCTTTCTTTGGTTTTTCCTTTTTATCGCTTGGAGTCATAACTAAATCATTAAAGTTTAATTTAGCATCATCATCAACATCATCAGCGGTTTCATTCCATTCAGCTAATTCCTTTTGATGTTCTCTTTCGATAGCATATTGAACAGCTTCTAAAACGTTCTCACACATGTGTTTTGGTTTATATTTTGGTACAGTACCATCTTGGTAAACACCTGTTTTGACTAAAATTGAATGCCATGAAACATCATGACTATTTGCAAATCTAATATCACTTTCTGGTGTATCACCGACAAAGTAAACAGTTGAAGCAGGAGGTAATTCTAATGTAATCTTTTCAGATTTTTCAACTGCTAATTTTGCTGCTTGCTTTTTTAAATCTTTAATTTCTTCATCATCTTCATCTTCTGAATCTGAATAGTTATAGCTTTCTAATTTTTCTTGATTAATGATTTCTTCACCTTGTTCATTAACTAAGATATCTGCATCTTTTGCATTTGGATCATTAATTGATAATTTTTTTAAATGTTCATCTAAGATACCTTTTCTCCATCTAGTTAAAACTTTATTGGCAAATTGGAATGTACCCTTTTGAGGTTTACCAAATCTATTAACTTTTAATTCTTTACCAGTATGTTCTCTATATAAAGCAGCAATTGAAACTTGTAAAGCTCCCATACCATATCTTGATAATTTGTAATTTGTTGCCCAAATAAAATCTGAATGGGCAAAATAAATATCTGGACCTTCATCAAATGTTTTTGATTGTGTACCCATTACACCATTTTTACTTAACAATAATTCAAGTATAATTTGTTGATCAACTGCCCAATTTCTTGAATCTGCAAAGACTAAAATTGCATCAATTTTAACTTTTGAAAAATCGACATCTTTACAACATTTTAATTCATCTTCTGTTAAATCATGATATGGAGAAACTGCAGGATTCCATTTCATTACATCTAATGGTGTATAAACATTTTTAAATCCATAAGATTCAGCAACATTTCTACAAACATTACCAACACCTCCAACAACTAAAACAGTTTCATAAACTCCAACTAAATCTTTCATTGGGGTATGTCCTTGAATAATTTGATCAGGTGTAATATTTGTTTGTAATCTTTTTGATAAATCTTCTGATCTTGCACTTTCAGGTTTACCACCACCGTTTGTAACAAATAAATAAGGTACTTTAATATTATATTTATTTTCACCATTTAATAATTTAATTGCTTCAACGGCTTCAGGAATAGTATTAGGACCTCTTAAGATAACTCCATCAATATCAAAACAAAAAGCATATGATGCAATTCTAACATGATCAATGATTGATTTTTTCTTCCTCTTGATTATGGAAGAATTCCTTGATAATTTAGCTAAAGAATCTACTTTCCTTAAATTTTGTGATGACGATTTATTCAATGAAGTTGATGAAGATAATTTAGTTAAACCATTTTGCCATTGATTTAAATCACTTAAACTTAAACTACTGACTCTATGCTTCCTTAAAGCAGGTTGTAATTCATCAATTCCATCATTATTGAGATAACTTTGAAAAGCTGGGGTTTGTTCTGGGGTTTTAGCAATTGCGGATTCGTCTTGTTGATTCGACATATTTTATTAATATAATTACAAGTAATATAAATATGTATATCGAAAGTTTAAATATGAAATTAATGGGGGGAATATCAAGGAGTATTTATAGTACTTGCAGCGTGTGGTATTGGGAAAATTTATGGTGGAGTACACGACGATAAATCTATAATGCCACATTAGGCATGTTGCAGAAATTGATGTGAATGTTACTTTTAATTGGGGTTAATTAGGGTTAATTTCTTTTACTATAGACACAGTATGATGTAATATATTGCGGAACATTTGTAGCATTAAATTAAACTATAAATCAACGTCTTCAAATGTCAATTAATTATCAGCTTATTTTTAGTCTGAGACATACGCATAGCAATGATTGCTATTAAAAATTCCTATACGTCAATAAAGTTACAACACTTAATAATATTTCGTAAACGAGTCAGCGTCCCATAACATGAGATACACGGATAAACTGTATGGGTTGATTACGGATAAATTTCTATAGTATTCTTAGACATTCTAAACTATTTTATTACGTCATAGGGCTTGGTTCAGTAAAATAAATGACTAACACCATTGCTATGAACCTCTAATCATATTATACACAGTTATTCAACACGATTCATAATTGACCCATCGACCCCCATTAACTGCCGTTCGACGTTTATCCACTACCCTTACACCTAACCTAGCCTCTGCACACCAATATTTGTCGCACTTGAACGGGCAAATAATTAAAAACTTTTCATCAAAATGAATTCAATCACATTATCAGACGAAAGTAAAGAGAGAATTTCTACTTTATTAAACTATTCCAGAACCATTAGTCACTATGGGTTCATTCCTTTTATCCTTTACTTAGGTTGGTCAGCTTCTCCAACAAAACCATCCTTATTTAGCTTATTATCACCATTCCCAACTTTATAAGTTATCATTTTGAATTAAGTATAGGAGTCTTTATTATTTA
Organism: Yamadazyma pseudoaaseri; assembly: GCA_030674785.1. NCBI lineage: Eukaryota > Fungi > Ascomycota > Pichiomycetes > Serinales > Debaryomycetaceae > Yamadazyma > Yamadazyma pseudoaaseri. The sequence continues at coordinate 830,766 of JAKUBW010000003.1, read as the reverse complement.
TGACAAATTATTGAACCTATCAATGATATCTGGGTATCCTTTGTATATATGTATATCTTTAATATAAAGAAGTCGCAATTCTCATCGCAATTTACTCATGAATAACCTATCTGTTGATACAATATCTGGGTTAACAGCAGGTCTTGTCACAACATTATCAACTCATCCGTTGGATCTTATAAAAGTACGATTGCAGCTAGCAAATCATGAAGCTACTCACCCATTAAAGGAAGTGCTATTTAATATTACTAAAGCTGCTAACTTAGCTAATCATTCATTAATTAAAGAGTTATACAAAGGTGTCACCCCCAATTTAATAGGAAATGTCACTGGTTGGTCACTTTATTTTACATTGTATGAACAACTAAAGCATATGCATCCCGATTCTTCCAACACTATAAAGTTCTTTAGTTCTTCTACTATATCAGGATTGGTCACATCAATTTTAACTAATCCGATTTGGGTATTGAAAACCCGAATGATTAGTGAAAATAACACCTACACTTCTACTACTCATGCTATACGACAAATACTAAAACACGAAGGTATAAAGACATTTTGGAGAGGCTCAATTCCTTCATTATTTCAGGTATTCCAAAATAGCTTACAGTTTACATTCTATGATCACTTAAAACATATAGAGATTCTTCACCCATACCGAGAGGATATCACTAACGATATTCAATTCTACTTTGCTGCATCATCAATGTCAAAATTTGCTAGTATGTTAATCATGTATCCATTTCAAGTACTTCGTTCAAACTTACAAAAAATCGACAGCCATACAATTTGGTATGAATTTCAAAGCTTATACAAGACTAATGGCTTTTATAGAGGGTTTACTATAAGTGTTATTAAAGTATTACCAGCCACATCAATCACATTTGTTACATACGAATCAATGAAAATTTGGCTTACGCGTATTATTGAAAAATAACCATGAAACGTGAAGCTGATGAGACATTAGATTCGGAACCTAAAAGACATGAAGTTGAAGAATGGTTACCTCCTACATTGAAGCAAATGGATCAACATTTCAACTCCATCACATATGAATCAAAAATCCCTGATATAAAAGAGCCGTTAATCCTTGGAGTTGATGAAGCAGGAAGAGGTCCAATTTTAGGCCCAATGGTTTATACGGTCGCTTATTGTAAGGAATCATACACCAGTGAATTGAAAAGGCATGGATTTGATGATTCGAAAGTATTGAAACACGATTTCAGACTTGCCTTATATAAAGACATTGATAACCCAGAACACGACTTGTATAAAAATATTGGATATTCAACAACGGTAATATCTGCCAAGGATATAAGTAGTGGGATGCTAAAAGTCCATCAAGGTAATTACAATCTTAATGAACAAGCTCACGATACGACCATTAACCTTATACGATTATTGGTGAATAAAAATGTTAATATAAGTCATGTATATATTGATACAGTAGGGCCGCCTGAAAAGTATCAACAAAAACTTACCAATATATTCAGTGGATATAATATCAAATTCACTGTCACTAAAAAGGCTGATAGCTTATATCCGATAGTTAGTTGTGCATCAATTATTGCTAAAGTCACAAGAGATTTATACTTGGAATATTTTAATCACACTGAGAAATTGTTAGCTAATACAAAGATTGGGTCAGGTTACCCATCGGATCCTAATACAAGTACTTGGCTTAATCAATATATTGAACCGGTATTTGGATGGCATTTTGGGTTAATAAGGTATTCATGGCAAACCGCTAAAGATTGTTTGATAAAAAATAAAGCAGTTGAAGTTGATTATGAAACTGATCAAATTGTTTCCCCATTCAATCTTAGTTTAAATAGTTTTGGTACTAAAGTAGATTTATAGATATAATTTATCAATATTCACTTCATTGCTATTCTTTACCTACCAAAATTTGTCCAGCATGGTGGTGCATTATGTATGAACTTGAACATCGTCAGTTTATTGACCCGATCGTGTCGCAGCCAGTGTCTTAACAGTTAAGTACCTCTAATAAAGTTAGTTCCCAGTAGTTTATAGTCATACACTGCTAAATTATACCTCGTTACTAAGTAATTTACTAACTTTTTTACCGTCACGTAAGCATAACAACAATCTGATGATGCTTGTAGAAGCCAGAATCTGTGGTTGCCTGCTTGACGAGGCCTAATAATTTTTCAGCATGGTGAGAAACACCAATTTAGTAAAAAATTATGCAAAACTTTATATGTCAGTAATAACTAGTATGTATCTTAATTACCTAATATATATACCAACAGTCGATATATGAAACAAAATTCGATTAATTAGTTTAATACGGCTGCAAATTGCAGCAATCGCGATCCCGGAGAATTAAGACCGTTCCCATCCGGATGACATTGATGCGATTAAGGATTGAGTGAACAAAAAATCCAACCTGAAAAATATCCTAAACATTAAATGTCAGTAATTGGAACAACAAGAACAATGATGAGATTTGGTTCATTACCAATGACCAAAAGATTTATGATCTCTTCTTATCAATTATCCAGATTTTATTCATCAAAATTTCCTGAACATACAGTTATTAATATGCCAGCATTATCACCAACAATGACCCAAGGTGGTATTGCAAGTTGGACAAAAAAAGTTGGTGATCAATTATCACCAGGTGAAAGTATCGCCGAAATTGAAACTGATAAAGCTACTATGGATTTTGAATTTCAAGAAGAAGGTTACTTGGCTAAAATTTTAATGGGTGATGGATCTCAAGATGTTCCTGTTGGTAAACCAATCGCAGTTTATGTCGAAGATGCAAATGATGTGTCAGCTTTTGAAAGTTTTACCGCTGCTGATGCTGGTGAAGGTGCACCAATTGAAACTCCAAAAGAAGAATCAAAGGAAGAAACTCCAAAAGAAGAATCAACAAAATCTGAAACTCCAAAATCATCATCAAGTACTTCAACTAAACCGCCAACCGATAGAATTATTGCATCACCATTAGCTAAAACTATTGCTTTAGATAAAGGTATTTCATTAAAAGGTATTAAAGGTTCAGGTCCAAATGGTAGAATTATTGCTAAAGATGTTGAAAATGTTAAACCACAAGAAACTTCAACTACAACTAGTTCAACTGCACCAGCTGCTGCAACTTATGAAGATATTCCATTAACTGGTATGAGAAAAACTATTGCTTCAAGATTATTACAATCAACTCAAGGAACTCCAGCATACTTTGTTTCATCAACTATTAATGTTACCAAATTATTAAAATTAAGACAATCATTAAATGCAACTGCTAATGACAGATACAGATTATCAGTTAATGATTTATTAATTAAAGCTATTTCATTAGCAGCTTTAAAAGTTCCACAAGTTAATAGTTCATGGTTAGGTGAAGAAGGTGTTATTAGACAATATTCAAATGTTGATGTTTCAGTTGCAGTTGCAACTCCAACAGGTTTAATAACTCCAATTGTTAAAAATGCTCATGCAAAAGGGTTATCAACAATTTCTGGTGAAGTTAAAGAATTAGGTAAAAAAGCAAAAGCTGGTAAATTATCACCAGAAGAATATCAAGGTGGTACAATTTGTATCTCTAATTTAGGTATGAATCATGCAGTTAATTCATTTACTTCAATTATTAATCCACCACAATCAACAATTTTAGCTATTGGTACAACTGATAAAAAAGCTGTTCCATCTGATGTTAATGATTTAGGTTTTATCTTTGAAGATGTTATTACTATTACAGGTACTTTCGATCATAGGGTTAGTGATGGAGCCGTTGGTGGTGAATTCATGAAAGAATTAAAACAAGTCATTGAAAATCCATTAGAAATGTTACTTTAAATATTGTTTATAGATAAAACTGCTAATAAATAAAACCTTTTGAGTTTCTCACAAAAACAAAACGTTCCCTGATGACAGTGAATACAATTTATATTGCAAGACATGGTTATAGAATGAATTGGTTACCACCTCCACATCCTCCAAATCCAACAGGAATTGATAGTGATCCTCCGTTAGCACCTCATGGAGTTGATCAAGCAAAAGAGCTAGCAAAATATATTGCATCATTTCCAAAACATCAACAACCTCAATTTATTTTATCTTCTCCTTTTTATAGATGTGTTCAAACTGGTGAACCAATTAGTGAAGAATTAGGTATTCCAATCGTCTTAGAAAGAGGTGTAGGTGAATGGTATAAAGTTGGTAGAGGTGTAATTCCTGAGCCAGCAAATTACGACACTCTAAATAATTTCTTTTCTCATTTATCAAATGCTGATGAATGGGATAGAGATAATACAGTTGGTGTTATTCCAAGCTTAGAAGGTGAAACTGAAGAACAAATCTTTAATAGATGTAAATTATTTTGGACAAAATTTTTACCAATTTTTGAAGCTAAATATCCTGAAATTACTAATATATTAATTATTACACATGCTGCTACTAAAATAGCATTAGGTATGTCATTATTAGGATTTAAAGATGTTTTCGAATATATTGATGATAATAAAACTGTTTTAAGAGCGGCAGCTTGTTCATTAGATAAATATACTAAATCAAATGAATCATGGGAACTTAAAATGAATGGTAATTGTGAATTTTTATCACAAGGAGAAGAAATGAATTGGAATTTCCATTACGGATTTGAAGCAGGTTCTGATGAGGATATTAAAGCAAGAAAATTAGCAGCTGAACAAGAAGCAAAAGAGAATGAATTAGAAGTAAGTAAATAGATTTTGAATTTTTTTACACCAATATACTAACTAATATCAGGAATTTTATGTAACGATCGATTTACCGCAATTTGGTGACGAGAGTAAAGTGACTAAACCATCATCAATATTACAAATATCCAATATAATAGAAGATAGTCCATTAACAAGACTTATACATAAAGACTTTGAAGATAATTCAATGGTAAGTAATCTTTCATTTGCAAATGAACAAGTAGTTAAACTTAAATGGTCTAAACGTATTGGGAACGACCTTATATTTGATGAACATGGAAATTTAGTAGCTAACGTTAAAGAGCATTTAAGTTGGGATCATAATACGAAATTTTTTGATCGTAAGAATGAACAAGAAAAGGTTAAACCCGAGGGAGGTAAAGATAATAAGACGTCATTCTATAAACATATGATAAGAAAGCTTCAACAAAAAGAAGGTGTTATATCAGATGACGTCAATGAATCAATAGATGTTACAATGGAGTTAGCCAGTGATTAACAAGGTCCGAATAATGAAATAGGTAATTTTTAACGAATAGACTAAAGATAACAAGTTCGGTTATTAACGGTAATGGGTTAAACGATAATAAATGGAAACTTACCCCGAAATAATCGGAGTCATCGAGAGTCATCGTTTTTTGATTATAAATGAAAATCTCGTAAAACTTCAATTTTATTACCGATTACCGACATTTACTGGATTTATCACAATTACAACTGATAGTGAGGCACCATAAACCAATTAATCGGTCACTTGATCATGAGGCATTGACAATCGATAACCACGATGTAAAGCTTGATAATGATTTAGTTAATCACTATTAATAAACTGAAAACACCACGTACTCTACCACGTACTATAGCACGATCTCTCACCACGGACCCTAATTACCTCGTTGAGCAATCTCAAAAACAGCCACCTGCTTAATTTGTTGCGTGGCTCAGTTGCACACGAGCAGTAATTTCCAAAATTAACCAATTAAAATTCTCAATTAGTACCATGAGTACCTGCACGGACTCCAATTGAATTCGATGACTCGATTGTCCCTGATCTCGTATTTGAGTTCTATTTTCGGGTATGTCTATTCCAACGGAGCTATTCTGAATAGTTATTAAGTCATTCATAAACGGGGTTAGTTCAAGTATAAATTGATTAACTTATCCAACTGATTCGGCATACCAATGAATTCAAATATTGCTACAATGGCTGCAAAGAATGCCATACAAAGTTCAAAAAGACCTCCATTCGTCAGAATTATAGAATCTGGCTCAAATTACGGATTTGATTTTAACATGTCTGGTAAGTCGTATACTCCTAGTACTGAAGAAGTTGTTGCCCATTTGAAGTTACTTAGATGCTTCAGTAAATTAAAAGAGTCCGTTACGGTAGGAGTTACTGATACTGAAAGGAAACAAAAGTTATGGCAGTGCTACTTAACCATGGCCGTTAGACGGTTCATTATATTCATGAATTGTGTAATGAGTTTGGAGCAGAAAACTCGTGAAAAAACTTTATTCCATGAACAAATGAATAAAATGCTTCCACCAATCGATGTGATTTTGGTGTGGCACTCCTTCCTTTTGAATACATCATCTTTTGTTGACCATACAAAGAGAAATCAAATGACGATGTTTTTCAACTATGGATTCCCAATGAAAACAATTGTTGATCAAATTTCAAATCACACTTTTATTTATTTGCCAGCAGATAATTACTGGATTAATTATGAGATGTTGGTTAAAGAATTTTTGAGTGATAGTGAACACTTTGTTTACAATTCATATCAACCATTTGATCCATCCATGGTTGATGTTCCAATTTATTGTCAAGTATGCAATTCTAAATTGATTGATGTTCCATTGACAAATGATGAGTTTATGAATGGGTTTGCTGATTTTAACTTTGAATATTCTATTGCTAATAATTGCTGCTGTGGATTCGATAACTTTGTCAATCACGAGCAGTTAAGAAAGAGATGTCTTTGGAAGGATACTTTGGAGTTTTGGTTTCCTGGATGTCCTAGCCCATTATATTCTAAGAATAAATCAGTTGATAATGCAGAGCCTGATAAGACCCTTGAATTACTCCTGAAATCTTTCATCAATTTGACAAATAAAACGTTTGAAACGTTCATTGCAGATTTACAAAAAAGTATTAGCAACAAAACATTTGTTAGGTTAAGAAACTACTTGACTATGAATCCAATCGATACAACAATTGCGGGCAATAATTTCAAATTAAGAGATGATTTAGTTGCTTGTGTAGCTAGACAAGAAAGATTCATTGTTAAAATGGAAGAATTAAATTGGCTTGAAGCTGATTACTTAGAAGATAATATCGATGAAGCTATTGACAGGTACAACAACTTCTTAGGATTATTCACTTCTGTTAGATTTCCAATTATTCCAACTTTGGATATTGATTTAGTATGGCATACTCATCAGTTGAATCAAAAGGCTTATCATAAATATACTTTTGACAAGTGTGGTAAAGTCTTGAGACATGATGACAGAATTGAAGAAAACCGTCTTGGTAAAGGGTTCACTATGACCTGTGAAAAGTACAAGAAGATGTACAAGAAAGATTACACAGTTTGTTTCTGTGCATATTGTTCGTTCCAAAGATCCAAATCCAGAAGCTTATTTAGAAGGAAACCTAGCAGATCCACTCCAAGAGTTAGTTCAGCAATTTTTAGCTCTAGCCATATCAGTTGCCATGATTCCATTAGAGTTCCGACAAAAAGAGTTAAAAAGATTGAAAACAGATTGAAGTATTTCTATGAGACCAAGATGAATAATCAAGTACCATGGTACGAGAAAAAACTAAAAGGGTTCGTGGTTGATCCATTAACTCCTATTCCAGAAGATGAACCGCAACATTTGGATCTTTACACCAATGGGATGTGTACAGCAGTTGATGATAGCTTAAGTGCTTGCGGAGGTGCTCTAGGAAACGGATGCTTTGGAAATGCATTACCCGAACCTACACCAAGCCGTGGTTCATCTTATGGTGGTGGTTCATCTTGTGGTGGTTCGTCTTGTGGATCAGGCTGCGGAGGCAGCTAATATTGTTTGTATTTTATATGATTAAACGATGTATTACGATTAATGAATAACGAGAAAATTGCGAATATGTCTCTTGACTTATCTGATTATGTTGTAGTGTTAGGAAGTTCTAGCGCTAGAAGACAAGCAATTTTACAAGATGTGTTGAAGGTTAACCTGTTCACGGTAGTTAAACCAGATTTCGAAGAGGATTTACTGAAAGCGCTACCACCAATTGAGTACGTAGAGCAAACAGCTCATGGTAAGTTACTTTCATTAATTAAAAAACGTATTTCTAAGCCAGCTATAATCGTATGTTGTGATACGATCATTGACTGCAATGGAGTCATTTTAGAGAAACCCCAAACTAAAATTCGTCAAGCAGAAATGTTCGAGTACTATAAGCAACATCCACAGATAAAAGTAATTTCGTCAGTTCAAATAGCTAAAGTTGTTGCAGGCAACATTCATATGGTCCATGGTGAAGAGATTACAACATTAAACTTTGATACGACAATTTCTCCAGATATTATTTCCCGTTACGTGGAGAGTGAAGAGGGTTTAGAAGTAGCAGGTGGGTTCAAATTCCAAGAATCTGGTAATATATTATTCACTGGTATTGAAGGTGATTACTTTAATGTAGTAGGGTTACCAGCCAAGAAGACGTTTGAATTACTATCTAAAGTGATTGATTGATAGATTAGTCGTGTGTGACCAAGGTACTCAAAAGATTTTTGAGATGAGATGAAAAAAATCAATTTAGTATGGTTAAGAATACTAAAGCATCTCAAGCTAAAGTTACCAAGAAGGTAGTCAAGGGTAAGAAACCAGCTGAACCAGTTGCTAAACCAGCCGAATCAGTTGCCAAAACAGCTGAAGAACCAGTTAAGGCCACCAAGGAATTGGAAAAAGATGAAATACAAATCGAAAGTAGCGAAAGTGAAAGTGAAAGTGATGTTGAATTAAGTGAAGAAAGCGAAGAGAGTGAGGCAGAAGAAGAGATTAAAGGGTTAGAAGAAACTAAAAAGCATGTTATAATAAAGCCAAGTAAACATATAGATACTAGTAAAGCTAAAGGTAAGAGAGGAGTGATATATTTAGGTAGAATACCTGAAGGATTTGAAGAACCAGAAATGGAAAAATACTTTAAACAATTTGGAGATATTTCAAAAATTAAATTATCAAGAAATAAGAAAACTGGTAAATCGAAACATTATGGATTTATTGAATTTTTAAACTTTGGAGTTGCAAAAATTGCAGCAGAAGCAATGAATAATTATTTAATATTTGGACATTTATTAAAATGTTACGTAGTTGAGAACCCAAGTGATTTAATTTTTAGTTCAACCAAATTCAAGATTATCCCTTGGAAGAATGTAAGTAAATTCAGGAATGATAAACCAAAATCCAAGGAACATTGGGAGAAATTAAACAAAAAATTTGATTTAAATAGAGAGAAGAGACAACAAAAATTAAGTCAAAAAGGAATTGATTTAAGTTATTTAAATTAATGAGTATAATGATACTAGCATAATATATAGTGCAATAAATTCTTTGTAATGAGCGATGATGTATGTAAAAATTCATTAACCGAATATGTCACTGATGGCCTATTCCGCATAAAGCGCAATAATTTTTTTCTTAAACCTAAGGGATATCAGTAGTTTATCCCATAGATTATTGCTTTTATTTAAATACAAATATTATGGCTAAGGCAAGAAAGTTTGCAGTTGTAGGATCAAGATCTGTTGGAAAGTCTTCAATGATTGTAAGATTTGTTGAAGATTATTTTGTCGAGTCTTATTACCCTACAATAGAGAATCAATTTAGCAAAAACTTTATCTATAAGAATCAAGAGTATGAGATTGAAATTTTAGATACAGCAGGTCAAGATGAATTTTCAATGATTAATGAAAAACATTTAGTTGGTATTCATGGTTATATATTAATTTATTCAGTTACTTCAAGACAATCATTTGAAGTTATAGAGGTTATTAGAGATAAAATTTTAAATGCTATAGGTAGTGATACTATACCAATGGTGTTAGTCGGTAATAAATCAGATTTAAATTATCAAAGACAAGTTGAAATTTCAGAAGGTGAAGCATTAGCAAAATCATTTAATTGTCATTTTTTAGAAACTTCAGTTAAAGACAATTTGAATATTACAAAATCATTCGAATCCTTGATTGATCAAATTGATGCTATTCAAAATCCAACGTCTACATCTGATGAAAAATGTACCATAATGTAGATATTTATAGTAACGACTTAATGTTTAATGTTTTCTATAGGCTTATTTTATACAGGTTTGTCATCTTTAAAACTCGCGAGATATTATGAAGTCCAAGTCGAAAGCATTCCCTGGACCCTTAAAGGATAACAAAGGTATTCCATATGATTATATAGTCATTGTGGATTCTGGGTCTAAAGGTTCAAGAGTTTTTGTATATAATTGGTTGAATCCTTATTATGCATTAGAGAACCTGGTAGATTTGAACAGCTACAAGAACTTTAGAGATTTTAAGTTGGTGAAAAGATTTGATCTCCGGGACGAACACGAAGAGAGTGACAAGCACGAAGAGAGTGACAATCACAGCGACAATGACAATAACAGTGACAGCGACGAGAAGCATGATGATACCGACAGTGATGACGATAATAAGAAGGAGCATGGATCTAATAAAAAGAAGCTCAAGGTTAAAATCCCTAAGATTAATCACAAGAAGAAGTGGAAGTCGAAAATTAAACCAGGCATATCAACTTTCAACAATAGTCCTCAAAAAATAGGAAATCACCACTTAAAGCATTTATTAGCATTGGCCAGTAAAGTTGTACCCAAGTCTCAACAACCAAGAACTCCTATATTTTTACATTCAACCGCTGGTATGAGATTATTAACGCCCACTGAACAACAAAAAATTTTGGATAATGTATGTACATACTTTCAGAAGAATTCTGATTTCTTTCTACCTGATTGTCCATCTCATATAAATGTCATAGAGGGTGATGTTGAAGGATTATACGGTTGGTTAGCTATCAATTATATGGTAGGATCATTCGATAATCCGGATAATCATCAACACGGTAAGGGTCATACCACTTATGGGCTACTTGATATGGGAGGTGCCTCTACCCAAGTGGTGTTTCAACCCAACAAAACAGAGATTGAAGAACATCAGAACAACCTTTATAAAGTGAACTTATTTGAGTTACCACAATTATCACAGAAAAGAGACAATCAACAGTCTGATGTTATTGGCTCATACCAGAGGCCATCACCGCTTTCGTTTGATATCTATTCAGATTCATTCTTAGGTTTAGGAATGTCTCAAGCATATGAGAAGTATTTATCTAATTTAGTAGAATCTTCGTCTCAAGATAGTGGATTCTTCTACACACCACCAATACTGGATCCCTGCTTACCTAAAGGGTACATTGGATCCATAAATGTCAACGAAAAAGGCTATGATTTCACTGGAGACTCCAACTTTGAGCAGTGTCTTACGTCGATTTTCCCTCTTTTAAGTGAAAGCTCATACGGTTCAAAAGTATCAGGGAACTGCAAGCAGTACAGCGAAGGTAATGAGATTAGCTCATGCTTATTGAACGATTTAATTCCAGCATTTGACTTTGATATCAATCATTTTTATGGTGTAAGTGGTTACTGGTATGCAATCTCCAAGCTCATGGAGTACAACAATGCACTATTCGAGAGAAAGAAGACCGATGATGCTGACTACGATTACAAGATTATCTATGAAAACACCAAGAACATTTGTTCCAAACCGTACAGTGAACTTATAGAGCTTAATGAGATGAAACCAGAGAAGGACCGTTTAGACTCTAATGATCTAACAAACCTTTGTTTCAAGTCTTCATGGATATTGAACTTCCTACATTTAGGACTCGGGTTCCCTCGGTTTGGTATTGATGAAGTCAAACAGGACGATAAGTTCAAATCACTCAAGTTGGTAGACAAAATCGATGGATCTGAATTCTCCTGGACCTTAGGAAGAGCACTTCTTTATTCTAACGATGAATACGTCCAGGCGTTCAATAATTATTCGGTGACCCATGGAGTTAAGCTTGATAACGTGGAAAGATCAGGGTTCCTCTTCTCCCAAGCACCCGGCTCATTCCACTACGGAAGTGAGCAGAATGATGTGATGAAAAGACCAGAGTTTGTTGAACCAGACCCTAATGCTATATATCATTACTATGACTATGAAAAGGGTAATGATAACTATACTGAACTGAGATGGTACATTGAGCCACACCGGTGGTATGGTATATTCATGTTTGGTATTCTCGTTAGTATTATTGCGTTCCTCTTGGTGGGACATCAAGGAAGAACAAAGATGCGTGATACGTTCAAGGCGATTATCGCTAAAGTGAGACTGTTGACCCACAAGGAGAACCAGTACCAGAAAGTTGATGATATGGAACTATCGGAGTTTGAAATAAGAGATGAATCGCCTGAATCGCAGAGCAATGGAGTATAAGAGTTATGAGTCATATGTATAGGATATCTAGTAATATAGTACAGGGTTAGCTCAGTGGTTTCGGTCTAGTAATATAGTACTGTTAGCTAAGTGGTTTCGATCTAGTACAATGTGTCTCTAATAGAGATCTTCTGGCCCTTGACCTTGTAAAAAATCTGTTCAACATTTCTAATTCCTGTGTCAACATCATCTAAGTGATCCTTATCAATATGAAGAGGATCGTATCTATTTCTAGGAAAGTATTGTTTGAGCAACGATATCAATAATGGATCGACTTCTCTATGAGTGTAGTAGTTAAAGCTGCCACCATTCTGCTTCACATACTGTTCTCTTTCTAGATCCCATTGCTTTTGCTCTTCTTTGGATGGTAATGTACTAGCATTGGACCATACACCTGCTATAGCAGCAGCTCCAGCCTCTATAGTGGTGAACAATAAGGTTGATCCTGTAATACCTACAGCTGCTAATGTAGGATCTTCCATACAGAAAGTATTGAGATAAAGGTTATGAATCTTCGATGAACCTTTCTGAGTCAATTGATGAGTTTGCTTCAAGAACAGGAAATGATTATGGTAGCCAGTAGTGAACAATATTTTATCGAACCCACTATCAACCGTCAGATCTACAAATGTAACCGATCCGGTTTCAGGGTCAATATGTTTGATGGTGGGTTTATGAACAATTCCTTCTGATCTAATGGCTCCATTGATCCATGGGAACACCTTATGTTCATTTCTTGAAGCAACTGTCACACTTTTGGCTACCGGTACTACGTATTGAAGTGCATTAATAGTACTGATACTTCCACCTACAATAAGCACTTTCTTTCCCTTATATTCATCATGGTCCCTATAAGCATGAGCATGAGTTAAAACCCCAGGAAAGTTTTTGTTGAACAACGGTAATCCAGGGACTTTGGGGTAGATTGGTACTGTGAAGTGACCCACAGCCATAATTACGGCATCGTACTCCTCTTCGTACCATTCTTCATGGTCTCCATCAACAACTTTCTTCACTATCAACTTCCACTTGCCATTATCGGTCTTGAAAATTCTTTCGACCCGAGAGTTGAACCTATAGTACTTCGCTATACCCTCTTGGTCAACGAACGTTTTAATCCTTCTACAGAGTTCAGTTTGTGACATAAATGGGTAAATGGTTCGAGCTTTATCATGGTACTTCTCATCATTTTCCATATACGAGAACCTAGTAAATCTAGCAGGTACATTGGTGTATAAGTCTTGATAAAGGGCACTATGTCTCCATTGTAAGTCCCTGGCTCTTTGATCAAATTTGGTAATAAGTGGCCTGTCCTTCAGGGCTGTTTCAATACCTTCAGGGGGCTCAGCTGAAGGGTTTATAATATCGGGATTGTCATACTGTTCGGTATCCAAGAGTTCTTGTGGGGGCACTTCTAAGTCTCTTACACCAAAATCAGGATTCCAAAGTCCTCCACATGCATGCTTTTGTTCGAATCCTACAATATTGAATTTGGGGTCACGAGACTTTTCACTACCAACAGTTGATGAGCCATCTTTATTTGTATGTAAGAGCTCATAGACACTTGCAATACCACCAGGTCCACCACCGATAACAGCTATAGAATTTATATCAAGTTTAACCATTAGTTAATCGCCCGATTCTCGAGGTTTATATATTGTGGTGAATCACGTGACATAATATTTAATATCAGTCAACGGATTAGTATCCACAGTTGAACGGCTCATATCGGTTGAGTCCCTAAGAGCTTATCACCGAAAGCCATAGTCAGTGCTTAACTACCAATAATTACACCATCGCGAAACACTACTAATTCATGTCATTTGAAATCAACTGGGATAAATTGGTTGAGGACCAAGCGATCAATGAAGGGATCAAGGAGTTCTTGGATGATCAGTTAAGTAGTCTTGAGCTACCGCCGTATATAAGTGGTCTTTCTGTGACTAATTTTAATTTAGGGACAATTCCTCCCGATATCTCAATTATTCATATTGGCAACCCGTTCGATGAGTTTTATGACGATAACTTAGACGAATTAGAAGAGAAACTAGCGGGACTTAACATCAACTACAATGGGACTGGGAGTGTTGATGATTCATCGGATGATGAAGATCGGTATGATCATGATAATGCTAGTACTAACCTATCTACAATATCTGAAGATTCGGGGTTTAGAAAATCCTTTACATTAGAGTTTCCTAAAATAGGGGGTAAATCAGGTCCTGAATTACACGAAGAAGCTTCCCAATCGAGGGGGTCACTGGATTCACTATCATTGATGTTGGGTAACAATAATTTAAATTTTCTTCATAATCATAATATCAACAACTTAGGGCTCGGAGCTTTGAATACTCCTTCTCATAGTACCACTAGAGCAGATACACCTACTAGGTTTTTAGAGCATGTAAGAAGTTCTACTATACGAGAGAATAGTAATAGTTTTATAAAAACTAAACGAACTGCTGAGAAAGATCCAAATGACGTACAAATCATAGTCGAAGTCAATTATCACGGAGACTTGGAGATCAATATCACTGTTGACTTACTTGTGAACTATCCGTCACCTAAATTCATTTCATTACCCATCAAATTGCACATTACTGATATAGTTATTCACTGTATCGCAGTTATAGCATACCTTAAACACTCAGTGTTCATATCATTTTTATGTGATATCAACGATCAAACGTCCGACTACTTTACATCTTCAATCCATAGCCATGATGCTCATAGCACTGGGAACTCAGGTGGTAACCTCGTGGACTATATCAATAATGGAAGTGCCCAAGAGAGAATAGATATCATTAAAAAGGTGAAAATTGAATCTGAAATTGGGGGAGTTGAGAACAATGTCCTTCGTAATGTAGGGAAAGTCGAAAAGTTCTTAATTGATAGACTTAGGGGCATTCTTCGAGACGAAATTGCCTGGCCCAGCTGGATATGTCTTGATATGAACGAACCAGAAGAACCGGAACTCGAGCTTGAGCCCCGTTCTGATACCATATCCTAAACCATTCACACTATGTACATAGTAACCTGTAACATAATGACAATATTGACTTTTCAGTAATCTGTAATATAACAAGCTTTCAGTCTTCACCGTAATCTGTAATATTGAGATCGCACTATGTCTATTAACGAGCTCATCAGTCAGTTCCAGTTCAAACAGCTCCTTAAGTCAGACCCTCAGACCAAGTCCGTGGTATTGCTAGGCACCATTGGGTCAGATGACGCTATTGTATCGGTGGAAAAGTCTCATTTCTTAGTTGATAATGATCAATTTTCTGTAACAGAAACCATCAACGGATTACAGTTGATTCAGAATAACGATGTTTACTATTGGTCAGCTGCTACTCTCAACCAAAAACTTCCTGAATTACCTGCTGCTAAGCTCAATCTCATCTACCCAGCCACTGAAACCCACATCAGAAAATACAGTCCACAAGTATTACATTATGTTAGAGAAACTCCAGAAATGTACCAGAAATACGTAGTTCCATACATTGATACCATGAAAGGCGATAGAATAAAGTGGGTGTACAACATCTTGTTTGAAGGCAAAGAGCAGGAATCTTTCGTTTACCACGATAAGCATCCAGACTCTGGATTTGTGCTACTTCCAGATATGAAATGGGACAGAGTCAGTATGGATTCACTATATTTATGCTGTATTGTCAAAAGAAGGGATATTTCATCTATCCGAGACTTAAATGGGTCACACGTTAGCTACTTGGAGTCATTGAGAGACAAAATCACTGAAGTTGCCAGCCAAAAGTATCCAATCACCAAAGACGAAATTAGACTTTTTGTCCATTACCAACCATCGTACTACCATTTCCATATTCACGCTGTCACCATTAAACATGCAGGTTTAGGTGATGGTATCAATATTGGAAAAGCTATATTACTTGATGATATCATAGACAACATTCAAATGAACTCCAATTACTACCAAACTAAAACCATCAGCTATGTACTTGGGGAGAACCATGGCCTTTGGAATGTTGATGGTTACAGAGATTGTCATTTGAAGAATATGTCATAACTACATAACTAATAATTAAATTCACTACTACTTGATTTCACCGCCAATTTAGCCATTTGAAGCATCTTTTGTCTAGGGTCAAGTTTCTTTGGTCTCTTACGTTCATCTTTACCTTGATTAGAACCAAAAGATTTACCTAACTTCTTAGGGTTTTCTCTGAGACCGAATGCTTTAGCTAAATGACCTAAATGCAACAGTTTTACATTGAAATAATCTCTTTCATTAGATAAATGTGTAGCATATGCTCTGATATGAGACGTGAATGCTAATACTGCTTTATCATGAATGCCTTGATCTTCAAGTAACCATCTTTCGATGTTTAAATGCCAGGTGGTAGCATGTATATCCCATTTGTTTCTCTCTTTCTTGTCGCCAGCTTCCCCGTATCCGTCTTTAAGTAGTTTCTCGTACCCTTCAATTCTCAATCCTCCTTCTGGATGTACTGGTGTAAGCTTATCCTTAACATACCCTTCTTCCAATCCGGGTAACAAGAATAAGTAAGCTCTACCTTCTTTACCCACTCTGGCAGATCTACCAATTCTATGCAAATGGTCTTCAATGGCGAATGGTGGATCGTACTCAATAACTTCTGTAATATCTGGTAAATCTAAACCACGAGATGCAACATCTGTACAAAACAAAATCATATTTTTATCCCCTAAATCATTCTTGACGAAGTTTTGTAAAGTACTAGTTCTTTCTTGTTGAGTCATTGATCCATGTAACTTGAATACTACTGAATCTTTACTTACCATTGGAGCCGTTAAGAAACTATTCTCTTCCTCTTCAACATTACTAGCCTCTTGAACTTTCCATTCATTAGTCTCTGGATCCTTCTTTCGTACGAGCTTGTTACCACCTCTTGTAAAAATATCGAAATGATAGTTTACAGAATCAGAACACGAAAAGAAGACCATTGTTCTTTTGTTAACTCCCCCATCTAATGATTTGAAAAGGGCATTTAACGTAACTAATCTTAATTTTGGTGGTACTACCACTACATTCTGCACTAATTGGTCAGGAGCAGTCATTAGTTTTGTTTCATTTGATTCAACTACTTCTTCTTCATCGTGGAATTCAATAGTTCCTTCGTAGTTTTTACTATCGATAGTGATCATTTCAGGGTTATCAAGTAAGAGACTTCCAAGCTTTTCAACATTCTCTTGCATGGTAGCAGAACACAATACGTTAACTCTCTTCTGAGGCAAACCTTGCCATTTATCAATAGTTTCATGAATTCTTGATGATTCAGTAATTTTAGTGGTAATCTTTGTAATAGTTTCTTCAAACCCTAGTTCGATAAGTCTATCACCTTCATCTAATATGAGCCATCTTAATTGGCTTAAGTCTAATGCTTGAGTATTTTCAATATGATCTGCTAATCTACCTGGTGTACCTACTAATATATTAACTCCCTTTCTTAACCTTGCTTTCTCTGATTTCTTCTTTTCTCCACCAATTACAATCCCAGGAACAATATTATGGTGACATCTAGTTAAAGTCTCTAAGACACTGTAAATTTGATTAGCTAATTCTCTTGTAGGGGCTAAGATCATCGCAAAAATCCCTGATTCCCTATTAATTTTATACTTATCTTCTTGCATTAACTTATGAAATATTGGTAATAAGAACGAGAGGGTTTTACCAGACCCAGTTTGAGCTTTTATGAACAAATCACTTTTGGCATATAATAAACTTGGTATAGTTGATCTCTGTACTTTAGTTGGAGTTTTAAATCTTAATGCTTCGGTCAAATGTTTCACGAGCTTTTCATTAAGACCTAAACCTTCGAAGTTGGTAGCATCTTTTAATGGAGCATTCGATGGTAAATAAGTCTTTTCTTGCTCTTTCTCAGTTTCTTGTACTTTACTCTTCTCATTAGATGTGAACAATGATGATACGTAAGAATTATTTTTACCACCAAACTCACCTTTACCTTCAGAGAACTTAGGTCTCTTTTGTACTGGTTTCAGTTCACCATCTTTGGCAATAGACTTTTCTGCTTCTTCACGTAATCTCTTTAATCTTGGATTCTCAAGCTCGATACTATTAACCCCAGTCAGTTTAATTTTGTCCTTTTTTTGATTTCTCCCTCTTCCTTCTAAGGATAATTGTAATTTTCTACGATCCTTCCATCTACCACCAGTTATCTTCACTGATTTCTTCGTCTTGGCTGGTGCTGTGTCATCCACAGCAAAATTTAACAATAACCCATCGTCTTCCATAATGGTTTTTTTTGAGATGAGATGCGAATTAGAGATATGACAATTGTTTATTCATTACTTGGTTAATTCATCTAAGTAAGTATCCATATACGTGGATGTCTTCAATATCACTTGTTCATTAAGGTTCATTTGTTCAAGTAATACATTCATATTTTGTTCACTTTCATCCCAATTTACTTTAGTCCACTCTTCTTGATCAAATCGTCTTACATGTCTTAATGATTCTCCTAATGCAGCACTTGCTAATGGATCATTTGAAATCTTATTGTTCTTTGCCGTGGACTGTAAAATGTGTACATTATTTTGAGGAGCCTTTGATGGTTCAATAGACTCTTTTCTTTGTTGATATTTCTGAGTCTCTGCGTCATCCATATACTTAAACGAAGGTCTGAGTTGAGCACTTGAATCGATGGGTATCATCAATATCTTCTTTTGTCCGTCTTTTACAATGAATTTGGCCGCATATATGCCTCCATTGGTCTTATTTAAAACCCCTGTATGTTTATGCTCTTGTATTTGACCCCATTCTTCTGCTTTACTTTCATCATAAAATTTGGTAGTATCGAGTGGTACACTCACTTCAACAAAATTGGATTCAGGTTTGACTGCTGCTCCTAAATGTTGTAATGGGAATGGACTTTTCTTTGGTTTACCTTGATATTGTATTAAATGTATAGAATTTTTCAATCTATCAGGTACTGAGTTTAATACTAATGGGATCGATTCAACTATAGGATCATCTTCTTGTTCTTCTTCGTCACTTGATTCTTCAGATTGCTCTACTTCCTTCATCTCTACATCAGTGTTTGACCCATCAGACTCTTCTGGGTCCACAAATAAATTCTCTTCCATTGACATATAGATGAGTAGTGAAATGCGAAAAAATCCTTTTTGACCATAATGGCTACTGAAGAATTTGATATAACAAAGATCTATTTAAAGTTTTTAGAAGATGATCAAGATATGACTATGCCTATAGCTGCCATTGAATCATTGGTGACTATGTTAAGAGTTAAACAACCTTCAACTTCATCAGAATTAATTAAATTGGTTAAAAGTAATACCGACAAATTAAAATCATCAATCTCAAATGCTATATCATTATCAGCTGGTTGTGATTTATTTATGAGATTCGTATTGAGGAATATTAACTTATACTCAGATTGGGAATCATGCAGAAAGAATTTGGTTGAAAATGGTGAATTATTTGTTCAAAGAGCTAAAGAATCGAGATCTAAAGCAGCAGGTTTTGGAGTGCCATTTATAAAAGATGATGACATTATACTTGTTCATTCATTTTCAAGAGTAGTGTATCAGCTTCTTTTAAGGGCCAAAGAGGAAAAATTAACTAGATTTAGAGTTATAGTAACTGAATCAAGACCTAGTTTAAAAGGTTATCATATGGCAGAACTTTTAAGACATGCTGGTATTCCTGTTGAAGTTATTGTCGATAATGCAGTGGGTTATGTTATACATAAAATCGATAAAATCTTAGTAGGAGCTGAAGGTGTCGCAGAAAGTGGTGGTATCATTAATCATATTGGATCTTATCAAATTGGTTGTTTAGCTAAAGCAAATAATAAACCTTTTTATGTGGTTACAGAAAGTCATAAATTCGTTAGATTATTCCCATTAGCTCCAAATGATTTACCCAATCAAATCTCCCAAATCTTACAAACTTCAAATAGTAACGTATCAACTTTACTTGATAATGAACATCAATTATTAAGTACTCAACAAGTTGATTTTACCCCTCATGAATATATCACTGCATTAATAACAGATTTAGGTGTATTGACCCCTTCTGCTGTTTCCGAAGAATTAATTAAAATTTGGTATGATTAATGTGTATTTGTATATATGATGCATAATAGATGTTCACTTAAATAATTACTTGTTTTAATTTAATTTCTAAGTCATTTGGATCGAAATAGTCTTCTTCTTCTAACCTTTCAACTTCGATACATTTAATTCCCTTTGATTCAAGTAGTTTCGTGTCAACTTGAATCTTTGGCTCTTTCATATAGAAAATATGAGAAACGAATCGTTTCCAGTCATCAGAATTAAGATTTTCATTACTCTTTTTAAATGCATATGTAGCCAGGTCAGCTATCACTCTTACGAAATCAACTGCTTGCATACCAAAGGTTTCTCTATCGTGACATCCATTCAATAGTAATATTCGTTTCTTTTGTTTCCCATTCATTAAATCACTAGCAATTGCTTTGCCAACTCCTCTCAAGACAACTATTGGAATAATACTTGTCATCAAGGATCCAATGGAGTACACTACTGCGTCAGCGTTTGTAATAGTACTACATACTTTGTGATGTGCCGTAGGTCTTATCTCTTCTCCATAAGGTGATACATAAAATATTCTTTGTATAGGAGAAAGCAAAGGTTTTATTCCTTCCGACTTGGAGAAGTGTAGTTGTGATTTTTTAAGCTCAGGATGGGTGTATTGAGGTACACTACCAGATTCTTCTTCGTCTGAGATGTCTGAAAACTCAGACATTACTTCACTGTTATTCAACAGATGATTTATTGACGTTATATTAGCAATTGGACTATTCAAATCTGTTGATTGTATTTCAAAGTAACCTGTAGCCCCAACTTTCCCTTCGGGTGTACTAGGTCTCGTCTTATTAATTGGTGGTGGATAATTCGATTGATCATCTGATGGATGTGAAATTTGTGATTGTCCAGTAATAATAAGACCATTCTGAAGTAATGCACTTATGTGATATGAAAAGTTGGTATTTATACATGGTAAAACTTCAATTCGTGGATCAATACCCGCTAATCTCGATAAAAGTTCAATTGAAGAATCTAATGACCCAATAAACAATCTTGCACCAGTCAAGAAAAGGTTACCCACATTAGCTAATTCAAACCTAAACTGTTTATTGATAGTATGAGCAGAAGTTTGGTGCTTGGATCTTTTTAAAAGCTCTACGTTTACATGAATAAAGAAAGCTCTAATAATTTCCCTTCTAGCAGGTTCAATATCACGCCATAGTTCATGGCTACCATCTACGATATCATTCCATTGAATCTTAGCTTCTCTGGCATCAGACGATAACCTAAAGCTCAATAGCTTTCTTAGCTGCCTCTCATTCTCTGGTATTAGTCTAGTTAAGCGAGACCTTATATCACCAATGGCTGGTCCTCCAATGACACGTATCAATTCAGATGTTGACCCTCCATTATCCAGGATAGGTAATACGTAGCTGATATTGGGGGTGATGGAGTCAAATAGCTTAACTAATTCATTAGTAGCTGTACCACCACTAATGACAGCTATCTTTATTGAACCCATATTGTTGTGTTTAGGTGAGACCATATCGTGTGAGAACAAATAGCGATACCCAAACGATTGTACATAGAGATGAGCCCAATCAGCACTAGTGTATAGTAGTAAGTGCTCCTAATATGATCTTATGCTTCACTCTGTTCGAAGTCGTGACATGTTTTATCAATTGAGATCAATTTTCGATTTAGGGAGATATTGGTGATTTTTGCAACATCAATTAACGTCTACTATCTACTGATTATGGTTGGTAGGTGACATTAGTGACATTAGTGACATTAGTGACATTAATCATTAACATTGGTTGTGGTATTACTATGGAAACATCAGTGGGTGACACATGTGACCGGCCCATATTGGCCGTTGATTGATATCGTTGTTACAGTGACGTCCAGGCGGTATATTGTATATCTGATTTTGTGTAATATCTTTCGGTAAAAAGCAGTCAAACATCAAGGCGTAATACCGGTCCTGGTATCGCAGTTTATTTCAGCACGGATTAAACTAAATTTTTCATTGATTTTAGTCACATGACCTAAATTGAAAATTTTTATCTTCGTGCATTTAGGTGAAAATTTTTATTAATTTTAACAAGTCAAAATGGCCAGTCAAGAAGTTTTAGTTTTAAGAGGTACCTTAGAAGGTCACAATGGTTGGGTTACATCCTTAGCCACTAGTGCTGCACACCCAGATTTATTATTATCTGGTTCAAGAGATAAAACTTTAATCACTTGGAAATTAACTGGTGATGATAACCAATATGGTGTACCAAAGAAATCTTTCAAAGGTCACTCACACATTGTTCAAGATGTTACTATCTCATCTGATGGTGCTCACGCTTTATCTGCTTCTTGGGATAAAACCTTAAGATTATGGGATTTAGAAACTGGTGTTTGTACTAAAAGATTTGTTGGACACACTGGTGATGTCTTATCTGTTTCAATCTCTAAAAACTTAAGACAAATTGTCTCTGCTTCAAGAGATAAAACTGTTAAAGTTTGGAACACTATTGGTGAATGTATGAACACTTTAACCGGTCACGGTGATTGGGTTTCAACCGTTAGATTCTCCCCAGATGATGAAACTTCAACTATTATCTCTGCTTCATGGGATAAAACTGTTAAAGTATGTATAATTATTAACACAATTTTTAAATTATTTGAGTTTAGTATTCACATGATGTTCAAATATTTGCTACTTCAGACGTGGCTCGCCAGCTTCGAATGAGACATCAAATCTACACCAAGATCTCTGATGGTTTAGTAACTCAAAAAATTTGAAAATTTATAATTTCAACTCTTTTACTAACAATTTTAGTCATGGGATTTATCTGAATACAGTTTAACCGCTGATTTCATTGGTCACACTGGTTACATCTCATGTATTACTATCTCCCCAGATGGATCATTATGTGCTTCAGCTGGTAAAGATGGTGTTATTAACTTATGGGATTTAAAGAGTAAAGTTTCTTTATACACTTTAAATGCTGCTACTGAAGTTCACGCTTTAGCTTTCTCTCCAAACAGATACTGGTTAGCTGCTGCCACTTCAACTGGTATTAAAATCTTTAACTTAGAAGAAAGAACTTTATTAGATGAATTAAAACCAGAATTCGCTATTGGTGCTAAAGCTAAAGATCCAGAACCAATTTCTTTATCTTGGTCTGCTGATGGTCAAACTTTATTCGCTGGTTACACTGATTCTTTAATCAGAGTCTGGCAAGTCATGACCTCTTCTGCTTAATTGTAGTTGAGACTTCATAAAAATATATATATTGTAATTGTATATTACATTGGTTATTCAAACATGTAGATTTTACCACTTGCACTCCCACCTGCAACCCAGTTCTCTGTTGGGTGGAACGAACAAACTGCTGGTACGGCTCCTACATTACTACCAGTTAAATGTGCTAGTATTTGTCCCTTTTGGTCATAAATATCAAAACCCCTGTTCATATTAGCAATTACAAATTTTTGAACTCCATCTTTTGGTGCTACTTGCCATTTACTCTTTAATATGGAAACCCATCTACCTGTTTGACAATTATGTCTAATTTTAGTGAATGGTTGTATGCTGTTAGGTATTTCATTCTCCTCTGGCTTGTCCTTGCTATTAACTGGAACTTGATACGTTTCATCCCATTCTGTTACTACCGGAATTTTATCTGTCCCATTCAAGTCAAATACACATACGTTATCATCATAACCATTGCACACGAGTCTATTATCCGAATTCCAATCAACACATGAGACTGAAAGCCTTGAAGTATATAACCCGTAAGGATGTGGACTAACTTGTCCGTCAAACTCAGACCATTTACTATTGGATTCATTAATATTTCTCAAATCCCATATTCTTAGACTTCTATCAAGAGATGCTGTTGCTATTTGGTGGGATGCATTAGGGTTGATGGTGAAAGATCCAATCTTTTTATCATGAAGTCTAAGTAATTGCTGCTGCTTGACATCCTTAAATGCAGTTCTTAAATCGTGTTGGTAGAAGTTCCCTGAAAGTGTTGTCATATACAAGATATTAGGGTTATCGACACACAAATTGATATCGGAGACTCCTAAAGGATAGTCAGAAGTCTCGTATGGGTCATTGAGGTACGCAACTTCCGAAGATTCTAACTTATTAAGATCCATTTGACGAACAGATCCATCGTACGATGCAGTCAAGAATTTTGATGGTGAATTGAATGGAGCAAGTATCCTAGAAATTGATTTACCGTGTGGTTTAAGAATCGATACCGTGGGTTCATCTTCATGTTTTGTGGAGTCTACGGCCCAAATCCCTACGTTACCATTAGTATCACCAGCTGCAACCACTCTATCGGTGACATTTGGATGGAAGTTGAGAGAAGTGATTCTCTGATGAGTTATCTTAATATCCAAAGGATCAAACCTTTCATACACTTTAAGCTTATCGAATTCACTTCTCTTTTCATCCCGGAGCTCATCATTATACTCCAAGTTAGACTTTCTTAATATATCATAGAAATCACCTGCTGACATCTTATCACCTAGCTCTCTGAAAAGTGATAAAACTTCATTATCACTTTCAATACTCAAGGCCTCTTGTTCCTCAACATTCTCTTCCTCGAAGTCCTCCACCTTTACAGGACTCTTATACACTTTATTTTCAAACTTCAAATTTCCCAGTCTCTTATCTGTGATTAAATCAAGCAACTGAAAGTTACCATACAACCGCGTCAGTTTCAACTTCTCTAATTCTTTTCTACGTCTATCTCTTTCCTCTTGCTCTTCCTGCAACTTCTTGTACTCTTCCGTATTCTCCATCTTAACCCCTGCGAGTCTTCTTGACCTTCTACTTCGCTCTACTGGCTGAGGTTTAACTTTTGGAGTTGTCTTTCTCTTCTTTGGTTTAGGCTGCTCATCGGCTACTTCGTTAGATATTGACTCATGGATCAGATCAAGGTCCAACTGTCTCAAGAGTTCTCTATTTCTGCGGATATTCTCTTGTCTTTGACGTTCAAATTCCGATATTTCACTCATGCTAAATGTTGAAAATTCGCGTTCCATCTATTTACTATCTACAAGTCTTAACACATCAGAGCATAGATATAAGCTTCCACATACCACCACTTTACGCATATCACCATTCTGTTTCATATCAACTACTTTGTCTAAGATTGCCTTGACAGAGTCATCATCTGTTGATGGTAGAATGTCACTAAAATACCCTTTCGCAACCATTTGAACATCTTTTACATCACTGGATTTAACCCATGGCATACCATCAGGACGTGTAAATTTACATGCTATTATAATATCTTCTGGCTTACTGATGTATTTCAACAAATTCTCGATCGATTTGCCCTTACTTAATGCCACTACAAATATAATTCCATTGTCATCTCTGAATACGTCAAGATATTTTTTCAATTCGAGTGCTGCACTTTCATTATGTGCACCGTCAATTAATAATGGAATTCCCTTATATGTAACTGATTGAAGTCTTCCAGGCCATACAACACTTTTAACTCCCTCTTCTATGATATCCTTTGTTATGGAATTAACTTTCAAAAGCTCAATTAGTCTCAATGCAACACTCAAATTCTGTAATTGGTAATTACCTTTTAATGGTGATTTAGTTCGAAGTTTACTAATTTCCTCTAATGTAAAACTGTCGAACGTGTTGGTAATTCCATCCACTGGATATAGAGCACTACAGGTGGATTTGGCCTTTTGTTTGATAACGTCTAATACTTCTTGGTTATTAGTAGCATCTACTACACAAGGAATATTATTTTTGATGATTCCAGCTTTCTCACCAGCAATTGCTGCAAAAGTAGACCCTAAGAACAGTTCATGGTCAATACCAATCTTAGTAATTCCGCAAAGTATCACACCACCTCTATGATCCGGTTGATTATGTGGAAGTAGCACATTTGTAGCATCTAATCTACCACCTAAACCAACTTCAATGACTGCGTATTCGACTTTCTCAAGTTCAAAAATCTTAAAAGCAGTAACTGTTAGCAATTCAAACTCTGTGCATCCAATACGTTGAGTATCATTCTTCTGACGAACCATCTGAGATATCGTCTCGAATTTAGTTAATGGATAGGTTTCATCATTAATGGATATACAGTCATTATAATAAAGAAGATGCGGTGAAGTAAACCTACCATTTCTTATTTGAGCTCTAGAAAGAATAGATGATATATATGCCACAGTTGATCCCTTACCGTTTGTGCCTGCTACATGTATCGATTTGAAACTATTGATATGCGGGTTCCCTAAAGCTTGCAACAAGGTGTGCACTCTTGTTAGCGCTAAGTTAATACCCATTAATACTGTTCGCAATTTTTTAAAAACTAATGTCACATAAACCTGAAGGTCAATTCATACAGAAACGATTAGATGCCTTGAATGCTATAGATACGAACATCGTATCGTTGTTAACGGGAATGTCGGACCTTTTTGATTCATTTGCTACTCCTAGTAATAATAGTGACGAATCCAAACGTCAAATTGAACAAAAGACAAAAGTGATATATCAAACGTTGAGTGATGTAGCGATTAATTTAAGGAAAGAAGTGAAAATTATGGACGACAACATAGGCGTCTTTGATAAGAATGACGAGAATGTTATGATACTTCCTATAGCCGTACAACAGAAGAATACACAATTGGGTCAAAGAAGGACCAGAGAAGAGTTTGCTCAATTGAATAAACTTATACCTCAAGAGCCTAGTGAAGACCAAAAGTTCATGCCTAAAGGAGACACACCTACGGAGATAATAGCTACAAAGAAAGAGGGAGAATCAGTAGATGCCAAACAAGATCCCGAGGAGATAGAAGACGTTGAAATGGTTGATAATGAGATGAAAGATACGGATACCAGAGATACAGAGACCAGAGATACAGAGACCAGAGATACAGAGACCAGAGATACAGAGACCAGAGATACAGAGATTAAAAAAGAAGACGATAGTGACGATTTTGAAATGATTAGTTAATTGGACATTAGATTATAATACATAGCTACAATGACATTAAATTAAAGTTCTTCAAGATACCCTTGTTGAATTAACCGTTCAACATCTGATCTACGAACGTAGAATTGTGAATCTTTGATCAAGTTGAATACACCATACTCTGTTTGAACTTCACCCCCATCTTTTAAGACTCTGACATCAATGAATATATCAGTGGGAGGTTCAAGGTCCCCATTAAGATCAATATCAGAGAACTTGGATTTGTAATCTACTAGTAACTGCAGGTAGCTTTTAAAGTACTCTTGTTCTGCATGACTCAAATTATCCAAACTTAATCTGGTGGTATAACCTGGACCTAAAGCTGTACTCTTCAGTAAAGTAGAAGGTGTAGGAGTCGAGTTATAATCTGTCACAGGATCTATATTCAACCAGGCAAACTCATTGATTTTATCAGCCCTGACTCTTTGATGAGCCAATAAGCATCGTTTATTTCGCCTCATTGATAGTCTAGCCACGAATAATTGACATTCATTGATCTTTTGTTGTTCCTCACTTTCACCTTCGATTTCCAACCGTTGTTGATCGAGGTACTCTACGTCTTTCCCAAGATCGTTTATCTCCTTTATGACTCCATTAACAATGTCACTCTGATATAGCGTGACTTCTGGAAGCGTAGACGTTCTCTGTGCGTCAAGCACTAACTTATTAGCCAAGTCTCCAAACATGAGTAAAAATGAAAATGACGCGACTGGTGAATTATCACGACAGAATTGGCTGCAAAACACTTGAACCACAAGAACAGTGGACTTGTGATATGTTGTATACGCTGGACAAGAGCACAGTGTTGGTGTACTGGTAACTCATCTTGTATTTTTATATGTTCCATGTACTCAATCAGTTGAACCATTCTCTTCCACTATCCCTCTATAATTGACCCTGCATGCTACTCACAGACCAATAGACACCAAACCATCTAATATCGGGGCAATGGTTGTTATAGTGGCTGCAAAAAAAAATTACGTCAGCAGCATACCAATTTTCAGAAAACGTATAAAAGCAGCATACCAGCCGCGTAGAATTATCAATGCCGTTCGACTTTAACCACCAGTATAAGGACATAAATGATTACCGTCGTTCCCTCCCTAATGACATTCATGACTTGCTCGAACATATTTCATACGGTAAAGACCATAATGACGTAAGGGACGTGCTTTTAATGATCGATAAAGCTAAGCAGTACGTCAAACTCTTGAAAACATTGAAAAGATATGAATTGGAAATATACGATGAAAATTTTGCCTATGATTCATCGTTAACTGTTGGTAGTTTTACTCCATATTTACTACTATTCAGTACAACTGATGCAGCAGGAGTAGCGATCAATTTGGTTAGATTCCCATTGTATACCTATAAGCAAGCTCATATCGACTACTTCTGCCTTGCTGGCCAAACAGGTATTCAAAGCATCAAGCCAGAGAATGTCATTTACGAAGTTGAGCTTTTCATCAGCTTGACTAAGAGTAAACTTGTTTCAAAGCCTTACATAGTGTACTGTGCTACTCAGATCTATCGGAATTTGGATAGCTCATACGGAGGGCAGCAACCAGTTTATTCTAGGAATTACAAGCTTGTATCAGATATCACCACATTTGTCAAAGCAGCTGACCCCCAATCTGATATACAGTTCGTATCAAGAACACATTCAGAGTCAGCCGATAACATTCCAGATGTTAGAATTAGACTTGGGGCTATTGACATTGTATCTATTGACATGATGGATAGAATGAACGTAAGGCTAAATCTTGGCGACACTAGAGTTTCTGGTAGGCAAATCAATCAGTTGATAAAACACATGGTCAAATGCAACACTTTTGTTGGAATCATAATGGATGTCTCCACCATCATAGTGTTAGAAGTAGAACTTGGAGAGTTCTTTGCTAAAGAGAACTATGGCATCCACGTTCAAAGAATTGAGCTTCCAGTAAAATTTACTTTATCTGATATCAGACACACCTCACCTAGTTTCGTTGAGTGCCTTATATATGGAATCATCAGGGGAATGACAATCAACAAGGCATTCCCAAATACAATTTTATCATCTGTTGCCCGAGTTCCATACGTTAGAAGCCCGAAAGCTAAGTATATGCCAGATAATCCAAAATTGTATGCACCACCTATTACCTTAAAAGATGTGGGCGATAGATCTCTGCAATGCCGCTTGCCTAATAGAAAAGCGTACAAAGGACGTGTGACTTTCCTATTAAAGGCTTGTGATGTTAGTGATCTAGTACATGACCCACTAGAGGAAAACCAACTCGTTGAGGCTCATGTCTTTGATGAAGCTTACTGTGGTGATGCCATGGATAGGTACCTTGAAGAAAGAAAAGTCACTAAGCACTTCTTGAAACAAAAAGGGTTCAATTCAATATACTTAACCCATGGCCCCTTATATTTCCTGACGAAAGCAGCAGTTCAATTAAATGACTGCGTTACGGGACCATTGATTCTATCAAAGTGTGTCAATGCATCCCCACTCAAGAAAACCATCTTGAACTACAAGCGTACTATGGAGCAGCTTCTTATTATCCATAGGTTTGGCCTTATCCATGGGGACCTTTGTGAAAGGAATATAGTGCTTGCTGATGATAAAATATATCTTGGTGACTTGAGTGCAGTAGCAGTTGCAAAAGCAGGAGAAAGAGAAAAGGAAATCAGCCATTTAACCTCTATCTTCTTTGATAGCTAGGTATACTTGTAATGTATATATCTCTAACCCAATGTAACTCGTAAGTACATTTTCGTGTCTTTATCATATTCATGGCCGTTTGAGCCACAGTCATAAATTATTTACTGAATATGCTCGTATGGCGCAGTGGTAGCGCAGCAGATTGCAAATCTGTTGGTCCTTAGTTCAAATCTGAGTGCGAGCTTATTTTTTGCATCTTGGACTTGCTCTACTGATGATCGACAAAGATATTAGCTGTAATGTGTATTTTACATAAGAGTGGATCTTCCACCAATATCGTTACTGGCAGAACCGTCTGGCATGTTACCATCACGACCTGACACGAACTGATGATATATATGCTGTAATTTCATCATTTCCTTAACGGAAATAGAAGGCTTTGTTTCCTTCAATGATTCTTCGAAATCCTTATGGGAAATCAATACACCAGATGCCTTGGAATCTTTCAGTTTGCTACCCTTAGATTTGGGTACCTTGGTGAATAACTTCTCTATTTGTTGTAGTATCTGAAGCCTTTCTGCTGGTCTGATCTTTGAACTCTTTAGTTTATCGGAATTGACTTTAAAGAAATCTACTTCCTCTTTGTTATTTGAGTCAGGCTCTTGTTGTAACTCTTCGTCCTGCGAAAGCTTGACATGGACTGCTTTTAAATATGCGTTATATCCTAAACCTTGCATATCAGCTCCACTAAAACCTTCAGTTTTTTGGGCAATCTCAGGCAAGTTAACATCATTCTCTAATTCCATCTTTTCAGTGATGCTTTTCAAGATATCTAATCTGTCATCATAGTTTGGCATGTCACAGATAACACTTTTATCTAATCTACCAGGACGTAATAAGGCAGAATCAATCAAATCTGGTCTACTAGTAGCAGCAAGAACGTATACACCATCTAAACCTTCTGCACCATCCATTTGGGTTAACATCTGATTCACAACTCTGTCAGTCACACCGGTAGAATCATGACCTCTCTTGGGAGCGATGGAGTCAAATTCATCAAAGAACAAAATACATGGTTTTGCAGCCTGCGCTCTTTCGAACAATTCTCTGACAGATTGTTCTGAAGCACCAATATACTTGTTCAAGATTTCGGGCCCTTTAATGGAGATAAAATTCAATCCACATTGACCTGCAACTGCACTAGCTAATAAGGTTTTACCGCAACCTGGGTACCCATAAAGAAGAATACCTGATCTTAGTCTCAAGGGGCAATTTGCAAAGATTGGTGCATACTTTGTAGGCCATTCCAAAGTCTCTAAGAGGATATTCTTTGCCTCTTTTAAACCACCAATATCAGACCAATTAATGGAGGATTTTTGTAATTTGACTCCTCTCAAGTTAGATGGTGTATACCCTTGTACGGCTTTTTCAAAGTCTTCTTTAGTGGAGATGACTTCATTATCTAAAACGTTGTTTGCAGCATTAAAGAGGGATTCATGGTAAATTCTGTCACACAATGTCTTCAAATCATTTGGCAAGTATCCTTCAGTTTCAGCCACCATATCCATCAAATCAAATCCTATCTTACATCCGAGGTTATTGACCAAATAGTGATTTAACAATTTACCTCTAGTCACTTTGTCAGGAGGTGAAAGGTGGTGAAAGTTTTCAATCAAATGTGACAGGAATAAAAACCCGTTTAACGATTCTTTGGCAGTAGCTGATGCAACAATGGAGAATTTACTGTTTGGCTGTGAAGTGATCTTCTGCACTTGTGCTACCAAGTACTCAGCCAAGTTTCTTGAATTCGAAGAGTCTGCGTGCTCAACTTCTGCTGAAATTAACTTGTCAAGGTTGTCTAATATCAACACCGAAGGCTTATACCAGGCACATTCCTGCAACCATTTATTAACATGATTTGATGACAAGTTAGTGTAGTTCTCATTCATCAATGATTCACAGGATACGTATTTACAGTGATATCCATTTTCAGCTTCGAGGATTTTGGAGATATGTTTTAGTACTAGTGTCTTACCACTCCCGGAGTTACCATACACTAAAATACCAGAGTTACCTTCTACTAAAATAGTTTCTGTGCTCTCTTCAATAACCTTCTCGAATCCGATAGCTTCAGTTAAGAATTCTTGTTTTTCGGTTTCTTCAATGAAGGAGCTGGCCCTAAGCAATTCTTCGCCCATTTCAATGGATGGGAACTTCTTATCAGAATCAGCAAATGGTTTCAACCAGGCATTGGTGTCATCGTTCCTTTTAAACTTTAATAACCCACCATTAGGTAAAACAGCAGGTATTATTGGTAATTTAGTGAAATTAGTCAACGAGGATGAACTAAAACCTTCAACCAATCTTTTTTGCATTTCCTGAATAAATCTAGTAGACTTCTCCTTCTTTTCTGTGGAGTTTATGTTAACTGTGCTGTTCTTCTTCGTCTCTGTAATGTATGGATGAATAGTAAATGTTGATGGGATCTTTGAACAAGATTTGACTGCAGGTCTTATGGCCACTACACTACCTATAGTCGATTCAACAGACAATGCCGCTGCAAGTTTTCGGGAGAGTCCCACATGATTCTTTGGGGCATTAGGGAAATTAATCAACTTAGCAACGATTATCTTATTTTCCTCTAGAGGTGCTAAATCTTTTGAATCTTTTGAATCCTTTTCGTCTTGTGGAGTATCCTTTGGAGTGTTGTTCTTTTTTGAATTTGGGCCATGGATTACAGAAATTGCTCCGAAAGTAGTTCTATTCAATACATCAGCAACTTCATCAAAGTTGACGTAAGCCTCGTAATTATTAGAATCAGTGTGATCTAGTTTATCATACAACGCATGGGGTAAAGGGATTCCTCTTTTCAATACGGACGGTAAGGCAGAGTAGTCATCTACTGGTTTACCATTTCTAGAAGACTTACCAGATTTAACAGAATTTGAGCGTTTTTTCACTCTTGGTTTTGGAGCTATTGCAACCTCACATTCTGGAGATAATTTAGCAAAATTTGTTGATGTAGTACCAATGTCAGTGACTAGCAACTTAGCAGATGTCGTTTGACTTGGGTACACCACTAGTGTTTGGTTTAAAGAAACACACCTTGTTTGAGATAGCAATTTATCTTCTAAAGTCTGAGCATGTAATTCAACGAGCTCCCAGTCAGAAGAAGTTAATGGTTCTAAATTAACATTTCTAGTTTCAAAGTTATTCACCTTTAAATTAATAATAACTGGATCATTATCGTTGAGTTTTAAACTTTGAGCTAAAATTGAGTCAATCTCCAATGAGTTAATTGAAGACGAATTCCAACCTGACCACCCAGTGTAACTCTTTTTACCTTTTGAAACAATTTCAACGATAACATCTTGCACTTTAATATTGGCATTAGCAAGAAGATTACTCAATCTCGACGGTAAGTTCACTAAGTTAGTTCCTAATGGTATGCTAACAATATTTGCCTTATGACCATCCATTTTAGCGTGAGTATTTCTCCAGATTTTCTGACAATTAGTGTGGCCGAGGACTCATTTTGCACCTGAAAAAATATATTACTATGTACATGAGGCTACTTACTTTTTACTATTATAATACTCTTGAACTTGTTTCCACTTTTCTAATCGTTCGTCTTTGTCATCTGTGGCCTTTTTCTCCCATTTTTTTTCATTCTTTTCCTTATTAGCTTGTCTAGCTTTTTCGATTGTTTGGAATGATTTTTTACGTAATGACCTACACTGTTCCCATCCGATGACGTTACCTAAAAAGAATCCACAGATCCCCCAATTAAGTGATTTATTAGGATTTTTGTGGATGAGAAATGTTACCCCTCCTAATACGGCCATAGCTTGAAACCCTGTCATCATTGCTTCTCTAAAACAGGGCATATTTGCAAAAGTTGTAGGATTTAAATCGGATAATTTAAATTTACTAAGTGCTTCTTTATACATAGATTGTTGATCTAAATTCGCTGGTTCTTGATCTTCAAATTTTGGTGGTAAATCTTCGAGGAACTTTGTTGGTTTATCATCTTTTACTTCACTTACTGGTGATAACTTTGATGGTGAGCCACCTCCAAACCAGCCCATTTATATCAATTTTTAATTGATCGCGACAAATTTGCCCGTCATGGATGATGAACTTGTATTAGATCCTCAGCTAAAGTATTGGGTACTTTTACCAATCTCTTTAGTAATGGTGATTGTTGGTCTTGTAAGGTCTAATATTACTAATTTACTTAAACCAGATCCAAAATTAGAAGAGTATAGAAAGAATAGGGAAAAGTATGTATCTACATTGACTTTGAGTGAATATTACTAACAATTAAAGGCAATTTTTAAAAAGAGCCACGAGCTTCAGAAATGGTAACTCAGTGTTAAACAATCAAGAATTCGAAGCTAGACAAAAGTACTTTGTCAAAGTATTGAATACTACTGAATTTTTCGCTAATAAAGATGTAGCTAATGAAGCACCAGCTAATCCATTAACTGATCCAGGCACTAATGATGCATTAATGAATATGGCAAAGGGTAACCTAATGAACTATATTCCTCAAACTCTTATCATGGCCTGGGTTAACTACTTTTTCGCCGGGTTCGTCATTATGAAATTGCCATTCCCGTTAACTGATAGTTTCAAATCTATGTTACAAGCAGGTATAGCAACCCCAGATTTGAATGTAAGATATGTATCATCCATTTCATGGTATTTTGTTAATTTGCTTGGGTTAAAACCTGTTTATTCCCTTTTAATGGATAGTAATGCTGCACAAGAGTTAATGCAACAACAACAGCAACAACAACAATTACCAAATTTAGGAGGCCCAGGAGGTCCAAAAGTTGATAAAGTATTTGAAAAGGAAGCAGAGAACATCCATATCCTTACTCATGAATCAGTTTTTGATGGTATTGTCGATAGAGTATTACAAACTATTTAGCGTAATGTATGAGTATTTAGTAATCATCGCATCGAAATTTCTAAAATTTATTTCACATCATGAGTCCTGCAACAATAATTTGTATTGGTATGGCCGGTAGTGGTAAAACTACATTTATGCAAAGATTGAATGCCCACCTCCATACTAAAAAGAATCCACCATATGTTATTAATTTAGACCCTGCAGTGTTGAAGATTCCTTACGGGGCGAATATTGATATAAGAGATTCTATTAAATATAAAAAAGTCATGGAAGAGTATAATTTAGGACCTAATGGTGCCATTGTTACATCACTTAACTTATTCTCTACTAAAATTGATCAAGTTATCAAATTAGTAGAAAAAAGAAGTGAATCAGTTAAAAATGTCATCATAGATACTCCTGGTCAAATTGAATGTTTTATTTGGTCTGCAAGTGGTTCAATTATAACTGAAGCATTTGCTTCAACTTTCCCTACTGTTATTGCTTATGTGGTTGACACTCCAAGAAATACATCTCCTACTACTTTTATGTCTAATATGTTATACGCTTGTTCTATATTATATAAGACAAAATTACCAATGATTATTGTATTTAACAAAACTGATGTTCAAGATGCTGAATTCGCTAAAGATTGGATGAAAGATTTCGAAAACTTCCAAATTGCATTGCAAGAAGATCAACAACTCAATGGAGATGATGGATCTGGTTATATGTCATCACTTGTTAATTCAATGTCTTTAATGTTGGAAGAGTTTTATTCTACTTTAGATGTAGTAGGCGTAAGTTCATACACTGGATCAGGATTCGATGAATTCTTAGATGCTGTAGATACCAAAGTTGATGAATATAATGAGTACTATAAAGCTGAAAGAGAAAGAATCTTGAAAAAGAAAGAGGAAGACGAAAAGAAAAGACAAGCCAAACAATTGAATACTTTAATGAAAGATTTAAACATAAAGGATGGGAATAAAAACGATACTAAAGATTCAGAAGTATTATCTGACTACGAAGAAGAAGATGATGAATATCAAGGTGAAGTTTTACGAGATGAAGATGAACCCGAAAGGCAATATACATTCCCAGAAGATAGAACTTCTGAGTTGAAGGATGATAGCGATTTACAAGCTCGTTACCAAGCTGCTTTAGAGGCTACTTCAAAAACTGCTTCTTCAAAGACTGCAGAGAATATCGCCGAATATATAAGACGTTAATGTGTATAATAATAAACTTTAAGTTTGCAATGTCGATAACACTTGGTCCAAGTCATATGGTGTATCGGCATATTTACTTTTGAATATTAAGTGTGGTTTATGTTTTGCTAAATGTAATATGGTTTTACCAAATTCTGAATTACACCAAGCAAACCATGACCTTGTAAATGAATGTCCTCCTCTTGATCCCACATTGATACTTTCGTGCATTAAACCTAATCCTGCGGTGGTTTCCATGATTAATTTCATATTTTGTTTAATCTCCTCCTCGTCATCTGTTGTTCTAATGGCCATTAATAGTGACATTGGCCATGCATTTTGGATACCAATGTGTGGTCCACCAATACCTTCGAAATACTTACCCTTGAGGAAGTATGGGTTTCCATTCTTAGAAAGTACCATCTTCCTGGTGTTTTGATACACTTCATTATCTTTTGATACGAATCCCATATCTGGAGCTGATAATAAAGAAGGAATATTAGCATCATCCATGAATATAGAGCTACCATACCCATCTATCTCGTAGGCGTAAACTTTACCAAATGTTGGGTGATCAATGATTGCATGTTCTTCAATACCTTTCTCGATACTAGCGATGAAATCATCGGTAATTGTTAGCATTAAATTGTAATTTTTCATAGTAGGAACTTCAATATCCTCCTTTAAGTACTGTTCACGAGCTGTTTTCAATTCCGTTAGCATATGCATATTAGCAGGTATAAAGAACTGTAATATACAAGCATCATCTGAGGGTCTAAAAGCAGAACGAACTAATCCAGTACCATAATTAACAGGATTACCTACACCACCTAGTGGTAAGGTCTCTGATCCAATATTAGTATCTCTTTGGAACGAGTAAAAGAAGCTTAAGGCTCTACCAGTTTCTTCATCAAATGAAGGATGTGATTCTCTCTTCAATACTACTAATATTCTCTCAAATGCACGTAACCAATCCTTTGTTATAAATGAAGTATCACCACCAGAATTGATATAGTACTCATTAGATAACGTCAAGAAAGATGCCAATGAGTCCAGCTCATATTTACATTCGAAGACCTGGTGCCAATCAGGCCTTGGGAATACATTATCCATAGCAGTATTACCTTTTTTTATACCTGAGCCTGGAGGAGGATGGAACGCATTACAATAAGCAGAATTCAAAATGTACATAGCTTGAGTGTTTATAGCACCTTTAATCATCTCTCGTAAGTTTGGATCATACTTAATGAACGGTTGATAAACCGATAATTGACGAGCAGAATCTCTGAGCCATTCGGCATGAATATCACCTGTGACAACAAATGTTTGTGGAAGATTTTTAAACTTCTTTTTAGGTGACCCATTAGTGGTGTGCCAAAGTATTGTGGTATCTAATGTATTTGGTAAACAGTTTTCGATTAATCTGGCTAAATCATCGTCGTTTACTTTTGATTTTAAATCTTTGATAACGTGCTCCACTGCTTCGGATACAAATGTTCTACATTTTGGAGCTGGTCTCATATACGGGTATTGGTACTCGCCCCTTGAATATGGAGGATGTCTTGCCTGAGAATACTCAACGTAATCAGGACATTTACCTACTTTTGAGTTCATAACTTCCAAAAACGCATCATCGATCTCCTCGACAGTTTTCATTTTATCGAGTTTACTTTTTGGGATAAAATCCTTGATGTCAATATCCTCACTTGACATATCAATTGGTTCCTCGGGTCGGCCAGTGATATAGTAGTAACCTACCACCACCAACACCATCATTAGTACCAATCGTTCAGTACGGATTCGTGTGTTGAATATATACATGGGGAATCGCTTTCAGGTTCGCGAATTAAATTGGGTTGCAAAATTGGGTTGCAAATTGAACTACTTAAATAAATATATACAGCTATTATTACAGTCAGATGCAACATTGACCATGCCTAATTCGGCAAAATTCTCGATAAGGTAATCCACATTAGAGTGAACTTTTTTGGCTAAAGATATCAAATCCTCGTAAGTGCCATTTTCAGATTTATCTTCTGTAGTAGTTTCAATACTCTGAAGCAAATACGGATTCGTGGTGGATAACCTTATAGCAACTATATCAAACAGTCCATTGGCTTTAGCTAAAGTGTCTATTAATGGTGTGTGGTTTTCGTTGACTATGGGGCTTTCAATGGTTAAAAGAAAGTAATCATTATATGCTAAGTCATATGGGAATATTTTCTTGATTGTATTGAATTGCAACGATTTCTTGATGTCAGTGATCGGATACCGTGACATTATATCGTCAAAGGAGTCGTCACATGCCATATCACCCTTGAGAAGTTGAATATGTTTCGATACTTTGAGTTTCTCGCATAATGGATCGGAAGTCGTAGAATATTTGGAAAAATCAATGGATTCAATATCTTTATTTTGACATAGTGCTTCACTATACTCTATGTGTGACTTTGATGCTAATTCGAAAATATCCTGGTCATTTAATTCCGTCAAGTGATACGACCTTGTAGTGTCAAATTTATGTGAAAGTTTATTGATTTCATGCTTTAGTTGTGTGAATGGGTGGTTAATTTCTTCCAAAGAAGTGGATGATAATAATCTATTCCTTTGCTTTAGTACTATGATGATGGGGGTATGTTCAAATAATCTTTGGTGCCATCTATAAATATTTACAAGGTGTTGGGTGTTAGGAATAAAGGTCCGAGGATTATAATAGCTAGCTAACGATTTGGTTAGATTAGCATGGAAACTGGTATGTTTTAGGAACGTTGAATTTGTAGTGGAAGGTATCCTTGTCAACCGAAACTTGGATGAATCATCTATTGGTTTATGCGTGA
The DNA here is from genome assembly GCA_030674785.1 of Yamadazyma pseudoaaseri. Taxonomy (NCBI): domain Eukaryota; kingdom Fungi; phylum Ascomycota; class Pichiomycetes; order Serinales; family Debaryomycetaceae; genus Yamadazyma; species Yamadazyma pseudoaaseri. Next base: position 791,832 of record JAKUBW010000003.1, on the reverse strand, counting down.
GGGATTTATTCTTTAATGCATTATATTTGTCTTTAAAAAGTTCCTCAGTTGATAATGACTCCAATTCGTCAAACACATAATCTTCGAATAGCGGTCGTATTAACTGTTTTTTAATATCAGGGAAATCAGGAGCTATTAAGTCTAAGTCACCGGTGATAAGTTTATCTCTGAAGAATGCATTATACTGGTCAGAACTCATATTAGTATTATACCTTATTCGTCCATGACTAACCTTCAGATTGGCATCCTTACATGCCTTATATACCTGTAAAAAGTATTGTACATGTCCCGGTAACCTCTTAAAAGTTATCAGGGACATAATGATATTTAATCTGAAAACTGCGATGAGAAAATTCGTAGTATCATGTCAGACGATGAAGTAATTGATGTAGGAATGTTTGAAGAACCTGAAGATTTCAGACCTCCACCACCAAAAGAACACTTTGTTACATATGATAGAGTTGTTGATAAAGAACCTAGACAAATTACCTTACGGTTAGTTGGTAAATCGCCATTATGGGGACATTTATTGTGGAATGCTGGAAAATTTAGTGCAAATTACCTTGACGAACACGCTGATGAGCTCATAAAAGGTAAAAGGGTTTTGGAACTAGGAGCTGCTGCTGCTTTACCATCAGTTATTTGTGGTTTAAATGGTGCAAAAAAAGTTATTGCAACTGATTATCCTGATCCTGATTTATTACAAAATATTCAATATAACCTTGAACATAATCAAATTCCTTCAGGTATAGCAGAAACTAAAGGCTTTATATGGGGTAATGAAAAGTCATCAATTTATGATGGTGAAGTTAAAGATACAATTGATGAAGATGAAAAATTCGATTTAATAATCCTTCTGGATCTTGTATTCAATCACACAGAACATTTAAAATTATTGAAAGACTGTAGGGAATTATGTAAAAAAGATGGTAGAGTGTTCGTTGTGTTTAGTCCTCATAGACCAAGATTACTTGATAAAGACTTAGAATTTTTTGAAACTGCTAAACAATTTGAATTTTCATCGAAGCAAATTGATTTAGTTACCTGGAGTCCAATGTTTGAAGAAGATGATGAGACAATTGAAATTAGATCAAGAGTTTATTCGTTTTTTTTACATCCACAATGGTAAAATTAAACTAAAAGTGTGTATTATGTATATACTTAATAAACTAATGTAACATGAAAATTAATAAATCATTTATTGACTTCCTGGACCTGGGTTCATTCTTCTTTTACCATTAGTTAAAGTAACATTAACGAATCTTCTGGTGTACAATAAACGTTTGTAGGCTCTACCTTTTGGTTGTTTTGGCTTTTCTTGTTTGTCAACTTTTGGAGTTTGTGATTTAACTTTACCAGCACGAGCTAAGGATCCGTGAACTTTACCCTAAATATTGTTAGTAATTGTTATTTGTATCCAGTGGGTGATTGGTCCTTTTTAAGATTATTAATCACTGAAATATTTTATACTCAGTGGCCATTTCATTCCAACAACGTGTAATTCATGTTTAGGTATTTCAACAAATTCATCCATTCTTATATGATTTATAGTTCATAGATTTCCATAGACATATCCCCTCTTAATTCATTATTTTTACATACCATTTTACTTAAGTGATGTGTATTGAGATTGTAAAAATTTTAACCCTGCAAATTTGTGAGTGAATGAGGGAGTGAGACCGGCACACCTTTTGGTGATTCTGGTTAATACACTGGAAATGTGACGGATGAATTTGAGGGTTAGGGTTGATGCCCTATTGTTATTACATAGAGATTATCAGATAAGCGCTCTTAAGCTTACGTAAGTAAATTGTATATTCATGAATCATAAGATTTGAGAACAATAACTAAAGTTGCTAGTATTATACTCAAAATTGAAAATATTAACATGGCTAAACCTGTTCTTGTAGCTGGGTAATAATTATAAATAAGTAAATGTTGTACTTGAAAAAATCTTACAAATCCAAATATTAATGTTATTATACCTAACAGAATGAATACACCACCTAATGGTTTACCATATTTATGAAAATGATTATTCTCTGGTAGTTGTAATTGTACAAATCTATTATCAACTCTAACTTTTGCATTATTTTGTAATTTGAATAATTGAGTGATACCAATACCTATAGTGATGAATGATAATGAAGTTCTTAACCAGGCTAAAAAGGTTCTTTCATTCGCCATCTAAACGTTGTTAGAATTAAATTGAAGATAATTAAGAATTTAACATACGTGATCTCTTGCAACCGATCCTTTATTTTCTAAGGATACAGATCCTTTAAATATATCTAGTGAAGAAAAATTTGGTACTTCAATCTCTGAATCCATTGAATCATACTCCATTTTTAATAGATTGTATGTTCTTTATAAACTCCTACGGTTCATTTTATTAAATGCGAAACGAACCGAAATTTGAGTCCACAGTGCATCCACAGTGCATCCACACTGTGTCCTCATCAATTAAAGGCCAGTTTATTAAAATTTGAATTGCTAAGATACAGAAAGTCTATAAGCAGTAAGACACAGAAGTAAGACACAGAAGTAAGATACATAAGGTCTATAAACAGTAAGATACAGAAAGTCTCTAAACAGTAAGACACAGAAGTAAGATACAGAACGTCTCTAAACAATACGACACAAAAAGCCTCTAGTCAATAAGACACATAAAGCCTCTAAGCAGTAAGATACTTGAAGTCTTTGAGCGGTAAGACACAAAAAGTGGTTTTCAAACGGGGAGGTAAAGTTTTTCAAATGTCAAAAAACTGAAACACTTTTTTTATATACAGTACAGTGGTGATCTCGGAGATGAAATTACTAATGGTAAGCTTAGTAACATTAAGAACCATTACTAATGAGTTAATATAAATATCTCTGAATAACTCTCTGATATCCATCATGTCTTTCACACTTAACAACAACAAAACAATTCCATCTATTGGACTCGGAGTATTACTCACCGCACCTGAAGTTACTGCCAGGGTCGTACAAGATGCCTTAGCTGCTGGCTATAGACAAATTGACTCAGCTGCGTTCTATCAGAACGAAAAGGAAGTGGCTGACGGTATTGCTGAGTTCATCAGCACTAGCGGTGTCGCAAGGGAAGATATATTTTATACCACCAAGATCTTGGACGCTCACCACGGATATGAGGAGTCAAAGAAGGCTATTGCAGAATCATTAGAGAAAGCATCAGCCATTGGGTACATCGACCTATTTATGATTCATTCACCAATGTCTAATTATGACAAGAGACACGGTAGTTGGTTAGCGCTTCAAGAGGCAGTCGATAGCGGTAAAGTTAAGTCAATTGGTGTTTCAAATTATGGAGTTAAACACTTGAAAGAATTATTAGCTTACCCTGACTTGAAGTACAAGCCAGTAATTAACCAGGTCGAAATTCATCCTTGGTTACAAAGAGAAGATATCGTTGAGTTTTGTAGAGAAAACGATATTGCTACACAAGCTTATTCACCCTTAACCGCGGGGACTCATTTAGGTGATGAAACAGTTGTCAAATTGAGTAAGAAACATCAAGTTTCTGCAGGTCAAATTTTGATTAAGTGGTCGTTACAGAAAGGCCATATCCCACTCCCAAAGAGTGAAAATAAGGCCAGAATCATCAGTAACTTTCAAGTTGATTTCGAATTATCACCTGAAGATATGGCTGAACTTGACGCTAAAGAAAGTTACGGAGTTCTTGGTTGGGATCCTACAGTCTACCCATTAGATGACGAACCAAAGAAGGATGTAAAGATCTTATATGGATACGCTAAATTCTTTGAATAATCGTGTATAGCTTCAACTATTACAGTAGTTGATTAGGGTTATATAGGGTAATAAATGTTTTAATATAATTTGTTCGGTGTCTACACAGAAAGTCTCTAAGCAGTAAGACACAGAAAGTCTCTAAGCAGTAAGATACAGAAAGTCTTTAAACAGGAAGATACATAAAGTCTTTGAGCAGTGCTTACCTAATAAAACGATAGCTTAGATTCCGTAGTAAATAATTCCGCTATCAATAAAAATATAATGACTACCGCATAATGCTTAATAATTATTTACGTAGTAATTTCTTTAATAATTTCTTGATTCCATAGCCTTTATTTCCCGAAATAATCTAATAAATAAGGCTGTGGCGAATGCTAAGACAAGGATCCGCAGGTAGATGCTTAACTCCTGAAAAAAAAAAATACTTTTCACCTCCTGACAACAATGTGAAACTAAGAAATGTGAGACACCCCTTTTTGCGTTTTTAAACTTTCTAACTCTAGATATTCAACATTGATAGTTGGATATATATGTAGCGATACCTCACATCTAGTGTAATCGGATTTAGTAAGGTTTGGCGTTTATTGGTTAACTTTAATAATTGTAAACAAATTACGTGTAATCTAGAACTTTCACCAGGTTGCGAGCCAAGGCTCATGATCTCAAAGTCTTAATTTCTCAAATAACACGCAATGCATCGAGTTGCGCTTCGTCAGTAGTTATACTACCGGCCAATGATACTGTCTGAGCATATTGTTTAATGATTAAAAGTTAAATAGTATTAAAAAAACTTATGGTCTCTATATAAACTTTCTCGAGAAAGCTTTTTAGTATATGTTTATAATTATAGTTAAAATGTGTCAAGTCTCAAGGTTTGATACCCTTGCCATCGTGAATTTTGGAAATTTTTCCGATGTTTATGTCTTCAAACGTTAATTAAAGAGCAGATAAAGTTTATATTAAGTGATTGATAATCTATGGAATAAACAAATGCTATGATTATCTCTATATAATAACGTGTTTAATGGTTGATATGCATGATGTAAAAAATACTCCTAAACGAGAAAATCGCTTACATAGTTAAAACAAATGTAATGAAAATGATTGGAGCTGCTATCGTCATATAAGTAGATTTAGAAACGGAAATGAATAAATTGTTATTTGTAAATGAATATCCGGTACTGCCTTGACTAACAGTCTCCTTTTTATACAGTCTAATATCTCCGACAGAACCTGAAAGTGACCCTAAACCAATAGTTCCTGATGAAGGAGATGCTACCTCTGAATAAAATGATTGGAATGATTGTGAGTAAACTGATTCTGTAGTCATAAGAACTCCTGCTGAATTTGTACCGGTAGCCCAAACTAAAGTATCAGTATCAGTTGAAGCAAAGCACGAAATGAATAGTTGAATGAAAACAAGTAATGTGTATACTACTCTCATGCTAGTAAATGAAAAATATGAATTTGTAATGCTAAATGGATTTAAATGAAATATTTGTAATTTTGGAAAAAAACAATCAATATTTAACTTGACTAGAAAATTCTTTGATTACTTTTGTGATTGTTTCTAAAACTTCAAAATGGTTGTTTGTATAACCCCTTGAGTTTATTTAATAAAGTGAAATCAAGAACTATATATACTTCGTCATCAAGGAAGGTAAAAAAAAATCTTTTCCGGTCCTGTATAAAACTTGTCAATAGACTCATAATCCTTTTTTTATTTTTAGACAAAGCTTGTGTCTCTGGTGTTTACATCGTAAAAATTCGTTTATTATACCTATAATAGGAAGATTATAGCAATTGAATGACTTAAATAAAATAATCAACTGTTGGTTTTTTTGATGGTATTGAAGTAATTTCTTGATTAGTTGTCGCTTCAAAAACTTTATAATCACGATTTAGATTATCATCAATTGATAATACCAGAGCAATATTACCACATCTATAACAATAATTTGGTGCTGACCATACAGTTACAAGTTTGTTATCAAACATTTCTTTATATCCTTCCATTACTAATTGATGAGCCCTGGCAATTAATGATATATTATTTTTATGAGCAAATTTTTCGACTTCATTATATCCAAATAAGTATCCAGCACCTCTTGGAGATATTGACCAACTTGGTACATCTTCAGGATCTGACCATAATAAATCACACATTGGTCCTTCATGAGGTACTTCTTGTTTCCTATTAATTGATCTTATCTCATTTATATTATCAATTACTGGACTTAACCCTCCATGAACACAAAATACTCCATTTTTACCTCCAATTACTGCTCCTAATGATATATAATCAAAAACTTCACAACAATACCTCCATACATTAACACTACCATACTTTCTTAAACATTCATCATAGAAACCATAAACTGTTGTAATTTGTCTCGTTTCATGATTACCTCGTATTAAAGTTATGCGATCGGGATATCGAACTTTTAATGCCATTAATAATAGAAAACACTCCAATGAATAAAATCCTCTATCAACAAAATCTCCCAAGAATAAGTATTGAGTATCGGGACATTCACCACCTGTTTTAAATAATGTAAGTAAATCATGTAATTGTCCATGTATATCTCCACATATTGTTATTGGTGTATCTAAATGTTGAATATTACCTTCTTCAATTAGTATCTCGATAATCTTTTGACATAGTTCTTCAACATCTTTTTCAGGTATAAAATCACACTCTTTTATCTTCTTTATAGTCCTACATAGTTAGTATCATGTAAATCCTTGATGTTCATCATACATACTCATCTATATTAAACATAGTTTAAACGCGTTGATAGTTATCTATAAATTTAGTCTGCGCATTAAACCACACGACTTCACTTAATAACATTACTATACAAATTATACAAATTCCTAATCCCTTAATTTCTTCCCTTTGGTAAAGTATATTTCATAAAAGCTCTTTGTAATTGCTTACGTACAGTTACTTTTTGAGCTCCAACAAAACTATCAATACTAACTTTAATAGCTCTATTTAAATCATTTTGACTAACAAATTCACTTAATCTCATTTTAGCAAATGATTCAGCAATTCTTAATATACTTTCTAAATGACGAACAGTAATTGGGAATGAATCGGTTGCAATGGATTCTCTTCTTAAATCTGCATAAACTTTTGCAACTTTATCCATATCCATTTGATGAAGTTTTGGGTGAATTTTAACTCTTGCATATGCAATATATTTGCCTAAGAATTCTTGACTAATTGGTGAAATTTCTTGTTCTTTTTGTTTATTGAGTTGCTCGACTCTCTTTTGCTTGGTTACTCTACTTGGCGTATCCATTTCAATATCTTCTTCTGGCTCTTCATCAACTGGATTTGGATGTGATCTCATATGAGAATCAATAACAAAACTTGCTAATCTTTCATCCAGTTCTTCATTAACAATATCTCTAACAACACATAAAATATCAAATCTTGATAAAATTGGTTCTGTTAAATTAACATTTTGTGTTAATGTTAATGTTGAATTATATTTACCACCATTTGGATTTGCTGCTGCTACAATAGCACATCTTGCTTGTAAAGTTGTAACAATACCTGCTTTAGAAACCGAAATACTTTGTTGTTCCATAGCTTCATGGATACTTGTTCTATCTTGATCATTCATTTTATCAAATTCATCAATTAAACAAGTTCCTTTATCTGCTAATACTAATGCTCCACCTTCTAATGTCCATTCACTTGTAACTGGATCTCTTCTAACTGATGCTGTTAAACCAACTGCAGATGCTCCTTGACCGGTTGCGAAAACTGCTCTATTAGCTGTCTTTTCTACATACTTTAAAATTTGTGATTTAGCAGTACCAGGATCCCCTAACAATAATACATTAATATCACCTCTAATTGAATGTTTACCATTGATATCTTTTGGTACACCTCCAAATAATGAACAAGCAACTGCGGTTTTAATATCTTTATGGCCATAAATTGATGGTGCCATTGAAGATATAATTTTATCAATAATACCTCTTTCCTGACTCAATTTTCTGAATTCTCTTTCTTCTTCTTCGGTAAATAAACTATTATGATTATTAGTAATTTCTTTCTTGGTTACTGAATTAGCTTCAAGGATCGTAGCAAAAACGGGGAATCCAGATTTAACATTTAAATTACCATCATAATTATTCTTGTAAATACCAGTAATTTCAATTTCTTCACCGGGTTTTGCTTTGTCAACTAAATCACTCAATAAAATCACCTCTCTATGTCTTGGTAATCTACCGGCAGGAACGGATCCTGGACTTTCTTGTAATGTGATCCTTTGATAATTTCTATACAATGTCTTTTCTCCATTAATCTTTAATGGACCTTTCGATTGACAATTAGTACAGAATGATATTTTAACTTCAGTATGAGCCTCTTGAATAAAAGGACCCAAAACTGCCCCACACTTCAAACAATCAAATTTAACATATTTTAATTGTGGAAAGACACCTGTTCTCTTAGTTACCACACCAGTGATTTTAACTAAATTATTTAAATGACTCTCTCTTAAATCTCTTAAGTTAACTAAATTGGGGAAGTTAATAATTCTAACATGAATCTCTTGATGAATTTGAGAATAATTTGGGTAATGTAATTCGGTAGCTTCCATTGCAACAATATCAAAAATTTTTAATAACTCAGTTGGAGAAGTTGCTAAAAATAATGCTAGGATAGCTTTTGATTCGGCTAAATGATCATATGAAACTTCTAAAGATTCACTATTAACTTCACCTAATGCTCTAATTCTAGCCCCATAAACAGATCTACCTTTTTCATCAGTATATTCTAATAAGAAAGACTTTAATTCTCTAGCAATAGATCTTGAAACTGCTGGTTGTAATACCCATTCAGTAATGTTAGCAGCTTTAACATCACTTAAACTTTCTAACGATAATTCTTCATTAAATGGATCAAGTTCTTCAAATTCTTGCATTTCTTCATCTTCCATATCATCGTCTCTTCTTCTCCTTCTCCTTCTTTGAATTGGTAATCCATATTGATCTAATCTTACTTCATCATCATCTTCATCAACGTCTAAAAACCCTTGATTGCGATCTCTACCTGAAATTAATTCATCTCTTCTATCTAATTGAGCATCAATTCTTCTTCTGGTTGCAGCATCTAATTCGTCATATTCTTCATCATCAATATTTCCTTCACCTAAATCATAATGATCTTTATCGACATTAGCTCTATAATCAGCATCCATATTTGCCATTAAATCTTCACCTTCAGGTTCATCCTCTTCTAAATCTTCAATGTCATCATGAATTTCTTGTTCTTCTTCTTCAAAAGGAATTGCAGGAGATGATGGCATTGGTGGACTCGATGGGATTGGTGATGATTGATCACTGATCATATCATCATCATCATCCACTTGTCTCTTTCTTGGGTTTTTTGTGGGACTTGACATTATAGTGAATAATTACGGTAAAGAAATTTTCTACGTGATTTGGATAAATGAGACGCGTTAATTAATTTATCTCAATTAGGAAATTAAAGCACTTAATTAATTTTCCCTTTGTGTAACTTTTTTTTTTCTGTCATTTGGCTGCTAATATGCTGCAAATATGTTATGCCATAAAAAATAATGTGATGCTTACGGTTGAACTATAAAACAGGGAAGGCTTCCCGCTTTAATAATCAATGCGTTTTTCAACTGTTTTTTTCATCAGTTTTGTTTCCACTGTTTTATGTGGATTTCACGAACCCAATAGCTTAAGTGCTTTGGTGGAAGTATTCCATAAAGTTGGTACCGAACACGAGTCGATGTTTGACTATTTGAGGTCGTACGTGTCCCCAATCAAGAAAAGAGGTTTAATCACAGATACACCTCCAAGTATACTTAAACACTTTGATAGCATGGAAGATCTTCTCAAGTCTAACTATTTCTTAAATCACAATAGACCAAGGAATGTTCATGCAAAGATCTCAGGTGATAGCTCATCATACGAAGTGTTGTCTAATAGTAAGAATCCTAAAAATATTATTGTTAGAGAGATTAATTATGGAGATCCAAAGAGTGCATCTGTATTGAATCAACCAATTACAAAATGTGCATTTGCTCATGATAACCAATCACTGGTGTCTGTGTCTAAATCCACATCATTTGCAAGATCATTTTCACTTTTACATGGAGTTTCATTGAGTACTGCATACGATGTCAATATCTTATTAGGGTCAATTGAACCTTTCAAGACAATAAATGATGCAATATTCAGTATTTTCCATACGCAGATTTTTAACTTTACATTGAGCTGGGATATTGGATTATCTCGTACTAACGAAATAAGTACATCCCACTCATTTGGTGGTTCCGTTTCATGTGGTTCAGGGCTTGGTGGTACTGTTCAATTATTTACAAGTCTTAGATACGTGTATTACCCCGATGCAAAAGTCCGGTACCACTTTTACGAAGTTACACCAGATTCCCGTACTTCAGCCATTAAGTTGACTGACACTTCAATTTGGAAAGGTGCGTACTCATACGAAGGTCTCAGTCAATATGGTCTTGTATTTTACGACAATTCTCACGGAATCGAATACTCTTGCGTCAATGATCCAAAATACCTTCAGTGTGACACTGATTTACTACTCCCAGTGTATGATCCTCATTTTGAGCCCGTTAGAGGTGTTCATTATGCTGTTACTGGTTTGATTTAATTGTTTTTAATATAAAAGTGCGACAAAGTAATGAAGCGTGAAAGAGACTCTGATTCATTAGATACATCAGCGGAAGTTACTACTACAGTTACAACCGCTGTAGACTATCTTAAGCAACAAGAGGAATTGGAGAAAGAAGCAAAGCAGTTGATGCCTTATAACCCAAATGAGTGTACATTTATTAAAGGTCAATTAAGGCAACCAGTTTTTGCTTGTTTAACTTGTAGAAAACAAAATAATGATACTCCAATAGGTGTTTGCTACTCTTGTTCCATCCAATGTCATTCATCACATGAATTGGTTGAGTTGTTTGCTAAGCGTGACTTTGTATGTGATTGTGGAACTACTCGTATGTCGAAAACTGTTCATGGTGCGTGTAAGTTAAGGTCAACATCTGATCCTGATCCGGTAGCACGAACAGAACCAATAAGGACGGGATCTATGCTGTCTCATAGGTCTTGGGGTAGTCAAAGTACTGTGGTACTTGAAGCCGAAGATATTCCTGGTTCAAATAGTTATAATCATAATTACAAAGGATTATTTTGTAGTTGTGAGACCCTTTATAATCCATTAGAGGAAACGGGCAATATGATCCAGTGTTTCTTTGGGTTTGAGTGCGGTGAAGATTGGTTCCATGAAGCATGTATTTTGGGCTATAAACCTGATGTTTTCCACAAGAAAACTGGAGATGGCGAGAATTTACTTGAGAAGTTATCTGAACCAGGTGACGAAGCTGTTAATGATACTTCAATCAATGTGTCAGAGGAAACCAATATACCTCATTTTCCTGATTTAGATGATTTCGATGTGTTCATTTGCTGGAAATGTGCTTCTGCTTTCAGACAAGTATTCACAGAACTTGAACAATACAATGAGATAGTTCTTACTTTATTGCCACATTTCAATAATGTCAGTTCGGTAGAGGAATGGAATGAGCTATACAACGATTTCAACAATGGTCACAAGAAGATTAAGCTTGAAAACAGCTCCAGTATCCCTAAATCTTACTTCTTTAAGTTTTCATTTAGAGATAAGCTTAAACAATTGAGAGAAGTCCCCGTGTTAAAGCAGTTTTTAAGGAACCACGAAAACTTGTATATGCCAGATCCGGTGTATGAACCACCAGAAGATGATGATTCTTCAACTACTGGGTCCTTGTTAGACTTAGGAACAGAAGCGTTACTGTCATTCCCTCGTGAACAAGCTATTGAAGGATTACAGGCATATGACAAAATTAAATCAAAACTTAAAGATTTCTTTAAACCATTCGCTGAACAAGGAAAGGTTGTCACAGCAGAAGAAGTAAGAAGTTTCTTTGGCAATATAAAGAAGGAGAATAACGATAGTTAACGATAAATGTATATGTACGTAGTATGAAATTTTATTTACAGAATGATTATTAATTCTTGCTAGCTTTCTTTGCTTTCTTTTTTTGATCTAACTTAGCAAATTCTTCTTTCCACACTGAATTTGCTTCTTCTTTGGTAACGTTCGGGAATATGATATCAAATACTTCTTGATACCATTCAACAGGGATAAAGGTGACCCCTTCTTTAACTTCATCAGGGATTTCCTCTAATTCGTTTTCAATATCTTTAGGGAAAATAATCGTATCACATCCATATCTTTTAGCACCTAATGTCTTTTCTCTTAATCCACCAACTGGTAAAACTCTACCGGTAACAGTAATTTCACCGGTCATAGCAACATTCGGTGGTAATGATTTGTTAAGGGCTAATGAGATTAAAGATGAAGTGAATGAAATACCTGCCGATGGTCCATCTTTTGGTATAGCTCCATCTGGACAATGAACATGTACATCAGCAGCTTCAAAGAATCTATTATCTGGGAATTGTTTAACCATGTACAGTTTAGCAAATGAATAAGCAATAGAAGCTGATTCTTTCATTACATCCTTTAAGCTACCAGTAACGTGAATACCTGCATGTCCAGATCCTGACCCAATTGAATGAGTTAAAATAGATTCAATGTATAACGCATCACCATTTCCTGATGAACTATACGAAAGGCCTGTAGCTACCCCTGGTGGTGGTACATCATAAACTCTATCTCTGGTGTAAATTTCAGGTCCAACATAATCTTTCAATGCTTCTGGGGTAACTTCAATTTTAATATCTTCAGGAATTTCAATCTTAACGATTTCTTCTTCTTCTGGTTCTTTAACTTCTAGTTCTGCCTCTAAATTATCTCCCTTGTTAATATCACTAATTGCTGGTCCATCAGTATCGTTAACAGAAGCTGGCGCAGCAACATTAATTTCTCCAACCCTGCTAGCATTAATAATGCTTTCTGTTCCAGTTTCTCCACCAACTGCAGAAGCAGTAATTGGTTCGGACTCTTTAGTAGACTCAGGTTCAATAGCCTTCTGGACTGGTTCAACCCTCGATTCTTCTAATTGTTCAGCAATTTTCAATGATGCTTTACTGAAGATTCTAGTGATTAACTTCTTAACATTTCTGAGACCACTTTCACGACAATACTTTTCAATTAATCTGTTGATGGTTGTATCAGGGATAATGACATGGTCACCTTCCAAACCAGCTTTCTTAGCAGCATCTGGGATTAAATGTCTCTTAGCAATTTCAAGTTTCTCATTATTAGTATAACCGGAGACATTGATGATCTCCATACGATCTCTTAATGGAGCAGGGATATTACCTAAATAATTAGCAGTACAAACAAATAAAACTTTTGAAAGATCAACTTTAACGTCAATGTAATTATCAACAAAAGCATTATTCTGTTCTGGATCTAAGATTTCCAAGAATGCAGAAGCTGCAGCACCTCCACGGCTCAAATCTAATTTGTCAATTTCATCAATCAACATAAGAGGATTTGAGGTCTTTGCTTGTTTTAAAGAACTAATGATTCTACCAGGAATTGATCCAACATAAGTCCTTCTATGACCTTTGACTTCGTGAACATCTTGAATACCACCCATAGCAATTCTAACGTATTTACGATTTAACGATTCAGCAATTGATTTAGCAATCGATGTTTTACCAGTACCTGGAGGACCTGCTAAACACAAAATTTTACCATCTACCTTACCAGAAATTTTACCCATTGAGATAAATTCGAGAATTCTATCTTTGACATCCTTCAATCCATAATGGTCTCTCTCTAATATCTTTCTAGCTTCCTTAATATTAAAGCTATCTTTAGAGTAAATACCCCATGGAATAGAAGTTAACCAGTCCAAATACCTTTCACTAACCCCTAATTCACTTGAATGTTCATTTTGGTTTTCCATCTTAGCTCTTTCAGCTTTATAAGCTTCCATTGCTTCTTCCGTAAGTTTCAATTTCTTTAATCTCTCGTCAAATTTATTTGTCTTTTTATCTTCTGATTCCGAAATGCCGGCTCTTTTTTGTAATTCTTTGATAAACTCTTTGATAAAAAGTTTGGTTTGAAATTCATCAGCTTTACTACTCAAATTATGAATGGTATTTTCCTTAATTAAGTTAGCTCTCATTTCAACTTTTAATAATTCAAGAGCTTTAGCCAACCTTTCTTCTACATCAAGGGATTCTAAAATCTCTTGAATCTTTTTAGGGTCACCATGAATGGTCGAACCGATAAAATCAGCAAATTTTGGTGGATCATTGACTAATTCAGTACCTTCTTTTATTTGTAATTTTTCAAGTGGGTTCTTGTTACCCATTTTACTTAATAAAGTCTTGATAGCTTCAATTAAAGATCTTATATCAGGAGATTCTACATCATAAGGACTATCTTCAATTGGTTTAACTGTTGCGTAACTGACTTTTAAATCTTTCAAATATGAAGTAGAAAATTTTTCAACATCCAAGTTATCCTTTTTGTCTCCAGGGATACTGAGACCTTCAAGTTTGCATCTTTGTAATGGATAACCTAACACGTTGAAAGTACCAGGTCTTGGAGATGTATGTCTAATTATTTGGCAATGAACCCCAACATCATAAATAGACTCTCTACTTTGAATAATATCTGTATCACCTTTCTCTGAGTCTTTAACATGGAATAATACAAAGTAAGGTTCCCTTTTATCAATGATTGTATAAATAGATTTGATAACTTCTGGATCGGTGATATTGATGGCAAATGGTCTACCAGGAAGTGGAGGACGATCTTTCATGGGTATAGCCAATAATGGAGGGTAGACCCCGGTATTTGGGTCTGTTTCCATAGATTTTTCTCCATCGTTGCCGTTACCATTACCATTACCATTTCCACCAGCACCACCAGCTGCTCCCACTGATCCGCTACTCACTACTGTTTCAGATTCAACACTTGATTTTTCGTTCTCTTTGATATTCTTTTCCTCGGGGTCTTCCTTTGGTTCCTCTTTTGGCTCCTCTTTTGGTTCTTCTGTAGGTTCTTCTTTCTCTGATTCTTTAGGAGTTTCTTTAGGAGTTTCTTTATCGGATTCATGTATGTCTTGCGAGTCTTTAAGGAACATATCATAATTTATTGGCTTAGCCATCCGTGGTAGGTTATAACGGGTCGGCGATACCACCGCCGTCGCATACCGTACATTCACTCTGGTTTTGGCTATTCTAGTAGCAACTCCAACTATATTGGTCTTTGCTCTAATCATGTCACTTGCCTCCGAATTAGTAATTCGATTTTTTCGAATTCGGTGAGTAGTCGGAAACGATCACGTGACCTTTTATATATTTACATACTAATTAATTTTAAATACTCTTCTCTTCTTCTTTTCAAAGTCGACGCTTACAGATCGTTTGAAGTTGGGTGATTCTTCGTTACCTTCAGTGAAATTATTGTCCTTGTAATAATCAAGCGAATTAAACCCATCTTGTTCAATATTCAATCCTCTGCTAATTGTGCGTTTACCTTCGACCAGAGAGCCCGCAAGATTTAGTATCTTCTTCCGTTTAGTCTTCTCTGTTAGTGTGCTGTTGGCACTAGCAAATGTATCTTCTTCATCGGTAGTGACGGCTGACTTATCACTTCCAGCTGTTATAATTGTCTCTTCTATAATTGATGTAGAGTTAGCATCAGGTACATCTTTTTCAATTTCTGAATTATTCGTTGGGTCTGCTTGGTCGTTGAAAATATTCAATACATCCTCTGTTGAATCTGAGTTATCAAAATTCTCTACAAATGACATTCGTGTAGGTGATTTGTTCGTAGAAAGATTCCAATCGGTATTGGGAGTCTTCTTACTTGGTGTTAGTGCTACTTGTTGCTTTGGGGGATTGGTTAACATCATTGTCTTTGCTGTTACATACTTACCTCTTCTTTTACCTACTGGAGATACTAACATTGGATTCTTATTGCTGCTCTTGTTTATCGAATTAAGTGTTGGTGACAAGAAATTCTTCGATCCCATAGCTCTACTCAAATACGGTGAGGTGGCATAACTTGATGAGTTCCTATGAAATGCATTACCAATAGTTGATCCAGTGATTGATGAGGTTGTAGACGGCTTTTTCTGTTTCAATTTACTTACTTCCTCTTTTAACTTATCTATCTTTGCCTCATTCAACTTATCCTTTGTATTCCACTCTTGTTTTAGCTTATTTATTGTAAGTTCGTAATTAAGACACTTCTGCGTAAGTTGCTCAACATCCTCATTTGCACTAGATGTTTGTGAATGTGCTTGAGAAAGGGTTATTACCCTCATTATGGCTAGTCGTATCAAATTCTTTCTCCTATCATCTTCTACTTCAAGGTTGTCAAGTTGTCTTCTACGTTCATAATGCTCCTGAATATTCATCATAAATAAACAATGCGCATTTGTCTACTTCAACATATGCCCAGTTTGATCCGGCTTGAACTACACCTGGGTTAATTTCAGATTCCAAAAACATGTTGTTTCTAGAGGGATTCAGTGTCCGCTCTTCTCTTGCAGGTTCTGCTTTAAACCCGATCCTTTGACCTCATCTTAGGTGCTAAATACTTTAAAAATTCTTATGCTGTTTATGATCTTGAAGAAACTTTGGTTTGTCTTGCTCCTGTAGAACCTTAAGATTCACAAAACATCAGTATTCTTAATCGAATTAAGATCTTTTCTATCATAATCTTTTTTGGTAACTTAAGGTTTTAATTAGTTTGAATTTCACAATTTCAAGTTTAACTTTAATCTATAGACCGAGTGTATAAAACGCAATTAATTCCACTGTTCACGTAATGCTTTGGATTTATTGTATAATTTTCATTTCTTTAAAGGTCAATTGTTTGTCAATCAAACAGTTTGACCTGAAAGGCGATAGTGTGGTAAAATTAGAATTCTATGTTAACTCAGTTGAGCCTAGTTCTTTCAAAAGAGATGGGTCTTATGGGCTTGTCATAGACAACCGAAACACTTTTTATAGTGCTGATTTGTATCTTGGGTCAAATCAGCAAAAAGTGACAGTTGAAGTAGATACAGGATCATCCGATATGTGGGTCATTGATAGTCAAAGTGGAATCACAACAAGTGATGGTATTTACGATCACTCTTCTTCTTCTGGTTATAAACAAGTGGATACAGGGTTTCTCATCAATTATGCAAGTGGCGCTAAAGCTAGTGGGAATTGGGTGCTGGATACCTTAGGGTTATCGCCAACTGGTCCTTTTCTCAGAGACTTCGAATTTGGTGATGCTGCAAAGGTAACTAAACTTACCCATGGAGTTCTAGGGCTTGGATTCAAGAGAAATGAGAATGCAATAGACCCGTACCCTAACCTCCCTATTGCATTGAAAGATGCTGGAATCATCAAAAAACCGGCGTATTCACTTTACTTAAATGAAGCAAATGCTAAATCAGGTAATGTCTTATTTGGGGGAATTGACCATGCTAAATATGAGGGGAGCTTGGTCACGGTTCCAATCAACAGTGATTATGATATCAAAGTTACTCTTGCATCAGTAACTGTGGAAGATCAAGAAGTATCTGTTCAAACATCAGCCGTTTTGGATTCTGGTACTCATATCTCATACATTCCTACAGAAGCAGTTTCCAACATTGCTAAAATTGTTGGCGCTACTTACAGAGGTGGTTATTGGGGGTGGGATAGCTGTGATGATGCTAAAGGGTTTACAGTCGACTTCGATGGGGTATCTATAGTTATACCAAAATCAGACGCCGCTGGTAAAGCCGCTTTAAATGATGGGACAATTACCCCGGATTGTGCTTTATTACTTTTCCCTACTGATAATACTGTCATATTGGGTGATAACGTTCTTCGAAACTCTTACACTGTGTATGATTTATACGAGAGGACAGTTTCAATCGGTAAAGTAAGGTTTACCACTTCTGAAAACGTTACCGCTATTAACTAGTTTAATATAAATGCGCACAAATATTTAATGAAGACACCCAAAGTGGATAAACCTAGTTATCAACCACGTAAAAAGGGCAGGTACTCGGTGTATGAAGTATGCAACGACCAGTGTATCCATCACCGAAAGGTGAGAGATAACTTTTTCACTCTTCCTCACAAGGGAGTTACTATTAAAGGAGATAAAGTAGAGATTGATGTAGAAAAATTTGAACATCCATTATCTGTTGTATATCAAGAAACTGGGAATGTGTTGTCAGCAGATGAAGTGATAGGTTCTTCCTCTCTTTTACCAGTTAAAGTGCCGTGTAAAGACCGCGATCAATTTGATAATCTAAAGCTACCTGATTCAGAGTTATTAAAAGTACTTCATTATTATGCTAGCCATAGAGCCAAGAATCAAAATATGATGATTCAAAGGTCAATGGATGACACGGCACTTCTTGGGATAGGGCTTTTAGTTGAAAATTGGGCCGATAAACTAGTGGATACGAATACTGCATCAATGTTTATTCAAAATTACAATTCAGATTCAAGTGAAGAAACACTAGATGAAAATGAAGAAACTGATGAAGCCAATGAAGTTAATGACAACAGCGAAGAAGAAGTGAACTTGACTTATGATGAGAATGATTTTAGCGAATGAACAATATGGCGTCTAATAAATCTATACGAACTAATATACAAATTATCAAAACTAAGAAGATTCTTGTTTGGATTCCTCTTGAGGCTCAGGAGAAGCAGTAATTGTAGCATCTTTAGCTTCTCTAGCTTTCTTTTCTTGTTCAGCTTTCTTTTGGTAAATAGCTTCTTTACCTTGATCATTAGCATTTGTGGCAATATTGAATACTCTGTAAAGTAATTCTTGAGTATCTTTCTTATTAACCATTAAATTAACATTAGTTTTACCTCTCCATAAAGGTAAGAATAAATCTTCCAAGTTTTCACCATCTCTTTTAACTGTTAAGAAAACACAACCTTCTTCGAATTTTTCAATTTTATCAGAGAATTCTTCATCGATATTAGTTTCTCTAATGTAATTTAATTTGGGGAAAGCTTCTTGGAATAACATTTCTAATAATTTCAAATTGCAAGTAACTTTTCTTTTATCACTTAAATATGGATTGATGGTGGTTAACGATTCATTTTGAACTCTCCATGGGCATCCTCCAGTATCATTTCTTTGGAATACGAATAATTTAATACCTCCATGAATAAGTTTTAATTTTTGCTCTTTAATGGATAAGATATCTCTAACAATAGGAGAAACATAGTATATGGTTCTTAATGGTTCACCAGTGGCATTTCTAACCAATGTACAATCTCTTGGGAATTCATCTTTGAATCCATAGAATGGCCAACATTTTTCTAACTCAGGATTCTTTGGATCAAGGAAAATAAAAGGCTCTTCATTAGCATCTCTTGGTAATCTGCCTTTCTTCTTTGTTGGTTCAGATTCAGTGGTGGTTGAACTTTCAACATCAGTTTTTTGTTTCTTAGTTGCTGGTTCTTCACTTATTTGTTCAACCTTAACAGCTTCAGGATCAATTTTTTCAAATACTGTGATAAAGAAACCACCAGTATTTTGTAAGTGTGGGTAAACTCTAATACAATTCTGTAAATTGAATTCCGTTGCTTCTTCTTCAGATGGAGGGAATGCAGTTTCTGGGATATCTTCTGCACCTTTTTCTCTTAATTCCATATCTTTACCGAAAACTTTCCATGAGCTAATACCTGGACGTCTGATAAGACCAGGTAATTCATCTTTACAATCAACAACTTTAATTTGTTTACCCCATTTTCTCAATGCAGCAGCAACGACTGCTTCATTCTCAACTGGTGATAAAGAACAAGTGGAATAAACTAATCTTCCACCTCTCTTCAATAATTGTAGACCTCTATTCAAAATATTAATTTGCAATGGGTGTAACCCTAAAGCATTTCCAACGGTAAAATCTTTCCAGACGTTAACATTCTTTCTCATAGTACCATCACCTGAACATGGAACATCACATAAAATTCTGTCGAACTTCAAAAATTCGTTTGCACCATCGAGTTTAATTCTTGGAAATAATTGTGCATCATGGTTAACAACGATAAAGTTTGGAGAATTTAATCTTTTAACTTGATGAACTAACATATGAGATCTTTTGTAATCAGAATCATTAGCTAAGACAAACCCAGTTGGAGCTTCCTTTTCATTAGCATGTAAAGCTTCAACTAATTGAGCAGTCTTAGAACCTGGAGCTGCACACATATCAAGAACTGCATGATGTGATTGAACATCCATTAGTAATGGTGGAATCATTGAAACAGCTTCTTGTCTTGAAATGTTACCAACTTCAGTTTCTAAAACTAAAAATCTTTGAGTGGCAGCGAACTGTTCGTGTTTCTTAATAACAGACTTTGGAACATCAATTTGCCATCCTAATTGATTTGGGTAGTACGACAAATTTTTTGGTGCTAACTTAACACCTTCAAATTCTGCATCTTGCAATTTTGAAACATGATTTTGAATGAAATTTTCTTTGATTTCGTTGGCGTGTGCTCTTGAGCCAGTTATTCTAAATGTTAAGGGTAAGTTATCTTGACAATGTTTTTTAAATTCTTCCCATTCAGATTCAGGAATAACTTCTAGTGCTTTATAGTATTTTTCCCATTTTTCATTCTCCCTTTGTGCTTCAGTCCAACTTGGGGCTCTATCATCGTCTGATCTAGTTCTATTACCAAATTTCTTGGAGCTTCCTCCTTTACCTTTTCTAAAATTTCTCTTTCCCATGATATGTATTTTTTTTATGGAGTTTCTCCAACTTATCATAAAACTGAGAAGGTTGATAATTTTTCACTGCGCATCGCATCAGGTCCGCGCTCTTGATGAGATACCAGGTCCTACATACGACATACAATACGATAGTATAAATGATCATCTACTTCACTGTAATTCTTCTCTTGTAATGAATCTCTGCTAACTACCATTTTATAAATCGAAAATTGTAAAATCCCCGACGGGAAGGGATCGTGTCACGTGATTGCATCATAAGTCGCTTAAGTACTATCTGAAATTCCTTCTTTTACAACTAAAGGAACATCAACTAAAATAACCAATAGATGTCCAATACAAACACGAAGTGGAAATATCGCTTTAGTGCTGTATGTATTTTATACCTAATTAACTACGTGTCGAATAAGTTTATGATTTACTTATCTTAACTGTCGTGTGATTGTTTAGCAATACTAACCTCCCTAGGCTGGATTATTTTTAACGCTATCAGCGTATTCGAAGGCAAAATTCAACAACTGTAATCTTCCATTAAAATCAAATGGCGAACCATTCTTTCTACTTAATGACTGCTATGGTACCTTGACTCAAAATATCCTTAATTCACCTTCATTCAATTTTAGGTTGTTAAATTATTGTTTGCTAGGACTTTTCATTATTGCAAACTTTGTGAGGTGGACCTTGTTCGGCAAGTTGTCTGATACAGAGATATCGCATCTTAAAGATCGTGTAAGCTATACCATCTGGGAATTTTGGCTCGGGTTCTTCTTGTTCGTACGGCAAATGGCTAACAATAAGTTATCGTCACGAGAGATTATTCAGACTGAATTCTTGAAATACTCAGGATTATTCTTCTGTGTATTGATGTTAAAGAGCTTCCATGTTATATACGCTGAAAGATCATATACTCTATCGACTATAAAAGATGCTGGAAGTTATCACAAGTTCAAACGACTAGGATACGGGGTATTAATTATAAATTTCATTGATATACTATTAATGGCAGTGTTCTTTAATCAAATTAGAGATAAAGCTTCTTTGAACTTTAAACACAATATATTAGTAGCCATTTTTGGGTTCGAAATTTTTCATATGTACCCCATTGTATTCTTTACTGGTATCAAATTTTGGTTAAATTATTACGAAATGGTCTGTGTAAAAGGTAAGAATTTTGATAAATGGAGACAGTTCAAGTCCAAGACTCTCAACTTTGTTGAATTCTTTGTTAATTTCATTATGTTTTCGATGTCTTGTGCATTTGCTATTGTATTCTTGTACTATTATACATTCCCCATACACATTTTACCTTCATCATACTTGAGTCTAAGGTTATTAATTATAAAGACAAGATGTTTAATAAGCTTTGAAAGGCGGAATATCAAGTTAAAAAAGTTAAATTTGCCAACTTATGTGGAGCCTGAGTCAAAATGTATTATATGTTTTGACTACTTAAATAATTCAAGCATAGATGGTGTTAGATGTTTAAACTATTGTAATCATAATTTCCATTATACCTGCTTGAAAAGTTGGTTAAATTATTCCAATAAATGTCCTGTTTGCAGGACAAAGATATGATTTTATGCAATGAGGTTTTAATTCTTGATCGTTATATATATGTATATTATACAAATAATAAGTTAATTTTATGTTAGTAAAACATTATTAGAAGTGAAACGTAAATAATTGGATATTAAAAATATCCATTTTCATTAGAGCCATTCGCTATACCAGCAGTTAAAGTATCAATATCAGGTTCTTCATTAGTTAATTGTTTAGCTAATTCATCAATATCATATTCATATTCTTCTTTATGTGGTGATAATGGTTTTTCCTTTGGTTTATCATCTTCATCATCATATTGTTCAAAGAATGACTCTGATGATCCTATTGAACTTGCAGCTGAATTACGTACTCCATTTTCTATTTTAACTTCTGGTGATGTTTCATTTATATTTTCTTCATCAATACCTATTTTATCACTTCCATTATCTTCCATTTGTTCAGCTTCTGACATTGCTGCTTGTTGAGCTGCTTGTTGAGCTTTCAATTGTTTCTTTGTCATTTTTGCTTCACCTCTTTCATGCCTTAAAGCTTGTTGTTCACGATACTTTGCTAAGAAAATCTTTAATACTTCAGCATAATTTTCAAACCCTAGATCATGCATTGAATATAATATATCTTCTCCATTAATCGTTTTACGTTTTTCTCTTAAACATCTATCACTTGCTTCACTCGTTACAAATGATATAAATTCTGATACACATTCTTGCATACACTCTTTAGCATCTTTTGACACTTTTGCTGATTGTGGTAAGGTATTTTTCATTAACCTTGCAACATTTGCAATCGGTAGCCATCTATCTTGTTCCCTTAATTCTACTTCATGTGGATTTATTGAATTTGGGTCCATCATTTTACTTTACTAAAATTTTTTTATCAACCTTCCAGTAAAAAATTATTTATTACTTTTGCCAAATGATGCAATATGCGCTATTGTTATTTTATGTAACCTTGATTACTATTGAACTTCTGTCAATGGCTGCACTGTTTGTATGGCGAGAACTTGAAGAAAAAAACTACTCGCGGTACTCGGTTTACGCTATTTCTTATGCGGTAGTGTATTTTTGAAACCAGTTTCATTACATTTACTAATCGTATGGCAGCTAATAATAATGTAAAAGCTGGTAACTCAACTACTGGTGCAACACTACTTATGTTGTCACAGATGGTCTCCAAATTGCTAACATTTATGTTGAATCAATTACTTGTAAGAATCATTTCTCCTTCTTTATTTGGAGTTTCTTCTTACTTAGAGTTCTTGTATTCGACAATTTTATTCTTTAGTAGAGAAGCTGTTAGATTATCAATTCAAAGAACAGTTCCAAAGAAGAACCAAGCTCAAACATACCAATCTATAATCAATTTCGGGTTCGTGGCGTTGTTAGTAGGTGTACCTATATCTGTAGGAATAATTGGATGGCAGCTTTATAGCGACACGGTCAATGAAGTATCAAGTACGGCTAACTACTTTGCTTATACCCTAGGTTTGTACTGGGTGCTGACGATTCTTGAACTAGCAGTAGAACCCGTTTATGCAATTAATCAGTATACTTTGGACTTTGGTAAAAGAAGTAAGTACGAAAGTTCTGCTATGTTTTTAAGATGTATCGTCACAGTGACTATGGTCTATGGAGCTAAAGGAACAAATGAATATGATCGCAATGGTTTGTTATTACTCGGATTCGGGTGTGGTCAGTTCATCTATTCTATGACATTATTTGTATGTTACTTGACTGATTTCAAAACTTACAAGGACAACACATTGAGAATTGTTGAGCTAAAGTTGGAAAATGGTGAATCCGAACTATTTGACAGTAACGTTACTAGCTTTTGGAAGATTTCTTTTGTTCAAATGATCTTTAAACAGGTATTGACTGAGGGTGATAAATTTATTGTCAATACTTTCTTTTCTACAGAGCAAAGAGGTGTATTTTCGGTGATGAACAACTATGGTTCCATCATCGTTAGACTCTTGTTTCAGCCGATTGAAGAGTCTGTCCGGCTTACATTCACTAGGTTACTTGGTGATCAATCGAAACAAAACTCATTAGATGCATTCAAAACCGTCAAATACTTGTTGATTTTCTATCTTCAATTCTCAATTCTTATCCTCGTGGGAGGCTTCTTTAATGTTTCATTCTTATTGAAATTACTACTTGGAGGTAAATCGTCCAATTGGTCAAAAACTGACTTATTTGAATTATTTCCTTACTACATTGCATATATTCCATTCTTAGCATTCAATGGAGTAGTTGAGGCGTTTTTTAGTGCGGCAGCCTCAAGTCAAGAGACAAAGACTTATTCATATTTCATGTCAGCTCTGAGTGTTTTAATTCTCATGTTAATGTACTTGTTTATTGAGTATCTTCAATTAGGCATTTTTGGCTTGGTTATGGCTAATCTAATCAACATGATACTTAGGATCATCTACTGCACCTCATTCATCAGCTCATATTTTTCAAAATCAGGTTTAGTAATCAAATATTCGTCTATTATATCATTTATTAGTCAGAATTTAGCTATCGGAGTTAGCTGCTTCTACTTGAACTATCAACTCATTGGTGGTTATTCAACCACATCATTTACAGATTTGGTCAAAAGTATTGGTGTATGTGTCTTATGTTTAGTATCATTATTGTACACTGTTAGAACAGATATATATCCACTTGTTAATAGGTTTTTACATAAAAAGAAAGATTAATATATTTTGCAGCAAAAAGAATCGGAGTCGCAACACCAGATACTCAAAATCTACTACATAGCCAACAAGATGCCATCCGTTTCGCCTCCACTACGGGTAGCTTACTGTGCTGAATTACTTCCCTCCAGTGATACTGCCACTCATTGCTGAAAGTAGAACGATTGATTACTCGAATCGCCTAGCTCTCGACCGCAGGGATCGAACCGGACACCTAAATTGTAATAGTAAACTAAAAGTACACAAACAATGCGCTTCTACCACAAGCCATCACAGCACAAAATTTGAAAAACTTTTGCCCCATATCGTCCAAACATGTGTCACGTGCTTTTATTATAAGCTGTCTATTTATGCTTCTTCCCTTGACTGTAATTGGTTATTTAACACACCACCACTTAACATCACTATTCCTCTCCATATTCTTTCAATTTCTCCCTGTCTGTAAAGTTACACATCGACTTGCAGTTGCATAGACCTAAGCACTCCCGCGATTCTCGATGCCTTCAATATCAACTTGATGTCTATAATAGAAGTGCTGAAAAGTGTTGAAACACTTGCCAAGGCCGTTCATGAGAAGTCGAAGCACTTAGACAATCTAATAGCTTCATATACCTCCAAGTTAGAGATACTTAACTCTGTTATTGAGAGACTTCCTGGCAGTGATGATACGGCAGACTCAATATCTGAAGACCAATTCTTTAAAACTGTAAAGACCCTGCAGTGCCCTCATTGCAACAAGGATTTAGGTCCTGAATATGTACTCATACCAAGCTCAAAGATAAAAGGGGACAAGTCCACAGTGTCTAATGACCAAATGGCAATTACAAATCATGACATACGACAACCCATGAAAAACCTGAGTATAACTCCTCAAAAACAGCCACAATACCAACCTAAGAACACTAAGTACCATGAAAAGTCTAAGAAAGTGTGCTCTTATTGTAAGAAAACTGGACACTCGAGAGCTAAATGCTTTAAAAGGTTGAATGGAGAGAAGCCAGATTATGATAATTAACGTCCCGTGTGATATATATTAGTATACGTATACGATAATCTATAATACATTGCAAATATGGATTTATTTGGCTGATTGAACCATTGCTTCTATAAATAAGTTAGTAATACTCTTGAAATGAATGAAAAATTGAACATACCTCTTCTTGATGCATCTTGTAATAATGTACAGTCTACAGCATTAGCATCTAAGTGAATATAACGAACAGTTGATCCTCTAATGAATAAGTTCTTAACTGACGTTAAGTGAGGATATTTAATTTCGTTAGTACATGATATGTTGTCTAACTTTAAATTCAAATATTGATCAACAGATTTCAAAGTTCCTTTCACTTCCATATCATTTTTTAACTCAACAACAACTTCTTGATCAACAAGAGTCTTGAAAAAACTGAAGAATAACATTGTGTTTTATAATTTAACTATGAGCGAAACTGAAAAAAACTTGCGAAAACTGAGAGTTGGCCTACGATAACTTTTTTTCTTATTTGATACAAACCTTGGATATAACAAGAGGTCAATTGACTACATGATTAATGGCTCCTGTTTTACCTCAGAAACGCTTACGTTTGAACTTGCAGATGGTAAAAATGAGGAATTCTTGTTCTCTTGAAATGGTTGCTCAAACATATTTGAATTATAAGTAATTTCATTTAATGGACTCATTCCATACCTACTAGCTGACTTGTGTTTATGTCTTCGGTTTTTCTCGTGAATTCCATGAGACTTATGTGACCTATGTTTGTGCTTATGCTTATGTTTGTGTTTCTTATCCCTTGATTCGTAAAGATATTTATAATTCATACCTGATGGGGTATTTTCATCGATTGAACTTCCATATAGTGCATAGTTTGCAGGAATTAATTGAGAATCTACTTGGTTCATGTTTATGTGTACCATGCCATGAGATGCATCATCACTGAATAATTCATCTGGTAGAACCTTCGAATAATCTAATTTGGGATATTTCTCCTGGTACTTGAAGCTTGAATTAGACTCATCGTTATAAATGAGTGGCACACTCCTAGTATCTCTCATATGGACGGCATTATCCACTTGATGAAACATTGATCCAGAAAAGTGGTTATTACTGGTAAAGTTGGGTACCCTTGAAGCGGTTTCAGGTTGGTACATTTGATAAGCATTTGTAGTATGCTCATTTGGTAATTCATAAATTTGAGCCGTTTTATTATTCTTTAGCTTTGATAATTGATAGTTTGAAGGTGACCTTCCTCTAACTACTAATGGAGGGCTATCGATAGATGCCAAAACAGCGTATCTGCCATCATCTAAAACTGCTAACAATTCAACTCTTAAGATAAAGTGTCTGTTAATTAATGCTGGTTTCCTATAGTTAACAGATGTTGAGAATTGCATTCTTTCATATCTTGCAGCAGTTGAAATTTTACTTTCTGGATACGTACTTAAAATTGAATTAGGAGGAAATGAATTACTTAATTCGGGATTGAGATAAAATAATCTATTAAGTTGTTCAATCTTGGTATCATTTCTGATATTAGCTGATTGTTTAATCAATTCATGACTTGGGATAGTTCCAGTAATAGATGGATAAACTGGTGGTTGATATTGAGGACCTCTATCTCTCTTAGGAGTATGCTGAACCAATGTTACTCTAATATCATTTTCACAACATTCACTAACTAATCTCAATGCAAAACACTTTACATTCAACCGATCATTATTATCATCAAGGATATAAAACTTCTCTTTGAAAAATAGATCCTGCAGTTTGTCAACGAATTGAAATGCTGTAACTAAAGTAAAGTAATTCCTCTTATAACCAATCCATTCGTCATCGATTAAATCAAACCCACGATCTATTCTGGCATCAATTGAAGGGGTTATAAGCTCATCGTTTGACTCGGTATAAATATTTCTGTTGATTACGGTAGGATTAAATTCAGGTCCAACTTTAAATTGTTCGCTTGATCTAGGGGCTACCTTCCTCTTTTTAGGAGGACACTCTTCTGAATCATAATTAGAAGCGTACAGTTCAGTATTGTTATTCTGTGGCGAAGCTGCATTCTTGCTTTTGCGACCAGGCTTACGTCCTCTAGGCATGTTCACTATTCACTTATATGTTTGTGGTTTTATATATTTGTAAATCTGGATAAGCGCTATTATATTTTGCAATCACTCGTTTTGTGTCATAATACTAAAATAATATCTAGCACGTGACATTTTCAAAAACATTTTCTGCCACTTAATGCCATTCATACAGCTGTATCCCTACCAAGTATCTTATTGTTGTAGTTATCTGATTCAGGTAGTATACTGATTAATTTTACTTTAAGCTGCCAAATTCTGATACACACTACTCATCGAGTGCATCGCACTTTTTTTTAAACCATCATTATACAACTATGGGTAAAAAGGCTATTGACTCACGTATCCCAGCGTTAATCCGTAATGGGGTACAAGAAAAGCAAAGAAGTTTCTTCTTTATTGTTGGTGATAAAGCAAAAAACCAATTACCTAATCTTCATTATTTGATGATGTCTGCTGATTTAAAGATGAATAAATCAGTGTTATGGGCTTATAAGAAGAAACTTTTAGGTTTTACTTCTCATAGACAAAAGAGAGAAGCTAAGATTAAAAAAGATATCAAAAGAGGTATTAGAGAAGTGAACGAACAAGATCCGTTTGAAGCATTCATTTCTAACCAAAATATCAGATACGTTTACTATAAAGAAACTGAAAAAATTTTAGGTAACACTTATGGTATGTGTATCTTACAAGATTTCGAAGCTATTACACCAAATTTGTTAGCCAGAACAATTGAAACCGTAGAGGGTGGTGGTATTGTGGTGATTTTATTAAAATCAATGACATCTTTAAAACAATTATATACTATGACTATGGATATCCATAGTCGTTATAGAACTGAAGCTCATAATGATGTGGTTGCAAGGTTTAATGAAAGATTCTTGTTATCCTTAGGATCTTGTGAAAACTGTTTAGTTGTAGATGACGAATTGAATGTTTTACCAATATCTGGTGGTAAACATGTTAAACCATTACCTCCAAAAGATGATGATGAATTAAATCCAAAAGCCCAGGAGCTAAAAGATTTAAAAGAGAGTTTAGCTGATGTTGAACCAGCTGGATCTTTGGTATCAT
Source organism: Yamadazyma pseudoaaseri (assembly GCA_030674785.1). Classification (NCBI taxonomy): domain Eukaryota; kingdom Fungi; phylum Ascomycota; class Pichiomycetes; order Serinales; family Debaryomycetaceae; genus Yamadazyma; species Yamadazyma pseudoaaseri. The sequence goes on along the minus strand of JAKUBW010000003.1, from coordinate 762,904 downwards.
TATCCAAAACTGTCAATCAAGCACAAGCTATCTTAACATTCATTGATGTTATTACAGAAAAGACATTAAATAGTACTGTTACTTTAACTGCGGGTAGAGGTAGAGGTAAATCTGCTGCATTGGGTATTGCTATGGCTGCTGCTATATCCCAAGGATATTCAAACATTTATGTTACTTCTCCTTCACCTGAAAATTTAAAGACTTTATTCGAATTCGTCTTCAAAGGTTTTGATGCATTGGGTTATACTGAACATTTAGATTACGATATCATTCAATCAACCAGTGCTGCATTCAATAAAGCTATTGTTAGAGTGGATGTGAAACGTGATCATAGGCAAGTCATCCAATATATTCAACCAAATGATTACCATTTATTATCACAAGCTGAATTGGTTATCATTGATGAAGCTGCTGCTATTCCTTTACCAATAGTTAAGAAATTAATGGGACCTTACTTAATCTTCATGTCTTCTACCATCAACGGCTATGAAGGTACTGGTAGATCTTTATCATTGAAATTAATTCAACAATTACGTGATCAATCATTAAGTAAAGAATATTCAAAAGACACTGTCGTAGTTTCTAGAGACAAGAAAGCAGATGGTGAACATGTTTCAGCAAGTAGAACTTTACGTGAAGTTGTTCTTGATGAACCAATCAGATATGCGCCTGGTGACCCAATTGAAAAATGGTTAAACAAATTGTTGTGTTTAGATGTCAATTTAACCAAAAATTCGAAATTTGCCACTAAAGGGACTCCACATCCATCTGATTGTAACCTTTTCTATGTTAATAGAGATACATTATTCTCATACCATCCAGTTTCTGAAGCTTTTTTGGAAAAAATGATGGCACTTTATGTTGCTTCTCACTATAAGAACTCACCAAATGATTTACAATTAATGAGTGATGCACCAGCTCATCAACTTTTTGTATTGCTACCACCTATTGATCCTAAAGATAATAGAATTCCAGATCCATTATGTGTGGTTCAATTAGCATTAGAAGGTGAAATTTCTAAAGATAGTGTCAGAAAATCATTATCAAGAGGTCAAAGAGCAGGAGGTGATTTAATTCCGTGGTTAGTAAGTCAACAATTTCAAGATGAAGAATTTGCTTCTTTATCAGGAGCTAGAATTGTCAGGATTGCCACTAATCCCGAATATGCCGGTATGGGTTATGGTTCTAGAGCTATCGAGTTATTGAAAGATTATTATGAAGGTAAATTTACTGATATTACTGAAGATAATGAACTTAAAGAAGAATCAATTACAAGAGTTACTGATCAAGAACTAGAAAATGCATCATTAAAAGATGAAATTAAACTAAGAGATGCAAAGAGTTTACCACCATTATTATTAAAACTTTCAGAAAAAGCTCCATATTACTTACATTACCTTGGGGTCTCTTATGGATTAACTCCTCAATTACATAAATTTTGGAAAAGAAGTGGATTTGTTCCTGTTTACTTAAGGCAAACAGCTAATGAATTAACTGGAGAACACACTGCAGTTATGCTCAATGTATTAGAAAATCGTGATGATAAATGGTTAAAAGAATTCAGTAAAGACTTCCATAAAAGGTTTATTCAATTATTATCGTATGAATTTAGAAAATTTGCATCTGTTCAATCATTAAGTATTCTTGAAGCTACAGGATATGATGAAACTAAAAAATTAGTTAAAGAACAATTAGATGATATTTTGTCACCATTTGACTTGAAGAGATTAGACTCATATTCTAATAACTTATTGGATTATCATGTTATTGTTGATATGTTACCATTAATCTCTCAATTGTATTTCACAGGTAAAGCCAAAGAAGTTAGTTTATCATCAGTTCAATCAGCTATATTATTAGCAATTGGTCTTCAACATAAAAATTTGGATGACATTGCAAGAGAATTGAACTTACCAACTAACCAAATTATGGCAATGTTTGCCAAAATTGTTAGAAAATTCTCCACATATTTCAGAAATATTTTAAATAAAGCAATTGAACAGACAATGCCTGAGTTAGAAGATGAAACTGTTAATGAGTTAGAAGGTAAAATTGAAACATTTGAAAATGTCAATAATAATGATTTAGATGAAGAAGGGGAAGAAGTTTTAAGTGAATTAAAAGTAAAACAAAGAGAATTAATTAACGCTATTAATTTAGATAAATATGCAATTGCAGACGATCAAGATTGGGAATCTAATAAAAAATTAGATAAAGCCCTTTCGGGAGGGATTGTTAGTATGAAAAACAAAAATGTTAAAAGAAAGCAAGAAAGTGCAGATGAAATTTATGAACAAGAGATGAAAGAACTTAAAAAGAGTAAAAAGAAGAGTAAAAAATAAGTTGTAGTGTAGTAATTTATAATTTCTAAATCATTGTATGCAATCTATAAAATGAGATATTTGATCAATTGTCCAACTTACCATATCCGAAAGTTTGCTATTATCATCATTCTTATATTCGATAATTTCCAATTCTGATTTGGCGAACTGATTTAAACTTTTGTTAACATCATTGTCAATAAATAAATAATTATGATATTTTTCATATGCTGGCCACACGAAATTGTCAAAATAATTTGGTGGATCGACCCAAAATCCAGCAACTGTTGAATATCCGGGCCTCTTATTTCTTCTATTCTTTAAGCATTGATAATCTGAATGATAAAATAATTTCAAGTCAAATAGTTCAATTATCAGTTTGTCATGAAATAGCATAAAGCCATCTACAAGAACAATCTCAAAATTTTTAACTTTATCTTTTAAATTATTCTTCAAATCAGCTATCTCTGATTCTGATAATTTTAAATTTATATCAGGCTCAAAACTCTTGCTTTGCTGTGGCAATTCATGACCATTCTTTACTTTAATAATATGATCTTTAAATTTTTTAAAATCTATAGCATCAGGATGATCCCAATTTTGTTCGTTCTTAATTGGATCAACTGGAATCTTATCATCAGGGAAATAAAAATCATCTTCATGTAAAATCTTACAATCAAACAAATTTATTAAATTTTTTGCAATTGTTGTTTTACCAGAAGAAGAAGGTCCACTAATACCTATTATTATTATTGGCTTATTAATAGGAACCAGATCTATTATTGTCATTAAAGTTATTGTCTTGCGACTATCGCATTTGACAAATTAATTTATAGCCCCGCCACTACATAATTTGACTGCAAAAAGTGGGTAAATTAATGCAGAGTACCTATTTAAGAAAGGGGTCTTTAACGTCATTTTTTACATCATTGAGAGATTTATTTATACCCCACTAAAATACAAAATTGTTGAGCTGGAGATTTTATTACCTCCACAATTATTTTTTTTCAAGGCTATATCAGGGGTAAATGGTCTGATAATAAAAACTTTAATTGAAAAAATTATGTCAAATTCGAAAATTTATTTGCACGTTTCAAAACTTTGTAGCTCTATAAACAGAAATTTCTTGTGTAAATTGCTCTATTGTAAAAATTAATTTTATAATGCAACGAAAGGAGCCAATTGTCGAATTTAGTAAAGTTAAATTTTGATTATCTTCTATACCTATATAGGAAATTTTGAGACAAATTTTAAAAGCTTCATGGAATGAAGGCTTTGATAATTGTGGAAAAGAGGAGCAAAGTTAATTACGAGATTGATGATTTATTAGATATGTTCCCATTACTGATCAATCATTATTACTCTAAGTAAATAACTATTAAGATCCGATTATTACTCTATACTCTATCAACCACCTTTCCTAAATGGGAAATTTATATCCCGGTAAATACACGTCTCTGCATTTTTATGCACATTAGTACTTTTCCTAAATAGGTAATTTCATCGGGTTGAGTTTAACTGTAATATATAAAACATGTCATTGCCCACTAAATTACAATTCAAATTGTTCCACTCATCCATTTGAGTCAAATTTTGTCAATTAATTACTTTATTATTGGGTTGTATAAGTTATATTTATTCATTTCCTATATTCTTTATTCCGTTCGTTATCGACAATTCTATGTTTAATACCTTATAAAATTATTCAAGTTGTTATCCTTAGTTAATCTAATGAATGATCCCCATAAGAGTGATCAAATTTCACAAGAGAATATTGAATCAACTAGTGGATCAAAATCTGATTCTCCATCAAATTTATTATCTAATGTGAAAACTTTAAATATTGGTAAAACAAAATATCGTCATTATGGACACCAATCTTCAATGAATGCTCAAGCGCTTGAAAAAATTATTAATCATGGTAAAGAACCTTCAATCCCACTGATACATTCTTATATTGAAGAAGAAACATCAAAACCTGAATTATCTTCTACGGATCAAAAAAATAAACAACTTATAGACAGTAGCATAGGTAGGATATTAGGTTTACCAATTGCTGAAGATACAAAAGAAATGAATTGGCCATACACAGGTGAAACTTTGTCTGAACTAATTAAATTAAAGACTGAACAAGAAAGAACAAAACAAGAAGAAATTAAGAATGAATTTGCCTCAACTGCTCTACAATTATTCAATTTGATTAAATCAATGGATATTAATCAAGATGTTGTATCCAAAATATTTCAACATTCTTTAACTGATTTAAGAAATGGTTGTGAAACACTCCCAATGAAAGCTAATAACTTATTGGCTACATCATCTAATGACTCGAATCAGACAGATAATAGAAAAAGAAGTTATAGTGATAGTGCAAAATCGAATCAGATTAAATTTGAAGTACCGCAAATATCTTCAAGCGTCGTTGTATCACCTATGAGATCACCTGAGGCGAAACTGCCAGAATCATTACATAGAAGGGAAAAATCTGATGAAAGTGATCAAATAAATAATAGTATGATTCATTCACCATCGAGTACTAATAATGGGACATACCCAGAAGCTTATTCTTCTCAACAACAATCACCAAATCAAATTGCACAACCAGCACCTCCACATATGTATCCAATTTATTTTCATGGTCCTCCTCCTCCTCCTCCTCCCCCATCACTGAATTCTAATGATGCTCCACCAAATTTGGGCTCACCATATCAACAGAAATATCATCCAATGATGTTCCCTCCACCAAATCCATCACAACAACAACCATATTCAGGTCCTTATTATCCACAACAATATCATTATTATATTGCGTCATCACCAAATGGGCCATCGACTAATCAAAAGGGACTGCAACATAATCCAGGATATCCAACCGTTCCTGTACCTCCAATGATACCCTCACAACAACCTCTTACTCATGAATCTGATGATACAAGTCCATCACATAAGAAACATAAGAGTATTAGCACAGGTAAGAATAACATAAATTTTATGATTTCAACACCTAAAAATCCTCCGGCTAGGAAATATAATCACCCAAAGGAGAAATAATGAATTATACGATTTGATACCAATTTATATAAAGCTTTGGACAATAATAGATATATTTAATAATATTACGTAAGCGAGATGCATCAAAAAAGCAATTTGATCCGCGCGGGTGTCTAACCAAATTCGCTCGGGTGCAGCATACTTTTATCCGTAAGCTGGTGACGTTAAAGTATTTTATTCGATTGTTTTCTTATACTTTTAAAAGTAAATAATATTCATTAATAATAATAACGTGACATCACGTTGAATATATCTTATTTAAGTACTAATAATCCTCATATTATTTAATGAATCAAAATTACAATGGATGAGATCGAACTTAAATCTAAAAAAAATGACTTAGAAAGGGAGGAAACTAGATCTAAATCATACCCATTCAGCATATACACCGATAAAGAAAAGTATGTTCTAATCGTATTACTTTCATTGGTAGGATTTTGGAGTACAGTTTCTAGTCCTATTTACTTCCCTGCTTTACCCACAATATCGAAAAAATTTAATTTAACTAGTTCAGTAACTGATTTATCAGTTGTAGCATATTTAGTATTTCAAGGTATAATGCCAACATTCCTGTCGACATTTGCTGATACATTAGGTAGAAGGCCTATTATAATGTTAAGTATGTTGATTTATGTTGCTTCATGTATTGCATTATCTCAAACTAATGTGTATTGGTTATTAGCAGTTTTAAGATGTGTGCAAGCATCGGGAATTGGCCCTGTTATAGCTATCTCAAATGGGGTTTCCGGCGATGTTTGTACTGTTGCTGACAGAGGGGGTTTTGTAGGTTTGGTTGCTGGATTACAATTAACTGGTAATGCTTTTGGTGGTCTAATTGGTGCTGCTTTAATTTCAAGATTTTCTTGGAGAGGTATATTTATCTTTCTGGCTATAGGTGCAGGGGTTACGTTGTGTTTCATTGCCTTGGTTTTACCTGAAACTTTAAGGCTGTTGGTTGGAAATGGATCAATACTACCCAAGAGGCTAATTAATATTTCACCAATATTCTTATTGAACCACTATAAAGACAGGTTGACAAATGATACTGAAAGTCTTGCGCCACGCAAAAAGCTTGATATACTAAATCCGTTTAAGATACTAGTACATAAAGAAATTGTATGTGTGTTAATTCCACCAGCTTTCAAATTTGCAATATGGACGATGGCATTAACTTCACTTACATTATTAGAAGGTGATGGATATAATTATACGGTACTTAAAGTAGGTTACATCTACCTTCCTCAAGGTGTAGCTTGTTTCATTGGATCAATGGTATCTGGTAGGCTATTAAATTATTCCTACAGATTATTCAAACAAAGACACCAAAAAAAATATGGACATTTACCAGAATCCGAAAGACCTAAGTTAAATGTTTTAAAAAGTAGAATTTACGTGGCGATTATTCCAAGTGTGTTACACTTTATTGGTACTATAATATTTGGTTGGTGTTTGCAGTATAAACAAAATATTTCGTCAATTATTGTTAGTACTTGCTTGATTTCGTATGCATCATCATCGTTTATTGCAATATGTACAACCATTTTAGTTGATATAAATCCTAATAATGCATCAACATCTGCTTCATTGATGAATTTGGTTAGATGTTGTTTAGCAGGATTATGTGCTGGAGTTCTTTCAGATATGACGAAGGCAATGGGACTTGGTGGATGCTATACATTTTGGGGCGTACTCGATCTACTTTCAAATGGATTCTTGATTTATGCCATTAAAATGAAACACAAGAAAGCAAAAATGCATAGTTAGGGTTATAGAGATTATAGAATATAGAATTGCACTAATAATTTGTATTAAATGAGAAGAATATTAGTAAAAATATCATACAAGTTTCTGGGGATCTTCTAATTATATGGAATAAAAAATTAATTTACTAATAACGGAAATAATGAAAGGGCATATAAATTATTGAGATTGACATTGAACACCTGGACCACCAGCTTCTTCATCTTCGTCATAGGCACTTGCGCCACCACGCCTTGAAGAACTTTCATGTTTATAAGGATCAACATCAACTAAATCACATTCATCAATTTCAGCATCTTTTGGAATGTTAAGTTTAGTTCTTGGTGGTAAAATACTTTCTAATTGTTTTAACTTATCTTCTGATGCAAAATTATTTGGAGGGAATTTAACATTAAATTTAACGAAAAGGTTACCTCTACCACCATGTCTGTACACTGGCATACCTTGATTTTCAATAACTTTAGTTAAATTTGGAGAGATAACTTCACCTGGTAAAATATTAAATTTAACATAATCACCTGATACATGAGGGAATCCAACATCACCACCAGCTAATGCAGTTAATAAATCAATTTCACATTCATAATATAAATCATTACCTTTTCTAGTAAATTTTTCATGAGGTTTTTCGTCAACAACGAATACAACATCACCTGGAGTTACACCAGGTTCTTGATCACCTTCACCACTAAATACAATTCTTTGACCATCTTTCATACCTGGGTCAATGTGAACTTGTAAAATTTTTCTTTCACTTTGAGTTTTCTTACCACCGCAAGTAGTACATCTATCCTTTGGATCACAAATATCACCAGTACCTTGACAAACATCACAAGTTGTTTGAAATCTTTGAATCATTGGACCCATTTGTCTTGTAACTAATTTAACACCTTGACCATGACAAGAAGAACAAGTTTTAATTTTACCTTCTTTACCACCTCTACCATCACAAGTTTTACATAAAATTGTTTTATTCAAAGCTAATTTTGCAGTTCTACCTTTGAATAATTCTTCTAATGTACAACCAATTGAGTGTTTAATATCTTTACCTTTAGCTGGACCTCTTGATGCACCACCACCAAATCCACCACCAAAGAATTGTGAGAATATATCTTCAGCTCCCATACCTCCCATACCACCAGGACCTGCTCCACTTAAACCTTCTTCACCATATTGATCATAAATATCTCTTTTTTGTTCATCACTTAAAACTTCATATGCAGTTGAAATATCTTTAAATTTTTCTGCTGCTTCTGGTGATGGATTTTTATCTGGATGATATTTTAAAGCTGCTTTTCTATAAGCTTTCTTTAATTCAGTATCTGATGCTGATGGACCAACTCCTAAAATATCATAAAATTTTGTATCTTTAACCATTTTAACTATTTAAAAATTATTCTTATTACTCTTATAATAGATTTAATGCTTTGATAGACAATGAATAAGTTTTTCTTTGGGTGTAATGATTATAAATCAATTTTTTAAATCGCCTTCTATAGAAAATTCTTCGCAATAATTAGATTTGAACATTTTTTCTGGTCTGTGATAAAAGTTTTTCTAAAACCTTCCAAAGCATTCTAAGCGATTTGGTCTAGTGATTTTAATTGATTACGTAATCGTCGATTCAGTCATGTGATGAGTAGTGTATGGATATTTGTTGGTTGGTAACTTTAATGGTTAGGTAATGGGGATTGATGCATTTTTATACTTCAATGTGTACCTTGCATGTTAAAAGCGCTTGTAGTTATTGTGGATGAATTTAGCTGACAAATGGCTCCTTCAATGTGCAATTTTATCAGTTACTATGAATCGACTGTTAAATTGTGGTAAAGTTTTCTCTGTGGTAGCTTTTTCTCTGTGGTAGACTGTTAATTGACGCATGTTAAATGTATGAAGTCGATTGGAATATAGCAGGCATCAATTCATGTGTATAGACAAAGTATGTATTAAATCTTGTGTGAACATCAACAAATCTTGCGTATTTAAAATTTGTGATAAAATCGTAAAATTCACCTCATCGATTGAATCTCTCATTGAAGACAACTTTGGGTCAATTGTACTTTAATTGTATGCCAACTCAAGCTTAATACTACTACGACGAAGTTTACAAGGTCAAGATCAGTAAGAGAGTTTTGTGATAATTTCTGCCACTAATATCTATGTATATAAGAGTACTCATAAAATTGGGGGATCCAGGGACCCCCCTAATAATCAGGGCGAGTTCGTATCCAAGTAATATTTCCTAAAGTAGGTTATAAACTAATTGATGTCACTGTCAATTGTAACCGGTAAAAGTAGTTAGAAACCCAGCTGTCAGTTGAAGATTTTCAATTGACGAATTATAATTTAACCTAAAACAGTTAAAAAATAATTGACATATATAATTGATGAGACGAAAAATATAATTAACCCAAAAGATGAAAATTGGTTTGAAATATATTGAAAACGCGTAGGAATATGATCTAAAAGAATTTAACTATAAAGGGGGCTAATATCTAAGCCGACGGTTTGTAAGTACAAGGTTCAATAAACAATTTTTCATGAACAATAATACAAACAAAAGAAAAAAAATTGTTGACCCAATTAAATTACGAATTCAAGCAATAAACTATTTTCGGCTTCCTCTTAAAGTTTCACCTTGAGTTGCTAAATTATTCATCTTGCATAATTGTAGATCTCAAATTAGTAACAAAATCTCTTAATTCAGAATTGAGATTTATTATTACAATAAACGCGCATTTAAACTTTAGTCAACCATAGGTCTTTACATTCCCTATTAGTAACTGTAGTTAAAAATTAAAATCCTCAATGCAGTAAATTCGATTAAATTTAACCTATCTTGTAAGTAAATTTTAGATGTTAATTATATAGATTTCAGGTGTACTCGCGTATACATTCTAATATGATTGACAGATTAACTGTTTATAATTCAAGATTAACTAAGGGAATGACAGCTTACCCTTTTCTGTTTGACTGCGTCAGATATATATTAACTATCATTTAATCGACAAACAGTTATTTAATCGATTCGTAAATTATGCCTTAGTTTAACTGTAACATAGTTCACTTTAATCTCGTAACCCCTAATAACCAAACCCCTAAAATAAGTTTTAAACCCTTGCATTTTGAGTTTCGTTAATTTATTTATTTACTAACTATTGTCTGTAGTCGTGCTGCATTGTTCCTTATTTACATTACTTTTTACCCTCAACCCTATATTAGATATACACCTGTATATAAAGTTGCAACAATACTAATTGTTCGTCTAAAATTGAATCCGACTACTTACTTTAAATGGTTAGTTTTGAGTTTAATTTTATTGTCGTATTGATGAATCGATTGTTTAGCATACGCCATTAATTGAATTATTTCCCAATAAAATAAAAACATAACCAATAATCCATAAAACAATTCATAATAAACACCATTGTTTTTTTTTATTGACTTTTCAGTTTGAGTAGTTTGATTAATTAATTGGTTTTCAAGAATATAAATTATGGTCTAATTCCCATAATTTCTTTATATTATCATATCTGAAAAGTTTTATTTCATTCGTTTAATAATCTTTGATACCACATAAAGATGCAAATTCCAAAACTTTTCACCGGTGCCGTTATGGCATCATTAGCTGCACAATCAAGTGCTCATTTAATTGAATTCAACTTTAGTCAATACTTTGACTTTACTTTAAACATCCCAAATATCTTTGCCGATGATGCTTGTGACCCACAAAATTTACTTTCAATTGGTATTCACGAAGATTTAAATGTTGATGTTGGTTTATTAAAGAGAGAATACGATGAACAAGAATTGATTAAAGCCGCTGAATATTTATCAAAGAGAGATACTTTAATTCCAAAAGCTGATTTCTCCGTTAGTGACGTTGAAAAATTAGGTGATACCTTATTCAAAGTTACCGTTAATTTTGAAACAATTGCCGCTCTTGATTTATTCGATTTATTAGGTGCTAACGTTGGTACAGCTGCTATCGCTGGTTTAGATGTTGGTACTAACGGTACTCAAATTATTGCCGGTCTCGGTTCTGAAGGTAATATTACTAATTTATTCCAATGGTCGGCTTCTATCTTAGTTAACGCTGAAATTCACGGTGACTTATTCTGTTTACCAGCTGGTTTCAGTATTGAACTTGACGTCGATGCTGATGCTTCCGTTGATGTCCCATTAATTACTGCTATTAGAAATGCTATCTTACCAGATAAGATCCTTTATACTTTAGAAGATCTTGCTAACAGTGGTAAGAGAAATGTCATCGCTGATGCTATCATTGAAGAAGAAAAGAGATCTTTATTAGATATTGGTGCTGATTTGAACCTTGGATTAAACTTCAGTATCTTAGGTTCTGACAGCAATGTCTTACCAAACTACTGTTGGGATGACTGTTCAATTTCTGCCACTTCTTCCATGACTACTGATATCGCTTCTTCTACTGATGCTTCATCTGCCGCTTCATCTGATGCTTCATCTGATGCTTCATCTGCCGCTTCATCTGCCGCTTCATCTGCCGCTTCATCTGCTGCTTCATCTGCTGCTTCATCTGCTGCTTCATCTGCTGCTTCATCTGCTGCTTCATCTGATGCTTCATCTGCTGCTTCATCTGCTGCTTCATCTGCTGTTTCTACTGGTGAACCAGTTCTTTCAAGCCCACCAGATGCTGGTGTCTCTGATGCTGCTTCTTCAACTGATGATGCTTCCTCCGATGATTCATCTGCTACTGATGGTGCTTCATCCGATGACTCATCTGCTACTGATTCTGCTTCTTCTGATGATTCATCTGCTACTGACGGTGCTTCTTCTGACGCCTCTGCTACTGGATGCCCAGAATGTACTGAATACACCACTACTTTTGCTACTACCTTACCAGATGGATCTGTTGCTACTGAAACTGGTGATGTTCTTGTTACTACTGACTCTGCTGGTTCATTAACCACCACCACTTCTATCATTGGTGACTGTCCAGAATGTACTGAATACACTACCACTTTTGCTACTACCTTACCAGATGGATCTGTTGCTACTGAAACTGGTGATGTTTTAGTTACCACTGACTCTGCTGGTTCATTAACCACCACCACTTCTATCATTGGTGACTGTCCAGAATGTACTGAATACACTACCACTTTTGCTACTACCTTACCAGATGGATCTGTTGCTACTGAAACTGGTGATGTTCTTGTTACTACCGATGCTAACGGTGACTTAACAACTACTACCTCAATCATTGGTGACTGTCCAGAATGTACCGATTACACTACTGGTTTCGAAACTACCTTATCTGATGGTAGTGTTGGAACTGCTTCTGCTGAAATCATTGTTACAACTGATGCTAACGGTGACTTAACTACTTTAACTTCTGTTGCTGCTATTGACGTTGCTTCAACTTCTTCTAAGGTTTCCACCACTGTTGTCACTATTACCTCATGTGAAGACAACAAATGTACTGAAGTTCCAGTTACTACTGGTGTTACCACTGTTTGTGATGAAACTACTTCTTACACCACTTACTGTCCATTATCTGACGAAACCACTGTTACTGAAGCTTCTACCACTGTTATTACTATCACTTCATGTGAAGACAACAAATGTACTGAAGTGCCAATCACCACTGGTCTTACTACTGTTTGTGATGAAACCACCACTTACACTACTTACTGTGATATTACCCTTACTTTACAATCCAGTGTTGCTTCTAATGCAACTACTTTATCAGTTAACGGTACTGTTGCAACACCAACTCCAACACCAGTTCCATCCACTGTTGCTGATGTCTCAACTTATGAAGCTTTAGCTAATGGATTCTCTGTTTCATTAGGAGCTTTATTCGCTGGTATTTTCATTGTTTTCAACATTTAAAGTTGATCTTTGTTGAAAATTCTTAATAGATGTTCAATAACCTTGGTTTATTGAACTTACGAACACAATTAATTGGATTCATGGGCTTTTTTTAGATTCGGTTTTAACAAATATAATTTTCGTGGTTTGCTTTAGAAAGATACCCTATATATATATAATTTATATCTACTTTCTTATTCTACAACTTCTCTTGTATTTTGTTTCCTAGGCCAAAGAGAAGGAATGTTAATAACTTGAAATCTTGGTTCAACACACCTTTCAACAAACCAATACCTTAACTTACTCTCAATAAGTGATGATATTTTCGGAACATCTTGAAGTTTAGCCCTTGCACCAATTAGCGATTTAACATCAAATTCTAATCTGTAATCAGGAGAGAATGAAAATCTTATTGCAGTACCAGACTCCATTTGAGATTTCTTATTGGTATTAGTAGTTGAGTCTACACTTGATACAGACGGCATAGAAGCCATTTCTTTACTTCTTAACTCTTGGTTATCTTTATCATCAGATTCTGGATCTAACTCTTGATCATTAGGACTAAATAAACTCACTGCTAAACATCCACTAAACCTTATTAATGAAACAGATAATTGAATTGGTAATGCTGCAATCATAGGGCGTGGTTGGTTAATGAGTAATTTAGTTTCAATACCCAACGTGATAGTATCGGATAAGTCGACATCAATTTTAGCTTCTAACCTTCCAGACTCATCTTGACTTTGTTTTATTCTACAATTAGAAAATATTGGATAATCGTCACCTATGTCTATTTCTGTTATCCTAACAGAATCCAAGTAGTCAGGGAAATCCAGCTTAATTAAAAAGTCATTCAAGGAATGGAATATGTTGTCTGATAACAATGCTTCAGTTCTCAATTGGGAGATTGTTTGGGCTATTAAAACATTAAACCAATCCAAGCTTTCAGAAGGGTGATTATCTACATCATAGTAAGTCTTTTCTAGTATACTTGGAATATTTCTGCCACTTCCATTAGATTGTTTATCGTCTAATTCTTTCAGACCTTTACCCTTTTTATCATGTTTCACCACAACACCAGTACCATCTTTTACGGTCTTAACTGGCAGATAGTTTGAAGCATCTTGAAATACAAAGAACTTTATAAAGATTCCAATCACTACTATAACACTTAATTGACCTAATATTAACCCTTGGGTGAAACTGAATGAATTTGAAGATGCTGGAATATTATTTGTTAACATTGTCTCTCGAGCTAATAAATCTTGTTGTTGATGCAAAAATTCTTGTTGTTGTTGCTTCAATTGACGTTTTAAATCTTCTAACGTTAGTACTTCATCATCTTTAGTTATTGGTTGAATAATATCTGACATAGTTTTTAAGTAATTTCCAATCATCGCACAATTGATGAAAATTATATATTTTTGATCGTACGGTTAAAAGAACATTATATACAAACGAATGAATTAAAGGAGTTTTTTTCTAGACACTGGCTTTTTAACTTTTCTCTTATCTTTAAGACTTTTTGGTAAACTTCTAGGATTCCTTGTAAATAGTCCACTATCACTTTCATGATTACTTAAATCATCATCATTATTATTATCACGACTTATCCATTCTTTAACATTTGCAAAAATTGATTTACCATTTAACTCTTTATTAGCATTTCCAATATATTTAGCAGCAAATTCTGCCATTGGTGATAAAGTTTTATGATTATTTTGATCAGTCTCTGAATCACTATTAAATGAATCATCTGGTGAGTGTTTTTTACCTCTTATGTATTCTCTGACTTCGAAATAAAGATCTTTTGATACATTATTAAGATTCGTAGTATTTTGTTTCCAATATGATCTAAAATCATTAATGTGTTTCCTAAAATCTAATTCATTCTTCTTTAACCAACTGACATTTAATTCTTTTCTTGTAGCTCCTCTGGCAAAATTTCTCATGAGATATTTATCGTAATCTCTGATGATTTTGGTAATAATATCCGAAGTTGAAATTCCTTCAGTTCTTTGTGTCGTTAAAAACATTCCTTTTTCTTTAATTGGTTTGTAAATATCATCAGAATCACTTGATGCATATGGTAAATCATCATGAGCAACATAATCAATTTTATGTTTAGCTAAAAATTCAGGTGTTACACACCATGGTGCATTTGGTATAA
Organism: Yamadazyma pseudoaaseri; assembly: GCA_030674785.1. Classification (NCBI taxonomy): domain Eukaryota; kingdom Fungi; phylum Ascomycota; class Pichiomycetes; order Serinales; family Debaryomycetaceae; genus Yamadazyma; species Yamadazyma pseudoaaseri. The sequence goes on along the minus strand of JAKUBW010000003.1, from coordinate 747,751 downwards.
CTTCATCAACCCATTTACAATGTTTTAAAGTTTCAATTCTTTGTTTATCAGTTAAAACAGTTAACCCTTTCCGTTTATGAGTTTCTACATCAGATGGAACTCCACAAACCAATTGAGTATTAGGAAATGACTTTTTTGCTTGTTCTAATTGTCTCATATGCCCCAAGTGAAATAAATCAAAAACTCCATCGGCATAAATTCTAATTGGTCTATCATCTGGGGGGAGATTAAATTTAAACCCTTTTGGCCTAAATTTCCTTAAATCTACCGGTAATTCTTCATCAAGTTTCTTTTCATTAGCTTCAAATTCTTCTTGTGCTTTAGCATCTTTAACCTTACGTTTCTTGGAATCAGGGATTGCAATTGGGGAATCATTATCAGATTCTGATTGTGAATCATCTGAATCTCTTGTTCTTTTTCTTCTTTTATTGAAGAAATTGGATATTTTTGGAGCAATTGCTTCAACCGATATACTACGTGTTAAAGTACTCTGTGATCTTGTCTTTGCTTTTTCAGAATTATTAGACATGTTATTATCAGCTAATTGATACTTCACCGCAATTGTGAAAATTTTAATTTTGTAAAAGTTGAGCATAGCACAGATTTCATTGAACAATGAACAATAATAATTAATAAATTACAATGATTCATTATCAATTAGATCATATAATATCGCTCATTTTTAGTAGATGGTTATTATTGACATAGTTTCATACTTTTTGAGTCTATGAATACTTAGTAAGTTTACTATTACTAAAATATACCACTAAAATTGACCTGCGCATTAATCTCAAAGTAGTCACTATGTCAAGGACTTATACACTCAGTGATTTGAAATTTATAAAACCACAAACAGTTTATTCATGGTTTAAAGGAGGATCACCAGGGAACTTTGCAGTTGTCGATGTAAGAGATTCTGATCATGTAGGTGGTCACATTAAAGGATCGTATCATTATCCCGCCGGTAACTTTCATGAAACATTACCTGAATTGAGACAAAAATTAATTGATAATAACATACAAGATGTTATATTTCATTGCGCTTTATCACAAGAAAGGGGTCCATCTTCAACTTTGAAATTCTTAAGATCTTTGCAAGATGTTAAAGACCCTAAACATATTGAATTTTTTAATCATTTAAGTGTCTGGGTATTAGCAGGAGGGTTCACCTCTTGGCAAAGTGAATACGGAACAGATGAGACAGTTACCGAAGCATATGAAAAAGATATTTGGGAGTTTTAGCGTGAAGAAACGCCACGGCAAAAGGGCTGTCAAGGATTGGACCCAAGGCCGTCAAGGATTGGACCCAAGGCCGTCAAGGAATAGACTGCCAAAAGAATTAACTTATGACCCCATTCTAAACATTAAGTTTATGGCATTAAGTTTATAGCATTGAGTTTATGAGCACGTCCGTACCTCCTCAAAATGGCTGGCTTGTTATATATAGATCACATCTAAATTAAGTTCATGTTATTTATATCAATACACGTATAAAGTATATTGAATAGTCAGTAAGTGGCTTGACCGTTATGAGACTTAACACTCATCAACTACTGAGAGGCAATGCTGTGACGCGGTTGAGAAAGTTTATTTGCAGCTATGTTGACATTTTGGAAGCGTAAGAGCAGGAGTGACCTCAAGAGTAGGCAGTATTGATGTAGGGGGAATAACATCAAGAGTAGGCAGTAGTGAGAGTGATACTAACCAGTACAAAGGCTCAGTAAGCCAGTTGTATGAAACATTGATCCATAGTTGTCATTGACCCATGCGATTTTGCGGCAATAACCAGCACTGCCGTTATTAACTGATGGCTATACAACACGCGCAACGGCTAAACGCAACAATAACGTATTGCAACTAATCCGTCCACATTGTACATACTCTACGTAGTTAAGCTGTTCATGGGCGTAGCATTGGGGATAATACATCACTAAGTCTCCAAAATTTTTTAGCTTAGACCACAAAACGCTAATCTACTGTAGAAGGGGGTAGGAATTATCGTGTTTACGTCGTGACGCACTCCTATTAATAGAAACAATTTGCAACCTTTTAGTATATAAATGAAAGAACGAATCCGGAAATATCCATTGTTAAAATGCTAGGTTATTACACTATAATAGCATTATTACTTAGTTATATTATAGCTACTGAATCATCTTGTGATCCATTATCAGCTACTTCATGTTCTCCAGATAAAGCATTAGCTACTGATATTTCAGTTGACTTTCATGAAAAATCTGATTATTTCAATGTGCCATCAACGCCGTCCGGTGTTTCATACAGCGAAGATGGCGTTAAGTTAACATTAGCAAAAAGATTCGATAATCCTTCGTTAAAGTCAACTTTTTACATTATGTTTGGTAGAGTTGAGGTTTCATTAAAAGCTGGTAATGGTACCGGAATCGTCTCATCATTTTACTTACAATCTGATGATAAAGATGAAATTGATATCGAACTTCTTGGTGGTGATACAACTCAATGGCAATCAAATTACTTTGTTAAGGGCAATACTGCCACTTATGATCGTGGGGAATTTCAGAATACCGATGGTTCTCCACAAGACAACTTTCATAATTATACTATTGATTGGACAAACGAAAAGATTGTTTGGTACTATGATGGTAATCCAGTAAGAACTTTAACCAATGATTCTTCTCAAGGGTTCCCTCAAACTCCAATGTATATTATGACTGGTATTTGGGCTGGTGGTGATCCATCCAATGCTGCTGGAACTATTGAATGGGCCGGTGGTGAAACTAATTACAATGACGCTCCTTTCAGTATGTATATTAACAGCTTGAAGGTAAGTGATTATTCAACTGGTTCAGAATATACTTATTCTGACCAAAGTGGTGACTGGAGTTCAATTGAAGCCAAAGATGGCGAAGTACTTGGAAGATTAGATAGTGCTGGAACTGGAACTACCGAGGATGACTCCACTGAAGAATCTGATTCAAGTTCAAGTTCCAGTTCAAGTGCCAGTTCAAGTTCTAGCTCAAGCCCAGCTGCTGACTCCACTTCTAGTTCTTCAACTGTAGATTCTACTATAGAGTCTACTGCTGAATCTACCATTGAATCTACCACAGATTCAGCTGCAGAGCCAACTACAGAATCAACAGACTCTGCAGTCTCATCTGAAGTCAGAGCTGCTGTAACTACATCGAACGCAGAATCTACTTCTACTACATCTAACAAAGCTAATGCTTCGCATAGCTCAACATTAAGAACATCAACATCATCAAAATCATCAACTTCAACTGCAAGTGTATCGAGTGAAGATTTTGCCAATTGTATTTCATTATCTTCCTTCTCACTTGCTGCATTATTGTTATCATTAGTCTAATTACATAAGTATAATAAAACGGATCAAACATATATTACATTTCTAACTCTATATCAAACTTGGACCATTATAGGTGTTGTTAGGATACATATTTTGCTGAGGTTGACCAAAAGGTACATGCTGCGTTTGCTGAGGAACTTGTCCAAACTGTTGGGTCATTTGAGGTTGCATTTGTTGATACCCATTCATTTGCTGCAATCCAGTTTGTGCATTTTGCAAATACTGCTGTTTTTGCTGTTCCTTTTGAGTTTCTGGGAAGATAGGTATTGTAGGTAAATTTTCTAAACCACCTGCTGTTGCTTGTGGACGGAGTTGTTGAGGTTTTTGATTTTGTTCAACACTATTAAAAAGATTAGTGGTAGTTTCTGATACTTTGAACGGGTTTGATCCAGTGGCAGATGCTTTTATTGGTTCAGGTTTTTGAGAATTGAATGATAATGCTGTAGTGCTACTTCCCAGAGCGAATCTACTAGTTGAAAAGGGATTAGTAGATTGTGGCAATATCTGAGTCGTTGATGCTTGATTCATAGAAAATGGGTTAGTATTCGATCTTTGTAATCCTGTATTATTCAGCTGGAAACCCAGAAATTGAGTGTTCTGTTGAGTAGGCTGTTGGAACTGTTGAGTTGGTTGTTGTTGGAACTGTTGAGTTGGTTGTTGTTGGAACTGTTGAGTTGGTTGTTGTTGGAACTGTTGAGTTGGTTGTTGTTGGAACTGTTGAGTTGGTTGTTGTTGGAACTGTTGAGTTGGTTGTTGTTGGAACTGTTGAGTTGGTTGTTGTTGGAACTGTTGAGTTGGTTGTTGTTGGAACTGTTGAGTTGGTTGCTGTTGAAATTGCTGGGTTTGTTGTCCAGTGGGCATACTTTGGAGGAAAGGATTATTCCCAGTAGCTTGTTGAGGAACTTGCTGAGTCTGAGGACCGTAACCTCCAAAACCGTTACCAGTGAAAGCGGGATTCAATGAAGTGTTTTGCGGTTGGAAAGGCTGCTGTACTGGTTGAGCTTGCGGCGCAGGAACTTGTTGAACAGGGACTTGTTGAACAGCAACTTGTTGTACTTGTTGGAAAGGAGAATTCAGAAACTCTTGGCCCTGTGATATAGCCGGCATAGTAAATACACCCCCTGCATGGAACACTTGCTGACCACCTAACAGAGATTCCCAAGGATTGAATGTGCTTTGCTGAACAATCAATGAATTAGCTCTCTGTAGGTTATTTTGCTGTTGTTGTTGCTGCTGTTGTTGCTGCTGCTGCTGCTGCTGCTGCTGTTGTTTTTGTTTTTCTATAACAGAAGACATCTTTATAGGACTACCATCAGTCTTCAAGTCCCTCTCAGCCAAATACTGTCTCCTGTTTTCTTCGAAATTAGGATCATCCAAATATTCTTCTAGAGAAGAAGTTAAGGCAGTAGGAGCATGTTTAATAGTAGGTACATGTAATTTTGTAGCATGTTCCAAATGTTTTGCAACCCTCAAGTAATCAATAACATATTTTGTTTGATCAACGAATTTTTTATAAATTTTCAAGGCTCTTTCAGCGTCCACTTTCGACATTTCGAAATAATGTTCAAGTAAATTAATAACACCTTCATTGAGTTCTTGAAATAAAGCTAATAAATCATTGACTAATAATCTAAATGCAGTTAATAAAACATCATTATTAATATCATTTTCCATAAAATTATTCTTTAGTAAAGCATCGATTTGTTTTTGAACACTTTCACATTCCCTTAATAAACCTTTTTCAACTGATAAAACTCTTAATCTACCACCAGCTTTATCGGTACTATTATTTGATCTTTCATCTCTTACATAATCTATATGAGTTGATTTAAATTGATTAACCCTTGTTTGTAAATATTTAGCATATTTTAAAGCAAATTTAACATCAGAAGTCATACCTGTACCTCTTGATACAGTTGCAGCATCTAAATGTAATAAATTTGGCATATTTTCTCCGATATATTTTAAAGTAAAATCCTTATCTCCTTCTCTAATCATAATATGAATTACAATTAATGATTTATAAACAACAGACCAAGCACTATCACGAAGCCTCGAATGTAAAGTCCTCATAATAGTATTAAAGTTTTCTTCCTCTGTTGGATGATGAACCAGAGTTGCTAGTAATATTGGCTCAATATATTTCAGTTTAGGAGCCGCTATCTTAACTTTAGTAGCTCCTTTAACAATTTTTTCATATGTTGTCATTTGATTTATTCTATATGATTCTAATGCTTAAACTACGATCAATTAATTGATCTTTATTAATAATTTAAATTTAACTCAATCGACAAAGATCAAATTGTTGATTCTATTTTAAAAACTGTGAGATTTGGGAACGCCGGTTATAACACGAATTAACTTAATATGCATATACTTAAATTACCGTGGTTTAGTCATAAAGGTATGTAAATCATTGATAATAAAAGGATATTACTAACTAAGTAGCCGAAGGTAAACCTGTTGAATGTTATTCAATTAGTATTAGTGCCGATGGAACTCGTTTAGCGTCTGGTGGTTTAGATGGTAATGTTAAAATTTGGGATACCCAAACGATATTACAGTTTAAATCAGTTGAAGGTGTTGATACTGATACATCTGATTTTAATAGATTACTACCTCCAACATCTCAAAGGCGTCCATTATGTTCAATGAGTAGACATAATGGTGTTGTTACTAGTGTTAAATTTTCTCCTGATGGTAGATTTTTAGCGTCTGGTTCAGATGATAAAATCGTGTTAATATGGGAGAAAGATGACCTGATGATCGATAGACCAAAACAATTCGGGGAAGTTGAAGCAGACTTGGAACATTGGACAGTTCGTAAAAGATTAGTGGCTCATGAGAATGATATTCAAGATATCTGTTGGTCTCCTGATGGTTCTTTATTAGTTACAGTAGGTTTAGATAGACTGATTATTATATGGAGTGGTACTACATTCGAGAGGATAAAACGTTACGATATCCACCAATCAATGGTTAAAGGTATTGTATTTGATCCCGCAAATAAATTCTTTGCTACTGCTTCAGATGATAGAACCGTTAGAATTTTTAGGTATTCAAAGAAATTGCACGAATCTGTGAATGATTATGAGTTCCAAATGGAGCATGTGGTGTTTGATCCATTCAAAAACTCTCCTTTGACCTCATATTTTAGAAGAATGAGTTGGTCTCCTGATGGTCAAAATATTGCAGTTCCTAATGCCATGAATGGTCCGGTACCTTCTGTTGCAATAATTAAAAGAGGTGATTGGAGTACGGCCATTTCGTTAATTGGTCATGAAGCTCCTTGTGAAGTTTGTTCATTCTCTCCTAAGTTATTTACAGCCGATGCTAACTCGTCAAAAGATACGTTATATACAGTTTTGGCTACTGGTGGCCAAGACAATACCTTAGCTATTTGGACAACTAATCAGAGTAAACCATTATTAGTTGCTCTGGATATCACAGAAAGTAGTATCACCGATATATGTTGGAGTATAGATGGAGAAACCGCTTATTTAAGTTGTCTTGATGGTTCAATAACTTGTATATCATTTGATCCTAATGAATTAGGTATACCAGTTAGTACCGAATTAGTCACTTCCCAATTGCATAAATTTGGAAGAGATACAGGGATGAATATATTCCCTGAAAGTGTTCAACAACTTGAATTAGAGGAGAAAGCTCAAAAATTATTGGATACTTCTAGAGAAAAAACCCCTTCAACTCCTTTACCTAACAATTATAGTGCACATGTGACACCAGTTCCAGAATTAACTCAAAAGAGCCCTTCTGTATCGAAGGATAGTCAACCTCTGACCCCTAAAGTCAATAATTTGTCAGTTTCAAAACAATCGGTGATAATTATGAAGAATGGTAAAAAGAGAATTGTTCCTACTTTGGTGTCTGTGCTGTCAAATAAATCAAAAGTATCGGATCTTCCTACCATACACAAATCAATAAAGAAGTCTAAGCCAAATAGCAAAGTATCACATCAATCATTCTTACTTCCTAGGTCAGGAGTTGCAAGTGCCGTTAGAGGGACTAAGGAGAAACACGAACAAATTAATCTAGAAGGAGAGCCCAAAGATATTGATGATATGGGAGAGTGCATGGCAGATCAGAACAACAACGTCTCAGTGCAAACTCTCAAGAAACAGAGAAATAAGATGAAGAAACAAATCATGGAAGCAAAATACCCAAGCTGCTTCAAGTACGTCTCTAATTTGAGTGAAGCTTTATTCAATCATACGTCTCTCATGCAATATGAAATGAGTAACATCATCAATTCACATGATTTTGAAAAAGCCACCGAGTTATTTGTGGGATCTAGTGCTTCGGCAGATACTAACGACGAGGATATAATATTTGCGGTGTTAGTGGCAGGAGTAAGCCACAAGGCAAATCCTCTTTACTGTGAAGTACCAGTGAGTGATGAGTTGGTGAGGACAACAGTTGAAGTAAGAAATGGTCCATCGTGGGAAGAAGACGAAGAGGAAATGGATTTACAGTACAGCGACAAAATAGACTTTCAAGATCCCACAGCTGTAATAATCACCCATAGAGCCAGCACGTCCACTAAGTTTACCATATACTTTCCATTCAAGATTCAACACGTATTGCCTTTAATTATGAACAACACATTAATGTACTTCGTATTTGCATCATTTGAAGGTACGATGTCGATTGTATTCGCTGAGAGTGGAACTTTGGTATGTGCAAATATTGAAATGGGCAACAATTTCATCTACTTGAAACAGCAAAATCAATATTTGATGGGGGTTTCAAGTGCTGGTCTCGTACATGTATGGGAGCTACCGCAGTTTCCCAACAGTAAAGCATTAAAGTGTTTATTAAATGGAGTATCTTTAGCATCAATCATGAACACTGATGTTATCATCGAACAGGGGTCAGATACTAGAACTGTACTGAAGATCAATACTCCTGACATTAAAGCCATGGATATTGACCCCGAAGATGGAAGTCCAATAGTTCTACTAACCAATAGTCACGATGTGTATAAATATAATCGTGACCTACAATGTTGGACAAAGATCATTGATTCATGGTATTTTCAGGCCAATGTTGAGAGTAAAAATGGCGATAAAGTAGTTGATCTATTTCATTATATGAGTTCCAATGGATTCAAAGAAGCCATTCAAAAGAATATGATCTCCAAGTATGAATTTCCTAGCACATCAGAGCTTAAACAAGTAATGGAAGAAAGGTATAAAGAAATGGTTAGTTAGTTGTAAATATGTATTATAAACTTTCAGAAGATTTCACTTCTACTACTTTCTCTTGTTTTATAGGTTTTGGTATAGGGGTTTCAAAGGGGAATTTTATCATGAATATAATGGAGGATATTACCGAATTTACACTAAACATCCAAACGGTTAAACCAACACCTCCTAAGACTACAAAGGGGAAAGCAAATAATCTTTCTATAGCATAAGGGAACACCCCAGGTGGGAGATGGAATAATACGGCTTTTCTAAACCAAACTCTTGAGAACCAAATTGGCACCGCAGTTAAAACAGTTATAAAGTGGCCAATAATCTTAACGACCGTAGCTTTCTCTTGAGCTAATCCTTGGTTCAAATTCTCGATTTCAGCAGTCAAATTATCATGTTGTCTATTTAATTTTGTCCATTTTGCATATTGATCTTGGGCACTTATTGCTTTTCTTTGTAGATTTATTTGAGCAGCTTCAGTTGATTTTTCACTAATAGTTGATAATTTTGAATGACCAAATATTGGTGCAATTTTACAATACCATTTCCATACAAAAGTTTCTATGTTCTTTTTCCCTATAGCATCAATGGATTGTTTTAATATTAATACCAATAATATTGATAAAAGTAAATTAAATGGATGCAAGTCAAATGTCATTTGCTTAGTGGGTTATTTTTTCGCACGCAATTTCAACGAGTTTTTTGAGAAGAGTAACTAGGGATTCAATAATGTCAACTGAAGGTGAAGAAGAATTCGTCCCATGGATACAACAATTCTGTGAATTATTTGGACATGAATATTTTGTACCAGTGGCGCAAGATTTTATTGAAGACGAATTTAATTTAACCGGATTATCAGCTCAAGTACCTTATTATAGAGAAGCATTATACACTATATTAGATTATCAAGTTGATACATCAGATGATAATAATTCATCAAAGAATAAAGATTTACCAAGTAAAGCATTATTAGCACATTCATCTGAGTTATTATATGGTTTAATTCATGCAAGATATATAATATCAAAACCTGGATTAACGGCAATGGCCTCAAAATTTGAGAGGAATGACTTTGGTTCTTGCCCAAGATATTATTGTGATGGAATGCATTTAATTCCTTGTGGTGCAACTGATATTGCCGGTCAAGAAACTGTAAGATTATATTGCCCTTGTTGTAATGATGTTTATTTACCTCTGAGTTCAAGGTATTTAAATATTGATGGGGCATTCTTTGGTACAACATTTCCTGGTTTATTAATAAATATGTTCCCAGAAATTAGTAATCAATGTAAAATCAGAATAAATAAAGTTAATGAAGATGACGTTGGACTAAGATTATTTGGTTTTAAAATAAATGAGTTAAGTGCAATTGGACCAAGAATGAAATGGCTAAGAATGAATCCAAAAACTGCTGAACAAAAGAAAGAATTTGAAAATTGTGAATTATCAGTTCCTGATGGTAGTGAAATGCATCAAGATGAAGATGAAGAAGATGACGATGATGACAAAACAATGGCTAGTATTGCATCATAGGAAAGAGTTAATTAAATCGGTGTTGTGTAATTTACGCATAATGAATATACTTTATATAATGTATCATAAGTTTAATACATAAATCAAGGACATTTAATGGGTTAAATGAACTGGTTTATCCGGTTCCCATTCTTTAATACCATTTTGAATATTAACCCAATATTTTAATCTTATAGCTTCAACTAATAATTTATCCCAATCTAACGGAGTTTCCTTTAATAATTTATCTATCACTTCTTCTGATTGAGAAATTCTTTCATCATTTTCATTAGATAATGGATCTAATTCTTCTTCTGAATTAGCAAATTCAAGTGATTCATGTGCTTCTAATACTGTCATTAACATATCTTTATACTCTAAAGATGATTCTTCAGATTGTGATTGAAGTTTTTCAATAAGTCTCTTGGATGTATCATCCTGTGATATATCAATCTTATCTGGATGATAAGTTTGAATAATGTGTGCTAACCTGGTATATGGATTTGAGATTGTAGAATATGCCTTATTTAAGATAGCTGAAACATCATCATTCACTTTTTCTTGAATTTCGTTCCTTAAAGATGCTGACCCAATCAAAATATCAGGATGATTTTCACTTTGCAATAATCTGAATTCTCTTCTTAAACTCTTTGTTGGAATCTTAAACGAGTCCTTTGGTGGACCACCATGAGGGAAGTTTTTAGGGAATAAGTCAAAAAATGACTTCACTCCGGTGGAATTGTACCGTTTCCCTGCACGGACACCACAAATCGCTTTTATGGTCTGTAACCGTAGCAAATTCACTGATTGCTGTAACATTGATTCCAGAAATGAGTGATGTAGGAATTTTTCGCATCTAATGATTATTAATGTTTAAGAAACGGAACATAAAGAAACAAGAGTCAAGTAAGCGAAAGCTAGACTTGGATGCGGAAGATGCTGGAGCTATAGAAGATGAAGGCCCAACAATTAAAGCTATTAAAGTTAAGAGACTCAAGCCACAAGAACCAGTAGTAAAAGAAGACGATAAGTCATCATTAGACGTCACTGTAATAGAACATAAAGACGAAGCCACGATGGATACCAAAAAAGCTGACCCAAAACTTGATGCAATACCAGTGAATATACGAACCACTACTATTACAGATTTCCAACCTGATGTGTGTAAAGATTATAAGCTAACTGGTTATTGTGGGTATGGAGATACCTGTAAATTTCTACATATTAGAGATGAAACTCGGGCCAAAAAACCGGTGGTAAGAGAATGGGAAAATGTCAGCAAATCTAGCACCACTGATTCCGACATACCATTCAAATGTGTGCTATGTAAAGAAGACTATAAGTCTCCTATAAAGACGGTGTGCGGCCATATTTACTGCCGGGGATGCTTTATTAAAAGATATAAGACCAAGAAGAACTGCTTTATATGTGGCAAATCCACTGAAGGTATAATGAACCCTGTTTCCAATAAGGAAATGGAACTGATCACAAATTAATGTATACTATGTACGATAACTAAACAATAATAAATTTCGCAACGATCAATTTACGATTTAATTATGGCAGCTATACAAGAACAACTCGAAGGATTACCAGGGTATGATATTTTGATGGGATACTGGGACGATTACGCTGGAGAGCATTTCAATTCAGTAGATCCTTTTGAAGATGAGAATGGTAATAAACGTAAATTACCAATTGAATATTCTTCAAAGAAGGAACAGAAACTATTTAAGAAAGTGCAGCTGACAGCATGGACACACGATAAATGTTTCCTAGGATCCTGTGGGGTAGGAATGGACTGTGGGCTTGGTTTAGTACCATTAGTAGTATTATTCTTCCCAGTTTTAGGTCCATTAGTAATGTACGGGGTTCACGGCAGACTTATACACATTATGACAAATGAAATGAAGTTACCACCTAAAGTTGTTGCTCAAATGGAAGCTAATATATTTTTTGATTTACTCATTACATTCCCTCCTTTGATTGGTTCATTCTTCGGTTATTTGCATGCTTGCAGTACTAGAAATGCTGGTCTTGCTTATAAGTATTTTTTGTTCCTAGCTGAACAACGTAAAAATAATAAGCATCCTACATACATTGGAACTGGAGCTATCGGGAATGATCATCGAGAGGAGATGGTAGAACCAGCTTTTGGTCTTAATAATAGAGCATATACCAACCCTGAACCGGCTAAACCATCGCGGTTTAAAAGAGGAGTACCAAGTCAACAAAACGAGATTGTAGTAGATAATCAACAGCAACGGGGATTCGTGTAATGTCAGTTTTTTGCAATCAATTAACACGCGAAATAATTACCAATAAATAGTAATGTACGCTAGACCTGAAGGAATTGAAAAGACAAGGATTTGGGTTGATGGGTGCTTTGATTTCACTCATCATGGACACGCGGGTGCAATGATGCAAGCTCGTCAATTGGGCAAAGAACTTTATGTAGGAGTACATTCTGACGAAGAGATTTTGAAAAATAAAGGGCCAGTTGTCATGAAATTAGATGAAAGATTAAAAGCAGTTGAAGGATGTAAATGGGCTACTAAAGCAATTTCAGATGCACCATATGTTACCGATCCTGAATTTATGGATAAATATGGCTGTAAGTATGTGGTTCATGGAGATGATATCACAACTGACGCCAACGGTAACGATTGCTATCAAACCATGAAAGATTTAGGAAGATTCGTTGTTGTGAAACGTACGCCAAATATCCTGACAACTGATTTGGTAGGAAGGATGTTATTGGGTAATAAAGTCCATCATTTACCTAAGATCAAGTCTATGGATCATATTATCTTTACAGAGGATAATTTATCGAGATTTAAAAACTATGCCACTGATAAAACTGGCTTAAATCCACACTCAGGGGTTTATGTTAGCACTTCAGATGATGCACCATTTGAAATAATCGTTGAACCATCATCAGATGTGGAAACTGCTTATAAAAAACTTGTATATGTAGATGGAGGTTTTGATTTATTTCATCCAGGTCATATTGAAGCATTGAGAATTGTTAAAGAATATGCTGATAAACTCAATGCTATGGTTATGGTAGGTATCCATGATGATAAAACTATCAACGAGAATAAAGAGTTAAACTATCCAATAATGACATTATTTGAGAGATCTTTATGTGTTTTACAATGTAAATACGTTGATGGAGTAGTGTTGGCAGCACCATATGTTCCAACCGAAAATTTCTTGAGCAGATTACCAGGAAAAGTAGAAGCTGTATTCCACGGCCCAACACCTATTGAAGATGACGTTTATGAGAATGTTAAACCAATTTTTAAAAATATTGGACCACATAAATATGATAATATTAACACTAAATTTATTGTAAACAGAGTGTTGAGTAATGTTGAAGCATACGAAGAGAGACAAAGGAAGAAAGGATGGAAAGCAGAGAATGAAAAGATGTTACAACAACAGGAGCAAGAAAAGTTTCAATCGTAACTTTCGTTTATTCTATAGATTAATTATTAAAAAAATGATCTTCAATTAATTTATTCCTCTCCTTAATCATACGTTCGTTCTCTTGATGATTAGAATTTCTTCTACCTGATTTACCAAACATATTAATGGCATCTTCAGTATCTAATAATTCATCACCTGGTTGACCCCAATTAGCTTTACCGGCACCATTCTTTTTAATCTTTGTTGGGTCAACCCCATAGTAGCCGTTGTGAGTAAACCATTTTGGTTCACTGTGAGCTTCATGAACGGTCCATTTATCAGTTCTTGTCATATTAATTGTTGATTGTGTTATAAGTAAGTAAGTTTTTATTTAATGAATTAATTATGGGGAATTACCCCTATTTATAGTTTATCCAGCAGTCTAGAAATTTCGTTACTGTGGGGTGAGTTTAGTAACGTATGATATGGTCGTGTGCAGTTGATCATGCAAGAAACTGCTCGAACAATTAGACCGATTTCCTCATTGGGTGTGTACGATGGAATTGGCATGACACATGACTCAATAGTATGTTAACATTATTAGGTGTTCATTATAGTTTGGCTAATTCCCTTAATCGTCCCTTAGTATATTTCCGATAAACCAATTGATAGCATTGCCTTATTGTGGCGATGAATGCTTACCATAAACCCCTTTTCTGTGGCGATGAAATTGGGCTCATATATTAATCCGCCACATTACCAATTCCATTGGCACAATCGGATTTTGCTATCGGCGGATTTTGCTAAAGTCGGATTTTGCTATGATCCAGGTATGCTAGTGATATTGGTAATACACTACCACGCGTTAGGCTCATCCCTCATTGAAAAAAAAAGAAAACTTGTTGCAACAATCTTATCTCCCACCGTCACTGTCGTAGGTCAACTTTGTTGGAAAATTTTTTATTTCACCTTGTATTACTAGATCCTTTCGTTGTTAATTAAAAATTCAATAATGATTTATTTGAATGATAAAAAGAAAATTATCAACCCTATTATCGATAAAATCCTCATGAATCCACTTAAATTTATTCAGAATAATAATTTAGAATCAACGAATGATTTGAAGTCTGACAAATTTATTGTGTTATCTAATAATGTGACTTCTAAGATTACTCCTGCTACAAGTGATTCAAATGCTGAAATTTCAAAGCCTAAATCAACCAAAAGGGCTTTGAGTTTAGCTGATGCCGTGGCTGCTTATACCGGTAAACAGTATGGTAAAAGTAAAAAACGTAAAGTAAAGAAGATAGTGGATAGTGAAGATGAAGGTGAGGAAATCGGTGAAGATCTAGGTGATAACGAACTTGTTGATCCAATCGACTCAAAAGATGATGCAGATGAAAAATATTCCTCTTCTAATGAAGTCTTTGAATCCGCCACCGAATTTCAATCTTCAGATTCTGATAAATCAGATGATTCATACACTGGAGAGAAATCTGAAAAATCTGAAACTGATTCATTATCAGAAGAGCAAGAAGATTTAAATCAATTAAAGCAAGATTTAAAACGCGATGAAATCGAAGCTGAATCAAAAGAAGCTGAATCTGTTAGTACTGAAAAACAGGAATCGGATCAACAATCTATTGCTAGTGAGCCACTGATTGATTATACAAAATTTTATGATTTTAACGAAAACCCAAACGATAGAGGATCAAATAACTCTAATAGAATAAAAAAGACATACCCTAAGAAATATCTTCAAAAGAAACCACTAGGGTTATTGAATCAAGGTGTTACATGTTACATGAATACGGCCATTCAATCAATGATTCATATCCCTGCTGTAACGAATTATTTGAATGATATCTATGAAGGTAAATATAACAAAAAATTACCCCCAAGATCTGTTTCATTTGTGTTAGCTGAATTAGCTCATAGAATTTGGAATTTAGATAACAATAAGAAAAAATATATTCACCCTAAAAAAATAATCAATAGGTTAGAAGATATTAATTGTATGATGTCAGAATGGCAACAAGAAGATAGTCACGAATATTTTATGAGTTTAATGTCACGTTTACAAGAAGATTCAACTCCAAAAGGTGTAAAATTGAATGAATCTATCATATATGATATATTTGGTGGATTATTAAATCAAACAGTTGTTTGTCAAAAATGTAAGACAAAAAGTATTACAAAACAAGAATTTTATGATTTATCATTAGGTTTCAAAAAATCAAAAGGTAGTTATACTATAGACAAATCAATTAAAGACTTTTTCAATTCAGAGACTATCAAACAAGATAAAGACAACCAAAAATCAGGATATTTTTGTGAAAAATGTAAAGAAAATCATACAGCAACAAAAGTTAGTACTATTGATGTAGCACCAGAATATTTAACAGTTCACTTAAAGAGATTTAAATTTAATGGTAGTCAATCAATGAAAATGAAGCAATCAATTAAATATTCCAGTTGTATTGATCTTTCTGATTATACAACAAATAAATCTGATGCTAAGTATAAATTAATATCTATTATTAGTCATGAAGGTAGATCATTATCATCAGGTCATTATATATCACATTGTTTACAACCTGACAAAACTTGGTATACTTACGATGATGAGTATATCAATAAAATTAACGAATTTCAAGCTTTAAATGATCCATCTGCTTATGTTCTTATTTACACTAAACTAACTCCAAAACCTTAAGTTTGTATATTTATTTATGCTACATTTGCATCATCCATTAATTAATTTAATGCATATTTCATCTAATTCTTAAGTACTTGTTTAACCGAATCAATAACCTTATCAAATACAACACCGTTAGCAGCAATAACACCTTGTGAATTTAAGTATCTGCCATTACCGAAATTTAATGGTTTACCTTCTATATCACTAACTTTCCCGCCACTTTCATAGATCAATACATTACCTGCAGCATGATCCCATATCTTTTCTCTGTATTCATTATTAATTGGTAATCTTAAGTAAATATCAGCTTGTCCTTTAGCTAAAATACAATATTTTACTTGAGAATCTAAATTGACCGTTTGATCTTTAACCGTTTCATCTGGAATTCCTAACAACGATTTAATCTTAGATTGAGTTGAATGTGAAGAATGTCCCTTTTCAACCCCTTCAGCTACCATTAATTTACTAGGATCAGATTCTGGAGTCATATTAATTCTCTCTTGTGTTTCAAGTGGTTCAAATTCATCAGTTTCAAATAATGGTGAATAATATGAGCCCACTCCTTTAACAGCACTGAACAAACCTCCTTTTATACCATTCATTTCTTCATTAGATACAATATTGGAGTATAAATTAGGACATCCTATAACACCTAAAACTACTTCACCGTCCACAATCAAAGCCAAACAAACGGCAAATTGATCACCTCTTAAGAAACCTTTTGTTCCGTCAATTGGATCTAAGGCCCAAAATCTACCTTTATTACCACCAGTAGAATTACCAAGATCAATACTAGTATATACAGATTCAGTATCAGTAAGCTCTCCAATACGGTCAGTAATGGATGATGTATTAGTCTGTATATGTTGCAATATCTGTAAGATTTGTGAACTTAAGCTTTTAGCCTCTTGTGAGTCGCCTTTTAATGAGTCAGAATCTTCTTCTCCTACGATTTCGTCATTGGGGAAGTTTAATTTGATGGCATGATTAATTAATGCTTGGGCTGCATAATCTCCCACAGTAACTGGTGAATTATCATCCTTGATTTGGGAACCAGTACTTCTTGTTTCAGCGATTTTATCACTGAGGGTCTTGTTCAATTTGGATGCCCTTTTGACTGCTAATGTAGCGATTTCTAATTCTTTTGCGTATGCGTGTGACATATTCCGGGTACTGTTTGAAGATAACTTTAATGTTGTGCTACTTTTGAATAACTGTTGAATATTCGTTCTAAATACTAATGCAATTGAAATCAATGTAATCAAACCAGTTAGATACTTTAATTGCATTAGAGTCAGATTTCGCATATAATCATTAATGGTGTCAAATCACGTGACCAGTTTTTTGGTTTTACCAATAAGTCACCAAGATATGTAGTAATAGGGATACGTAGCCTAGTTGACGGTTAGAGTCGTTTGGTGTACGGTGGGTAAGCAAAATTGATAGTACAGTTAATAAATTAATGCGACCGCACACAAGTAATTTATGAACAAAGGCTTGTTGATAACAGGAGCGTGTACACTAGCCAGTACGATAGTGCAACTACTATTAGTGCTAACAGTACCAGTAACGGGTCCAGCTATAAACTACGGGCTCTATCTCGCCAAATATAACGGTATAGTATTTGGAGTATTTGGAGCTTGTAATTATGTGACTGGTAGTTGTTCTACATCTAGGATTGGTTATTCATATAGTGAAGGACTCCTAGGAGATAATCAAAGTGGTGGAGTACAACTACCGTCGGATGCCCGTAATAGTATATCAAAACTATTGGTGGTTCATGTAGTAGCGTTTGCCCTTTCGGCGATATTAACAGTAGTTTCGATTATTTACATCACATGGATATGGCTAATAGAAGCTAAACAAAACTGTATGATTAAAGAGTCAGAGTCGAACTCTGATCCGGAGGCTACATTAGATTCACAATCAACATCAACTGTTAAACGACTGGAAACTCCTGGTTCTAATGAACAAAAAACTCTTCGAAAGATTGATATAACTCCATTTTTAAATTTTCAATTAATTTGTTCATTATTATCATGTTTATTTGGCTTACTTGGATTATTATCAGATATTGTTTTATTTGTACCTAATTTAAGTGCATTAGGCTGGGTTCAAATAATTCCAATCATTTTGCTAGCAGTTGAAACTACGGTAGTTTGTTTTATGAAAAGGTCCATATTATCAAGAAGACACCTAGAAGGTGAGTATTATTATGCAAATGATGACATGAGAACAAGAAATAATACAGAGGTAATAAATGACGATGGAAGTGATGATGGTTTTTATGTTTATACCAACGGGTTTTACAGTAATTATGGAGATAGAGAGGAATTTAATCAGTCTCAACAAAGTAATAGCAACAGTTGGAGAAGACATACCCCGCATAATGACACAGAGGATGTGGTTTCAATAGACTCTAGTCAACTAACCCTAGAAAGAATTCAACTTAGAAATTTGAGTTCTCATGACGATACGAATTAATGATTTCTATGTACAATATGAGTATATACAGTTATAATTGTTTAATGTACTCTGCATTTTTATGTGATCCTCTGTCTTCATAGAAAGTTACCAATAGTTGTTTAGTAACTTCATCTGGTTTAAAATTGTTATGTAGCAAGTTCATCACCAACTGGCTTATCCGAATAGGTGCTACCGAGTCAGATTCTTGTTCAACTAACACTAATGCTTTCTGTATTATTTTCTCCCCAATACTATTCAAAATACCTTGATTCCGTTCAGTTATTAGCTTGACAAAATGATCCAATTCAAATACCGTATTCACTGTGTTCAATATCCATGTTGCAATACCTGTAGTCAACTGACTACTGAAAAATACCAGTTTGAGGAACAGGTTATCTTTTATAGCTCTTTCTCTGGTAGAGAGTAAATTGTCAGCCCCTTGGTTATTGTTCTCGTAAGTTGCCAAAAACTTTTCAACTGTATCAATAAGAGGAGTCGACTGATCACGATCTATGATGGCTTTCAAGCACATTTTTGCAGTTTTCAAATCTCCTGATTTCGTGAAAGCAATAGCTAAATCATCAAGAATAGATGAGTGCAATTGTTTGGATACCTGAGGTATCCTGGTGAAGATGTGCCTAGTGATAAACTCGGTGAATAATGTATTAATCTCGGTGTTACTGTTTTCACTTAAAGCTTGTGCCATGGTTTCAAGTATTCTCCGGAGGCCTTCAGCAGGGATACTAGACAAACGTTGTTCCATTAAAGTCAAGAGTGACTGGTTTTGGCTCACCGACAATTCACTCAAGTCTCTCAAGAAATAAATGAAGAAGTCCGCTATGGAGCCGCTTTCATAATCAGAATATGTGCTTTTGTTGTCTAAGGCATTTACATAATCACCAAACTGCTTGAAGTACTCGTAACTAAACTTTTCCCTTGTAAAATCTTTATTGAATGACTGGATTTTATCATCGTAAGCTTTCGCTATACTCAAGCTTAATGAAGGAACCGTGATCTTCTGTTGCAGTGGTCTCAAGTGTTTAATTTGACTATTGAATACCTCTGCGTATTTGATGACTATCTCAGTGAACAAAAGGTTTAACGAAACTGGCTCAGAGTGAGTCTTAGGGGTGAGTGTATAGCTTTTATCTGCGGCAAATGGTGACTCCTTAGCTATACTAGACAAGAATATATCTCTGAAATCAACCCTTGTTGTAACATCACACACATCATTAGGACTTATCATCTCAACATGAACCTTTAGTACTCCTGTTACTTCAGGTCTTTTTGGTATAACTTCTTCTGCATTGACAGGATTTGAAAAGTAGTTGAGTGTACTATTGGATGTGAATGTATCACTTGTACTATTGAATCGTACACCTCTTATTTTTTTGAGGTTACGTATTGCTTTTGACATTCTTTTAGGGTGAAAAAGTGAAAAATTTTGAACCGCATTGTTTCAGATTTGTTTCAAATGGATGCAAATTTTATGGGTAATAAATTCCCACGTTATGTATAACCCAATGCTTTTGTTTATGTTGATACTTGGAGCTGGTGCAGTGTTAGATACTGCCATAAGTGTGCCTGAGCTAGCATACGAGTACTCATTGGAAGAGCTAGGAAAGTTCTCGTATATTGACCCTAGTTCCCACTGTGTTCAAATGGCCCTTGGAAGTGCGTTACAGGGATGTAGAGAGGTAGGAGTAGAATCTATGGACCAGGAAATGAGAAAGTCGCTGGCGGTGAAACTAACTGTTTGTGAGTTGACAAATCTTAACTTACCGTGTCCCCCATGCTGTACTGCTGAGTATATAGATTATAACCAGTGCATCCATTCATTAGAGAAAATTCCCCAGTATTGGACGCTTTTTAGCGGCAACTACCGTGAGTTACATAAAATCTGTTTCGAAGAGTCTTTGCCGTATGAGAAATCCCAGATACTCAAGCTATATACCAACATAACTAAAGTGTTCTATAAGCTTCACACTGATTTGGCTTCAGATCAGTCAAATAATAGAGATACCCAAATTAAGTTAGAAGAGAAGTTTGACTCCTTGTTACTCCAGGTGCTGGTATTAAAGAATGAGTTGATTAAGACCCAATCTACTGCAAAAGAAGAGTTCAGTATTCTCGCTAATAATACAAAGCACACGATGCAAATGGGGTTGGATGTACTACAGACCTTCTTGGACTCTACGTCTGTCAACTTGAATGAAGTGGCCGTAAGTATAAACTTCTTAGACACTCAAGTATCAGATATGCTCGAAGTAATTGCAAAGTCAAATATAAAAAAGCAAATGGATATACTCGAGTATGAAGTTGCAGATAAACTCAAAGATGTTGTAGGTATTGTAGATTGCGCTGTAACAGACGTGAAACAGGAAATCACAGACATGAGGCAGTTCATCAATGAAAAACATATCCAGGAGCTGCAACTTCTGTCAAACCTTGAGCAGAGCCACCAACTAATAAGCAGACTCCATGAAGCACTTTTACACGCTGAAAGTCAAGCGATTCAAGAGTCGAATAGTTTCGAAGTATCAACCTTCCTAGAAGAAATCTATGTATTCTTTGAAATGTCATTGCTTCACATGGAGAAGAAAGTGGACAGTCAAATGGAGAGGGTTGAGTCTAAGGTTTCAGACACTTTAGACCGAGTGGATAAAAAGGTTGAATCTCTTTTTGGCTGGGTGGACGACTACAAGAAAGTGGTGTCTAACTTATACGCAGCCATCATCTCCAATCCCATTGCTATTCAACTATCTCATATATTCAGCTATATCACTGGAATTCTACCAATCTTTAATGGTTGGTGGCTAGTCAACTGGGCAGTTGTGATTTTGCTAGTGTACTATCGTACACGACACACACGTACCAAGCGACACAGAAGGTCCAAGAGTCCTCCATCATATGCTATGTTACTCCTCGCTTATGTATGCTGTACAATTTGGATTGTATGGGAAATGGGGCTCGACACTCCCAGGTCATCACCAGATTTTGTGGAGAAACTGTTATCATAATCGCGGGATGATAAGGATTATTGCTGCGATGATAAGGGTTTTATATCTATTGATGATACACTGGGTGGTGGTAGAAGGAGTGCTTTTCAAAGCCCCTGATACCATAAACACCGTGGAGGATACTGACAAACAACCACAGCCGATTGATATCAATGTGTATAGAAATATGTTTACTTATGCCCATCTAATTGATATATCATATTGTATATCCACTACTTCCAGGATAGAAGAGCCATTTAAGTGTGACATGAGCTGCGAGAAGCGATTTCCAAACGTTACATTGGTATACCAGTGGTACTTTGAAGATTCAGTCTGTGGATATATTGCAACCACATACTCAAACATATTCGATTATGGGGAGCCAGGTGAAAGTTCACGAAAAAAGACTGTAATAGTATCTTTAAGGGGCACCAGGTCAATTTTTGACTCTTACACTGATATAAAAGTAGATATGGTTGATTACAACAACGTGGGTAGGAATATTCCTCAATGTGGGCCTGAATGCAGGGTCCACAGAGGGTTCTATAAGAACTACCTTAATACTTTGGTGAAGATAGAGTCGATTGTACGAGCAGAGTTGGAGAATGAAGATGACTATGAATTGTTGATATTAGGTCATTCTTTAGGTGGTGCTGTAGGGTTATTATTGGGGATTAATTTTCTAGATGAAGGATACGATAAAATGACTCTAGTGACTATGGGACAACCTCTAGTGGGGAACAAAGCTTTCACGAGGTTTGTGGATTATTCAATGGGAAGTTACTTACCTATAGAACATAATACTTTTGATAGAAGGTATTTCAGGGTCATACACAAAAACGATATAGTAGCTTCAATCCCCAGTAATGGTCACATATTGGACTCATACTCACAATTCGATAATCAGATCTATTTGAACTGTCTGTCAAGTGAAACTATGCCGTCATTAGACCAAGTAGTTAATTGCTATGATGGTGATAACCCTCAATGTATTGTGGGAGACACCGATAAGTATTTATTATCGCTTAACTATTTACAAATTCATACCACATACTTCAGGTCAATGGGACTTTGTGGAATGAAGATTTAATCTGTATATATCAAATGCCAGTAAATGCAAATTTGGGCATGTCATCTTCGTCACGGTCGTCATCATCTTCTATATACATATTATTGGTGCTATGCGTCTCTGTTTCTTGTGACTCTATTTGTGACTCTTCATCAACAAATAACCCTTGTGACGCCTCTGATTTCGATCGTGTCTCATCATTCAGTTCCTGTAGAACGTCACTCTGCTTGTGAGCTTTCGTCAAGTTAAGTTGCTGTTTGGGTTTAGGCCTCTCGGGGGATTCAAGCTCAATGAACGTTCTCGTTACAACTGATCTCAACGGCATGTTCTTACGGAACTTCTTGAAGTTTTTTCGTCCCTGGTACAATGCCTTGTTGGAGTTAGACGTATCAGCCTGTTTTCTACGGAGTTCAACCGTTTCTACTATTGCAAGAGACGAAAGTTTCTCTTCCATAAAAGCTTCAACTGTCTGCCCTTGATACTCCGGCACGAATGAATCTTCATTCATTTCTTTCTTTATGCTTTCATTTAACTGATTCCGTGTTGTTGATATCGCTGCTAGAAGTTCGGGGTTCGTTAACTTGTCCTTCTCTGCTTGTATTGCTTGATTGCGTTCTATTCTCTCACGTTGCTTCTTTTCTCTCTCTGTCTCTGGTATGAACTCGAGGTCCTTGACATTGAGTATTTCTTCGGCAGTGAACTTTCTTCGCTTTGCAACAGACTTTTCATTACTGATTGGCCTCTTTTTAGTCTCTGCTACAGTATGTGTCTTTGTATCCTCTTGGAGCTCGGATACTTCTTTTTGGAACTCAGGTGGCATCTTTTCGAGCTCAGGTGACTCCTTCGGATCTGTTATTACCTTAGCTGCTGGTGATACCGCAGAGCTACCATTTTCGTTGACTGTTGGATTCTCTAGGTCCTCTAGTTGCTGGCTGTGTCTAGGTGCTGATGGCATCAAGAAAGCTAATGCGTCTACCTTTTTGACTTTCTTCCTCCTACGTCTTTGTGATAACGTAGTTGATTCCATCTGTGATTGTTGAGTTAGATCAGCTTCTCCTGTGTAAATTTGTGACTCTGTATCTGGTTCTTCACTCACTGCTTGTCTTTTGTTCATTCTAGGCACAATGACACTAAAGATATCGAGATTGTTATCTCTTATCACTTTAAATAATGCAATATCATTTGCAATGACTGCGTTACAATATGCAGCAAACTCCTGAACTCTTTTACTTGGATTGTTATGGAATAGAACTTGCCTTTTATCCTCAAAAGTAAACTTCTCTTTTAAAAAGGTATCAAAGTCTATAGCTGCTTCAAGCAAGTCATAGTTCAATTTGATGAAAGTTCCACCATTCTTCTCTATGAAATTCTGAAGCTGTTTCCTAAAGTCTCCAGAGTAGAACACATAGTCCTGAAGTAAATTACCGGTGGTGTGTGAGAGGTTATCACGAAACATAAACTTGGAGGTTAAGTCTGGATGAAGCACATCAACATCATGTTCATTTATGTAACGTAGCCATTCAATTGTCGCTAGCGGTAGGTCATATATCATTGCATCTGCGCCTATATCATCAGGAATTACACTGTCTTCAATCAATGCAATATTAGCAGATTGAGCTCCTGAGGCTAACCGTATGTCTAATCCCCAATTAAAAGCTTCCATAATTTGAGACTTGAAGGCTCCCTTCAATACAGAGAATGGCACCCATCGTATTGATATCCTCTCCTTCTTCTCTTTGAATTCAATTTCGATATCCTTCTCGTAAACTTCACTAAAGGGTGCTTGACCAGATCGAAGTTTAAATTTTTTCCCATTCACCATAGTACTGGCCTTTGATTCAAACGTTAGCACTAGTTTGGACGTGGATTCAGTATCATTGATGTCTTCTGGCTTCACCTCTATAGATAAGTGTTTTTTTGATATATATTGGCGATCTACATTACACTTGATCATCAACTCACTCTGAGTAGCAGGATTATCTCTACCAATTTGATACCTTTTTCCATGCTTTAAAATCCGTAGAAACTCTAATAAACAGTTAGTATCAATTATTTAACACCAACACTTGTCAACATACGCGTTGTATCTATTAGATCCACATACTCGAGGATCCACATTAGTATATTCTCAGTGAACTATATCTCAGTTGGTCGCAATTTTTCACTTTATCTATTAATGTACATACAAACTTAATGAGTAGAGTTGGCTAATTTTTGTTTTAACTTCTTTCCAATAATCTTGGTAACATCTTCGGTGGTACCGATTTCCAATAAACCCTTTTCATAAGCAGTTAATTCGACTTTATCGGATTTCTTAGCTGGTTTAGCTGTTCCAAGAACATCTTCAGAATCGTAAAGGTTATCGTTGTAAAATAATGGTAATGCAGGGGATGATGAAGTCTTCAACATAACAGATCTTAAGGTGGAAGGATCAAAAATTTTCAAGATATCTTTAACGTTGCTAATTAATTCATTAATTAACTGCTTGTTTATGATACCAAATTTAATAGATATATTGACCCCCATTGGTGGTAAGAAAAAAGTACTTGATAAACATTTCTTGATTTGATTCTTTAAAGTATCCATTGATAATTTTTTAGTATCAGTAGAATTTGTTACTCTGATTGGTACAGGAACTTTACTATTACCAGATTCGTAGAAAACTTTTCCTAATAAATGAGGCATTGAATTTAATAATGCATCATCAATAAGAAATAAGTCATAATCAGCGTACAATTGTCTCTTTTTTTCGAATGGCTTGTATTCAGTTTTAATATCTTTTAAAGTTAAGATTTTACTTAAACTTGGAATATTTTCATTTTCAATTTTTTCAATTTGTTCATTACTGGTGATTAGATCATCTCTAACAATCACACATGTTTTAAATTCATTAAGTTCATCGTTTTGAATTATTGGGTTACTTAATTTAATAACTTTTGGCTTGAAGTTTGGTTTTGCTGAATAAAACTTTTTAGTTGTTATTTGTAAGTAAACATATTTATCATCTTCATCATCAAATAATTCCAGTTTAGTTGGTTTTTCGACACTATCAACATATTTCTTTAATTGCTCTAATGCTCCTTTAGCAACTTTTTCACTTACTATTTCATTTGATTCTTTTGTAGCTGATCTAACTGGTTTCTTTGCTGGTTTTTCAACTTTTCCTTTCTTAACTTTTTTAGCACTTGGTGATGCTTCAACTTCGGTTTTACTCTTTATCTTCTTCATCTTTTCAGAGAGTGGTGTTTTTGGAGATATTGGACCTCTACTTCTTGTTTTAGCCATTTTTTTAGTTTATTAACTGTTATTGAAAAATCAGAAAAAAATGTCCCATCTCATCTCGCACTTAGTATGTGCTAAAATCAGTTTTGGGTGTCGCTCGCTCAAAGTGGTGGTAGTGGTGTCTTATCGAATTGTTTAGTTGGTGATGGATCTTCATCATCTACTCGGTCTAATATAATGGCAGGAACTCCATTGGTAACATCTTCAAATAATACTTGAGGTTCAATTCTTAAATCTCTCTTTTTCTCATTCTTATTATCATATTTCCTCACTTGCTGACTATCAATACCTCCTAACCTTTCCCAAAGTAAATGAGATAACTCTGCAGGGTTATATACAGCCTTCTTATTTGGACCTTCTTCAACTTTATCCCAGTGGTCCCATTCGGGTGGTGGCGATAATGGTGGTGAGATCAAGAACCGTCTTGACCCATCTTCTGATGGTAATTCAAGATAATCTATCGTTGTTTCAACTTCAAATCTACCACTTTGTTCATTATCTTGAATACTGAAACTTACTCTAATATTTTTAAACTCTGTAGATTGGCTTAATAATTGTAAAATGTCTTGTGATACGTTCAGATCTTCACAGATAAGTAATATCCTACCAAATCTATTCAATGAAATTAACTCACATTGTTTATCATTATCTGCTAAGTACTGAAGTAGAGGTTGTGGGTCTTGTAATAATTGTTCCTCAACCTGGGTTATAATCAACGTATTAGTAGGATCTCTTACCATTTTATGCTAGATGTCGGAAGTACTTGAGCTAGTCGCAGTTGCAAGAGCTCAAAAATTAAAAAAATAACGACAACTGCAGGATTCGAACCTGCGCGGGCAAAGCCCAAAAGATTTCTAATCTTTCTCCTTAACCACTCGGACAAGTTGCCTTAACGTTGAGCTTAATTTGACCGTACTTCCTCATTTCCTACTTTTATAAGACCGAGTTAGACACGAATTCAGGCTATAATTAATCCAGTTGTGTCTGAAATTAGAGATAGTCGGGTTCTAATCAAGTAGAGTACGAAAATGATATTGGGAGTTGAATTAAATGAGTTTAAGTACTCGGTTGAGCGACTTTGCCTAGTTCAATAATAGTGACGTGATAGTTGCAAAAACACCAAGTATCATTACCAGAGTTGAATTCCAACAATTCAAGGCTGTCTTACATGTGTGGGGCTCTTGGTCTAACAGCCACTGATCTTTTTCAATTAATGATCTTCATTGGAGGAGTCATTGTTGGCCTCAAATATGCGCCTTTCTGTGGAGGCTACTGTTCACATTTCAGCTCCATCGATAGTTATCTGGTAGAATCACATCCAACCTCAACAATAAAAGGTCAAAGTTCCGGTTTTTGGTCCTCCTTCTCGGAACTATCCAATGATAGTTTGCGATACAAACCCCAATAATCTCCAAAAGTATGAATTAACCAAACTCTAAGTTACTGGGTCTTAGTTTTAACTCTAATCTTTTCTTAGTACGACAATCTTATTCAAATTCCATAACTTGGTTTCTAAGGAAATAAGCTGTATGATCGTGAGAGAAGTACCAAGTGATGTTTCACAATGGAAACCAGTCAAAGGAACATATTTAACACCGGGTGAAGAAGGTTTGAATAAATACCGGAGGAAATAGTGACATGCTAAAAATTGACATGATGCATTTGGTTCATGTTGAAGCTGATTATATAACTGCTGCTGATGAACACAGAGGTTATTACATTGAATTTCAACGATGCACTCTCCAGATATTCAAGCTCTCATAGCACCCGGCAGCTCAACAAATTCTGTTCATCTATGACATCCAGCTTCAAATGTTGCTTGATCTTTCAAGATGGATGAATTAGGACTAGGGTCTCGATCACATAATTGTTTACTTGGTGGTTACGTTGCTGTGAACAAACGTTATAACTTTTCCATCTCCATATAAACTAGTACATTTTTGGTGGGAGTGCTTGTAACCCTATAAGAACACCTCCTTCTTTGTTACAATTCCTTCTTTTGTTATATTTCCTTCTTTCTTTATAACACCTTCTTTTGTTATCTTTGGCTAACAACCACAAATTCAGTTTTACTTATTGTTTGTCATTACTGGATTGTTTACATTCTTTGTTCATATTCTGGCTTTGTTCTTTCTAGTCCTCTGCATTACCAGACAAGGAAACACCATTGCACTATGCTTTGATTTTTATTGAGGCAACTTGATTGGCTGAAGATAGTTGTATTGTTTATCTTTAGTAACCAAGTGCAGATAAAATATAATTACACATATATAATTACACTAATTGTAGTGTGCTGCTCGGTACCGACCAGTAGAGAAAGGAGAGGGAAAAATTGCATATAGTTAAGGCAACTTGTCCGAGTGGTTAAGGAGAAAGATTAGAAATCTTTTGGGCTTTGCCCGCGCAGGTTCGAATCCTGCAGTTGTCGTTATTTTTTATATTTGCAGCCTATATAACTTTCCATGTGGACGATTTTGCTTCATCTTCTGCTATGAAATGATTTTTCTTGTTAGCAAAGTCCGCCCAATGGAAGGTCTTGCAGTCTTTATTTTTGTACACATTTTCACAGGACCAATGGTACTTCCCAAAATTTTCGTCCGTTGGTGACTTGAATGATCTACGAAGTACCATTGGTATTTTGCATTTACATCTAGGTGAATTCTTAACGAATTCTTCTGGGAAGTACCTGAATGTCATGCTGAACCTTTGCAGTCCGCAACCTAAGTGAAGCTGTAAAGCTTTCTTCATCGGAGTTACACAATGTTTGAAAAGCTCTTGACATCCTGGATGCATAATTAACAAACAGTTATGAGGAAGCTGAATGGAATAGGTGATATTTGGTTGTGAGTGCCTTTTAAGCTTAAATTCTCTGGTTGCTCCAAGCGATAACGAAACTATATAGTTATGAGGGCCCATAGCTTGAAGCCTATCACTATGCCAACCCAAGTTATTCGACAAGTTCTCGTAATAGTTTACGACGCAACCAGACACATCGTAGTCAGGATGTTGAAAAGGGAGTCTTTCATAGTTCGGTATAATATCATGCTTGACAAATTTGGCAATTATATCAGCGACCTTTTGTATATCGTCATTAAATTCGTGTAAAGTACTTGCTTCGCCATTGTAGATTGCAGCTTCTTTATTAAATCCTTCGGGTTTGTATAGGAATGCCAGCTGAGAGTGTGACTGGCAAATCTGATCAAACAAGTAAAACACTTTCGTCTTAAACATATGTTTGTTAGCAAGTAGATATGTGAGAACTTTATTAGTAAGATCAGCGGGTAGGAAGTTTCTGTGTAATGAAACATAGGGATGTAAATGTTCTTTCACTTGCTCTTCATCAAAGATCTGTATGGTTTTGAATTTATCTTTGCCTACCTCAGGTAACAAATTAAGTTTACGCTTCTTAGTTGGCGAAGCTCCTAACATTTTAGTGATGGAGCCTTGATACAACGAATGCTTTGGAAGTTTACGCCTTTCAAAAGACTGATCCAATAAGTGACGAGTTTCCTTGATGGATTTGTTACATGCTAAGTATACTTGGGTTAGTGCTTCTCTATCAACCTCAACATATTCAAGTTGTAGTTGACGTAATTTGTCATCATTAGTCATACGCGTAGCGTGTTTTATATAATCTAAATTTCGCAAAAATCGCAAGCAATGTAAGATAGCACTGAACAGGGAACGCAGCAGAACAGGGCCATAAAATAACTAAAAAATCCCCTTACTATGTAGCAGAGTGGCTACCGTTACACCTGTTGTTTTGAAGCACTCTATGGTTTCACATTGTAAATTCTTAAAAATAACTAGTAATAACTATATTAACCTAATTAGGAAATTTGCTACAATATGTCCAAGACAAAATAATTGTCCCCGAGTGCTGATCGGGTCATATACACTGCACAACCCCTGAACTTAACCATGTAGCACTACAAAATGTATGGCAGTGCAATAGCAATTAACTAGGTATCGCGCTCCTAACCAAACGATAAAATTTGTTTGGGCTCACAGGATCTGGTGTTCACTGTGTAACGGCAGAGAAAATCTTCAAAACGGGGTTAACTAAATACCTAACACGTCTATTGATAATTAGTAGTATAAACAAGTTTTGTTTTAAACATCCGATTATCTACTAATTCACGTTATTCACTCGCGTAATATGGCTTCACCAAATACTGATCCGCCAGTTGCCGGTAGTCAAATAGGAGGCTCCTCAACTACAAATGCAACACATGAAGTAACTGTAACTGAACCTACACCAGCAGTTGAAAGGAAACAATACTTTGAAGAAGATGATACTGTTAATACCTCAACAGATAATCACAATAAAGAAGATTTTGAATCTATATCATCACAACCAGGAAGAAGAGAGATGTCATTTTCCCCAAGAGATTCAGCATCAGATTTTCAACCAAGATCAAGTTATACAATAAGTGAAGCAGGAAGTGGATATGATGCTGAAAATAACGAATGTGCAGACTTTTGTCTTGATTTATGTTCTTGCTTTGGCTTATTAGAAGCTTGTTGTCCAACAGATTCAGATGGTTGCGTTACCTCATTAGCCATTTGTACGGGTAATGTTATATTTGGATGTTGCAGATGCAAGTAATCCTAAGCGTTGCCATCCTAATAATTTCCTCATACCAATTAATAATCATGGCCTGGTAATACCTGAGCCCACAATCCCTAAACAGCTGATAATCTACGGCATAAGTAGTTTCAATATATCAATTCGCATACAATACACAAATACAATAATTAAATTTGGTTTTGCAACCAAAATTAAATCACTAATGGAGGAATCCCCCGAGATCAAACGTTCTATCACCACTGGTGGTATTCCAGACCCAAAAGGTGTAGGAATAAGTTCAAAGAAGAGGAAGTTTAGTGTGATTCCAACTAAAAAACTTTCAAGGTCTAAGTCTTCATCTTTTATTCCTGGGCTAAGTTACAATATTGATGACGATGGGAATGGGAAAATAGACTCAGAAGGCACTAAACCAAGATTGAATAGTGGATCTAAGTTCGCCGAGTCTGCACAAACCGATAGTTTATTCAATGGTACTTTAATCCTGTCTTCATCACCTGATAACTTAGACAGGTACCCAACTGTAATTAAGAGAGAGAAAGGTGCAAATAGTGCAAAATCATACGAATCAGTTAATTCAGACGTATTTAAAACCGAGGATGCTTTTAAGATTGATGCCATTTCCCCTATGTCAGATGAAGAGAAACCTGCAACGAATTATTCAGTCTTGGATGAGTTGGTTGACGGAGTAGAATCAACAGAGGTTCATAACACTGAACTGGAGAATCTAGGGAAAGATCCAAGGTTAGAGTCAGGCGCTCAGACAAGTAATAGCATCCTTGACCCATTAAGAGGAACTTCTCTGAGGAATATAACGTCTGTGTTCAAAGAGCATAGTGCCGTTGTGGGTGGTGCGTCACTTGAAGATCCGGATTCAGGAGATTCTGCATCCAAATCCGGCTTATATGGTGTCTCATCTTCTGATTTACCTGAGGAGTCGAAACAGTCAAGCGATGAAACAAACAGAACTAAAGAAGGGAAGGAGCCTACGGTAGAACCCGAGCACAAGATTGAACTTGTAAAAGAAGAACATCTGAAGTTCCCCTTAATAATGCTTCTTGTCCTTGCTTTTCTTGGTGTTGTAGGAGTTGCTATTTATACAGCAGTGTTAAGCTATGGGAATGAATTCATAGTGATGCGGTACTTTGAAAGATTAAACCCTACAGAGAGGCACGAATTTCTTGAAACTTTGAATGAAAAGTACTTATTCTCTAGTTACCCTACAATTGAAGATTCAGAGCTAGTATCATCTGAGAGGTTCAAGTTTTCTGAATTGGCTACAAGAAACCTCAAAGGTGTTAGCTATTCACCTCAAAACTCACTAGAGCCAAATTGTGGAACAACTGCTGATGAAATTCTACTCGATGTAGCTATGCTTTCTAAATATACCAGTAAGATCAGGAATTATGGTATGCAATGTAATCAAAGCGAATATATTTTGGATGCAATCCACAGATTAAATTTGAACATGACTTTGGCTATGGGAGTTTGGATAGGAGCTAATGATACCGTCAATGACATACAACTTGAGGCCATGAAATCAGTGTTGACGAAATATCCACGTAAGTACTTTGATTCGATCATTATTGGTAACGAAGTGTTGTTTAGAGAGGAGAAATCAACTACACAGTTGATTAGTATTATAAAACAAGTGAAGAAGTTTGTTAAAAAACTTGGCTTTATTGATTTACCAGTGGGGACATCAGAAATTGGATCACTAATCAGTGAGAAGCTACTCAAGGAATGTGATATAATTGGAGCGAATGTTCACCCATTCTTTGGTGGAGTCGATGTAAAATCAGCTGCAAAATGGACAAAAGATTTCGTAAAATACCAAATTGAACCATTGAATAAGTACAACACTAAAATCGTGATATCAGAAGTTGGATGGCCCTATAAAGGAGGAAAATTTGAAGGGGCTGTGGCTAATTCCACCAACTTCCAATCATTCCTTGACTCATGGGTTTGCACAACTAATGATGAAGACGATTATGATTGGTATTTCTTTGAGGCATTCGACGAGCCTTGGAAGAGGATATTCTACGAAGAAGATCATAGTTGGGAAACAGAATGGGGATTATTCACAAATGATAGAAAAATGAAAACTAATATAACGTGGCCACAGTGTGTATGATACTATTAAATATTAATGCAATATATACAAATGAATAAAGTTGGGTAGGTTACAACTTATAAATCTCATACAAAAGCCAAAGGTAATATAAACCAAAGCATCCAAACGAGACAGTTGTATTGAAGATAACCCATAAATCAGGGTAAGCAACAGGAGGAAGGAAATTGAAGTCCACTATGTGATAAATAATCATCAACAAATAAGATGATGCAAATACGAGGTTCCAGAACCAGGAACCCTTTTGAAACAAACTTGATGATTTGAAGTTGAATGCACCAACCAACCAGTTAATCAACACAAGCATAGAAGTATATTGTAATGAAAGTCCATCCCTTTTGAGTAATGGATACATACTAAAAGTCGCTACATTATTGATCCATTGGGTAATGGATATGTAATAAGGACTATTCAAAGTAAAAAGTAAAGTGGAAGGAACTAAGGGTACCAATACCGTCTTTTCATGAACCTGGAACGAAAATAAGAAGAACCCCCAAGCAGTAGCTGCAAACCCATAAACTAAAGCTAAGTTCTTTGAATTGTTTGTTGAAGTCTTTGAGAACTTAGAATTCATAACATTCTTATAGAAGATCATCAAGCACGGAGGAAGAATTGAAATCAAAGTGAGCACCAAGGAAAGTTTTGTTAATTCTTCATTTGTAAACTTTTGCTTATACTTGATCACAAGGTTAGTAGTACACCAAAAGTTAGCTACTTTATCTTCGAACAATCCTCTATTGAAAGGGAAAACTCTAATCAAAATTTGTTGCAAGTTTCCTGATGCATGGTTGATATCATACAATATGAACGGACTCAAAATAACAAAAACAGTTAATACTATAGACAGACCAACAGCAATTAGCAATGTCCAGTTAAAATTTAACACAAAGTTTTTGATTTCTTTTGTACTGAAATCGTAGTAGTTATTGCATACTTTAGCGAGAATGAAAAAGAAGATAAATGGGGCATAATATAATGCCATTTGTTTGAAGAAAATAGCACTCATAAACCAGATTGAACTTAAGATATAATTACCCTTTAATAAATCAAGCACCGAGAATAAAAATGATCCTAACATCACTGAATTGAACTGGAAGTGACCATGATCAATAAGGATTAGACCTGGCTGGCACATTATGATGCATGTTAACATGATTTGATCAGATCTACTGACATTCAATTTTTTACCTAAGAAAGCAATGAGAGCTAACAACGCTGGAGAATAGATGATTAGTTCACTGAAAAGACTTGTAAATCTCATGAAGTTTTTGATATCATTAGTCTCCAAACCTCTTGACAGGTTCAAGGCAAACCAATCAGGGTTCAAGAGGTTCCCTAACTTTCCAAATATGTACGAGTGATAAGCTGTCAATGGCGGATAATCTAAACCCCAGTATTGAAGGTCAAAGTAGTACCATTGATCGATAGGTAATTGGGACGTTATTTCCATCCAGTGTCTCTGTGCTTCAAAATCGCCATTTATTGGTTTCTCTTGGTATCCCAGGAATGAGCCTAATCCAACAGCACTTCTTATGATGATAGCTGTTAAAATAATAATATATCTAGCAGCCCATTGTCGAGGGGCCTTGTGAAAGTTATGGGATAAGTCAAATATTGGGGCATTTTCAAATGGACTTCTTCCTTTTAGACCTTTGTCCCAGTTGTCTTTTGACTTGTTGGATGTCTTCTTTTTGGCCATGTTAACTGTCGAGTTGAAAAATAAAACGCGAGATTCGTACTAATGACTGCAAATAGTTATACGCCTGCATGTGCAATAGTATGTTAGCTATCTGAGATACCAGTGCTTTACCTGTGACTGGCTAAACCATAGCTGTGTATACATTCAGGTCAAGAAAATGACGATTCGGTGATGGAGAAAACTCACCAAAAAGGCACCCAACTGAGCACTAACCTTCTCAAATTGCACCCTGATAACATACAGTGTCATAAATACATATAGTAGCTGTTAACTAGGGATAAGAACAGTCAAAGTAATACTTACATTGAATGTCAGAGACACGATTCATCAAAAATGAGGGTTTGAAAAGGAGAATACAAATTTAACAACATCGAGGCAACTTGTCCGAGTGGTTAAGGAGAAAGACTTGAAATCTTTTGGGCTTCGCCCGCGCAGGTTCGAATCCTGCAGTTGTCGTTATTTTATTTTTTTTATTTTTGATTCAATCTAAATGCAAGGGGGGTATTATATATTCATTATCGTGACTATTAAA
Organism: Yamadazyma pseudoaaseri; assembly: GCA_030674785.1. Taxonomy (NCBI): domain Eukaryota; kingdom Fungi; phylum Ascomycota; class Pichiomycetes; order Serinales; family Debaryomycetaceae; genus Yamadazyma; species Yamadazyma pseudoaaseri. The sequence continues at coordinate 712,802 of JAKUBW010000003.1, read as the reverse complement.
TTCTATCGACGAATTCGTCAAAAGCAGGAATCTCAGGCTCATTTTCAGATACTTTGTCAGGTGACTCACGTCGTGGACTAGGTACGATTAAGTAATTACTCATAGAGCTATTTCTCTCTGACAATGAATAATTCGAAAAATTTTGATCAGGAAATTCGTACTTGAAATCAGAGGAAACTCCTGTCATTGGCAAAGAGCTCATTTTGGTTTCTGAGTTCACCTCAGACTCAATAGGACTAGTATCCTCCGAGTAAAATTCTTCTGATTCGTACTCAGATTTAGGAGGTTGATCACGTTTCTTTCTTGATCTTCTTGGTGGTCGTTTTTCCGCTTCGAGTTGTTCATGCTCTCTATACTTAGCAAGATAAATTTTCAATGTTTCAGAATAATTCTCAAAACCTAATGAGTACATTGCCCATAGAATATCTTCTCCGTTTAGTGTTTTACGTTTTTCAACTTTACACCTATCTACAGCTTGACTAGTAATGAAAGATATGAATTCACTAACACATTCCTGAATACAAACCTTTGACTCCTTTGATAGTTTTGCATGAGGTGGTAATGCACTTTTCATAACTCTTCCAACTGAAAATTGTTAGTAAATATTAGTTTTTTGCAATCGAATAAACCATACCATTTGCAATGGGGAGAAACCTATCTTGTTCTTTAATTTCGTAGTCTTCATTACTCCAATTAAGCTCCATATTGTTCCCAACATTGCCACTCATTATAGAATGTTCAAATTGTAATTGAAGAATTTGGGAGTTTGATGGTATTTAGATGGCTATTAATGCGAGATCGGAGAGATAAAAAAGTGGCCTATACACGTCATGAATATTCGAAAGCCACTTGAATGGCTAATAATACATTTAATGCTATGAATCAGTCATTTTAAGGCTTCAAGGCACTTATTAACGAGTTCTATTGAAATTTCCGAGTCTTTGCTCTCTTCTTTCCAATAATTATAAACTAATAATGAATGTTCTAATGTAGATGTCATAACTTCCGCTGGTAATAAAGTGTTGAGAATGTCGGACAAATTACCAATTGATTGAAGAAAAGGATTAGATTGAAAGAATACACTCCTAAAATTCTCGTCCGTTTGCACTTTTGTAACAACATCAGTAAGTTTTTTGTACAATAAAAACATGTAAAAATTACCTACAAGAAGATTTCTTAAGTAATACCATTGTCCAGGATGTCTGTGACCACCAAGTTTTGGGAGATTAAGCTTTGGGGCTGATCGGACGCTCAAAAAGAAAAGTTTTAAAATTCTTCTTTTGGCTTCGGGTAATAAGTTCATCTTGAATCCATTATCGCCATTTTCATCTTCTGTAAAAAATTGTGAAAAGTCTTCATTTTGATTATTTCGTTGATAATATAATGGTGCTTCAAGAATTTTATCGTAATTTAATCCAACATTATCAAGTGATGATGGTATATCCCCTGAACTTGAACTACTTTGAGAACCTGTCTCTGAAAATACTCCTTGATCATCTGTGAAAACAGAAACTGCTGCTTGAATCAAGTCTTCAAATGGAATCTTGTCTTCAAGAATAAGATAAATAATGGGCCTGAATATTAATAATTTAGATACTAATATTCTAGTTTTGATATACATGATACTTTCAGATTGTGCTTGTATAATTAGGTTATCATCAATTAAAAAATCATCAAGGTTTTCTGATTTAATAGGTCCTGTTTTAGCATCTGCTTCTTTAAGCTTCCTTTCATATGAATTTGCTACCGATTTGAACACTTGAGTTATATCAACCTCTTTAAGTACAAAGTTTCTCACCTTTGGACTCATTGAATTGATAATACCATTATACTGATTATTATAACGGATAAAAGATATCCAAAGGGTTTCATTATGGAACAATGGCTGATCCCATAATTTTGACTTTACTGCTTCTTGTGAAAAGTACTCACTGTACAAATCATTATCAACTTTTCTAATAGCAATCTCTGTCAAATAATAATACCAGGTATATTGATCGTCATATCTTGATGCAATTTTCAAACACTCTAAACTATGTTCTTTATTATGAGCATTTTCCAATATTGGGTCCGGGATTATAGGAAAATTGCAAGGAGGATCAAATTCGGTAATACCACTTTTTGGTACTTTTGGTGATAATTCTGCTCTAACTTCACATTCGAGTTTCAAACAAATCCAAAACAATCTTTCGGTTAAACCTTTTTCGTTTTCATTCTTATAAATAATGTGACGTTGGCTGTCTCTTTTCTTTTCAAGATAATACATCATACTTTGACAAGCTAAACAAATGTACTTATAAGCATCAGCAGGTTTCATTATATAAAGGTAAAATTGGTTTAAGCAAATGTAATAGTGGATTGAATGCAAAGTGTAATCTCGGTAAAGATGTGGGAAGAAATCCACTAATATTTTAGCATATCTTATAAGACTAGATGCTACAGATAATCTGTCCTTTTTAATACTGCCAGGTATACTATCTATACTTTCTTGTGTGAGACAACTCCCAGTTATATCTTCACGTTCTTCTAAAGAATTTTTATATTTTGCAAAATTATCGAATTGAATAGGTGAAGCAATAATACCCAAAGCACAAATGGTTGGAATTAAAGGAATCTTTTGACAAAAGCTTACTAAAGCTTCATATCGGCTCTGTGAATCTGGTATTGTACTATTTGTAAGAGCACTTAAGTAAATAGCATTCATTTGCTTACCAGTAGCTTTCATTCTGAGATATTCAGATGCTAATTTCGATAATGTAAAGTTTGGGATTGTCCTTAAAAATATCTTGTAAAGTTCAATAGATTCTATGAAATCCAATACGTCAAGAATTGGAATTTTTGTATGACAATTAACAAAGAATGAATTAATACTTTGTGGTAAAGAACCAACCATAATTTTTTCTAAAGCTGGTAAATCTGCAAGACCCGTTTCAATACTAATGTCAGACATCGTCAAGTCAGATTCAATATAAGAGTCTAAAAGTTTCCTTTGTAACGCATCCATATTATATTGAATATCAGGAACTTTTTCATTAAAATAATTCCAATTTAAAATAGACGTGAATGACATATCCCAATTACCAGATACGTTTCTCGAGTTTGAAGACTTTGCTAGTGTCGTGGAAATTGGTTTCTTCTTTTTATCTTTAAGTTCGGTGATATTTTCAAGGATTTCATCTAATTTCAGCATAACTTCATGAGAAGTTTCAAAACTAAAATCACGTAACTGTTCTTCATTAGTATATTCACATATGTCGACATTATTTTTAACGCAAGCGGCACATCTTGGTCTTGCATTATCACATCTTACTTTTTTAACTCTACAAGTTGTACAAGCAGATAATGCTCTCCTTTTAGTTGCAGGAGTGGTGGCTTTTTTTTTCTTTTTCTTATTATCATCTATAAGTTGTTTAGTAGGACTATCTTTAGGGATAGAATCAACACTTGATACGGAATTTGGAGCATTAGGAGAATTTGGGTCGTAGTTACTCATATACGAGATAGTACCAGTCATTTGACCCGATGAAATTGATGGCATCCTTGGAGGAGCTTGACCAGTCATGGGGAATGGAGGTGGCTGAATACGGCCATCTGGGAGCACAGCACCAGGAGGAGGATATTGATTAAAGTTTGGTGGTGGGAGCCTTGGACTTTGTGCGCTATAAACTACTCCTTCAGGTGAAGGGAATACCGGTTGCTGAGGGTTACCATAAAAATGTTGAGGATAATAAGTCTGTTGATTCATTGGTTGACCTTCAACTTGTTGATATATTATATTAGGATCTGGTCGCAGACCACCTGATTGCCTTTTATTTGAGTTACCACTACTTGGTTTATCAGACATGACAGTTTTCTCGAAAATAATTCTGTCGCTTTTCTGCCTGCAAAGTGACTTAAAAAATACGTAAAATACAACAATTATGTATATAAACAATATAAATTTATAAATAATAGAATTAACCAGGAGGTAATTGAGAAGCATCAACGATATCAACTGCTTGAACTGAATCATCATCTTCAATAGCACCATCTAATGGAGTTCTTGGTAATGCCATCATACCAGATCTTGCTAATTCTAATATACCAAATGGATGTAATAAACGAATAAAAGAAGAGACTCTTGATGGTTTAGCACTTAATTCAACAATAACATTTCTATCAGATATATCAACAACTTTACCACCAAATTTTTCTGTAATTGTTGATATGTGATCTAAATGAATGTGTTTTTGTCTTAAAGCTTCAGATGGTGCTAAATTATTTGGATGAAATGCTGATTCTTTAGCTTCTAAATTAGGAATTGACGATCCATCTTCTGTATAAACTTTATGACTGGCAATTAATTCTTGAAAATACTCAGGTCCTAAAATTGAAACTCTTGCTAACAACAATTCTCTTTTAATAATTTCGGCATTACTATAATCTAAAACTGCGTAAACTGGCACCAAATCTTCAATTTGTCTTCTGGCTTGTTCAATAACTGCATCTTGACCTTGTAAAACAATTGTCATTCTTGATAAATCTTTAACTTCTGTATTACAAACAACTAAAGAATCAATATTAAAACCTCTTGCGGCTAATGTACCAGAAACTGAACTTAAAACACCGGGTTCATTTTGCACCAAACAATTTAATACATGTTGTTTATTTGGAGCTCTTGATGGTGCAGGTGTCTCATATAAAATTGATGATACTGCTGAATCTGCACTCCAATTGGGGGTATCTAAAGTTGGTAATGGTGGCCTCTTTTGATTACGGTGTAAAGTTTTATAAGCCAACGCAGATGTTGAACTTGTCCCTTTTGCTCTAATTAATGTCTTATTAAGACTTTTACTATTAGAACGTAAAGTCGTAGAAAACATTACTGAAAGATTATGATTCATTTTTTTCAGATAAATTGTTCAGGAAATATCGTGGGAAAACCACTTAGATCCTAACACCCATAATTAATTATTTTAATCAATTTGTGGGACCAAAGGAATTATACCGACACCGGGCCGCAAAGTTTTTATAAACCTTTATTACTCTAATACAATCTACAAAGAAAAGAGACCCGTTCTCTTCTTACCAAATGGATAAACAAATAATGCAGCTGCAAAAAGTCCTACACTAATACCAATAGAAACTTCAACCATTGTTGCACCAAAAGCTAATGAACTTCCATCTGATGGATTTGATGCTGAATCGGTATCATTACCAGTTAATTGATTAGCAGCTTGAACTCCTGATAATAATGATGATTGTGATGCAATACCACTAGGAACTTGTACAAAAATTGCTGGTAACATAGCACTTACTGCTAATCCTTTCCAAATTCTTGAGTATAAATTACCTAAAACTCCAATAATAAATGCCCCAATACTTGCAGTAAATTCCGTAACATTATTAAAATGTTTACCAGCAAAGTATGTACCAACATACCCAGTCCCTGCAATTACAATCATAATTGGTAATTGTTTAAGTCTTGCTTGATTAATCAATCCTAAACAACAAGTAAAGGCAGGAACAAATAATATCTTCCATTCATCACGCATTGCATGATTATCTGGACATGAAGTAGCTGAAACACTATCTTTATCAACCCACCCATATAATGCACTACCTAAAGTAATTCCAAACCCTAAAAATAGTGAATAAATAACCGCATAAAACATTCGAACACTACCAGCAACTAAATTTCTTGATTGTAATTCTAATGATCCACAAAGGATAATATAACCAGGTAAAATTAATGCTAAAGACCCCTGTGCAATAGCAGAAAAACAAAAAGTTTCTCCATTATTAATTGATCCAATTGCTCTTGAAATAAATGAAACAACGATCGATGCTGCAACTTCAAAAACTGAGGAATATAAATTGGACACTGATGAAACAAAAAATTGTAAATATCCCACGCAAAGTCCAACCCCAAAAGCGATTGGGATGTCAACCCAACCTCCAGAGAACGCAAATGGACATACCATTGCTGACCCTAGCCCATAAAAGAATACACATAACCATGGATTATAATTATTCTTCAGTTTTAAAATTTTGCTTAATTTAGCTGATGCTTCTTCTGCATTCATTAAATCATGGATAACTGCTTTGTAAATCTTATGTGTATCTGAAAGTTTTGATAAATTCAATCCTTGAGAGCATTTTATCAAATGAACTTCAGATGTTCTGGTGGCAGCATCCCCAAATGCCATAATCATACAACCAGGTAAATAAGTAAATTGTCCATCAATTTCTAATACTCTACTGGTCATAACCATATACTCTTCAAGTCTATGAGTTGGAGCTCCAAAAAGCATCAATGCTTTACACATTAACATAATAAATCTTTGTCTTTGTAAAATATTGGCTATATGTACCGTGATACGTAGTTGTCTATCTTGCTTCTTCTTTGCATTTCTAATTTTTTTACCTACTTTCAAAGGATAATCTGATGGGTGAACAATGTTTGTCTTTTTATGATGCTTAGGTCTAGCATTTTGAAACGAGGGTAATCCTTCTGCATCTCCTGTTAGTTTTTCCTCCTCTGCTGGTGGACCACCACCCCCAGCGGTATTCTTCTTAAGTAAGTTACCGTAAACTTTTTTACCTCCAGATTTAAGTCCATCTTTTAAACCATTGAAGCTTAAATGAGTGGGTGTTCTAGAGCTTTCATCCATCTCATATAATGTAGTATGATCTGTAGTATTCAAACTTGAAGTAGATTTAGAATCATCTGGATTTTGGTATAATTTTAATAATGAAGATAATACCCCATTTTGAACTTTTGGTGGTGGGGCAATATCCACATCGGAGTTTTCATCCAACATCATGAACTCATCATTATCATCATATTGAACGTCACCCCTAAGGAATAAATCCGGATTAGGAGCATATAAATCTCTATCAGACTCCAGTTGCTTCCTTTCTTCTGTGACGGTATCTGAGCTTGAACCAGCTACTGCAGGGCCTGAACCAGTAGTGTTACCGCCTACTGCTCCCGGTACAAACATCTGATCATTGGATGTCAGTTGAGGACCACTAGGTTCAACATTAAATGTTGGTTGTTGCATATTTGCTGGTAAATGAACATTAATTAAATTTCTTGCTTCGTTATTTAATTGAGCAAAATCAAGTTTTTGCATTTCTATTTCATCCATACCAACTTCTTCTTCTTCATCTATAGTATTATTCTCTCTTGAGTGCCTAGAGGCACCAGGAGCTAAGCCTCCACCCCCGAGACCTAAACCATCAATATCATCGGAGTCCATGAGTCTACCAATAAAGGTATCACTATGAGAAGGTCTTTCAGAGTATTGTTGGTCAGTTAATGCTACTCTTCTTAAGATGTCTTTAAATAAAGTACCTGATCTACTTTGAGATCCAGTTGACATATGGCTATTATCCTGTTCTGTTATATCAGTTTCGCCTCTACCAAATATTGAAGGTTTTCTAAAGAATCTATGACTCGAATGATGTGATTTATTATCATGCAGATCTCTACTGATTCGACTATGTTTGGTTAAATGTCTTCTAAGACTTGAAGGAGACAGAGCTCTCTCCCTTGAAGGAGAAACAGGATCAGGTGATTGAGATTTTGTCTTTGAAAAGTGACTTGGGAGGTCATCTTCCGAATCAGATGCATCGAGTACTTCAGGTTGTTGAATCTCTTGTTCATAATTTGGATCAACCCAATCATCTGATTCATCATCTAATTGATTTCTTGTAGTTGGTTGCTGAGAAAAACTAGGTAATGGAACATCTGTTGGAGCTATATCATCGTCTTCAATATCAGTAAGACCTGAATCATTAGTAAATGATGATTCACCACTTTTATAACTCGAAGCACGGGCTGATAATGGCCTATCTCTTCTGACAATTTTCTTACCTGCCAGTACAAAATTAGGTTTTGACTTCTTCTGTCTATACTGATTTAAATCAGGAAGATGAATGTTTGTATGAAAATTCTCTTCATCAGAACTCGAAGCTGACATTTTCAGTAATAACCCTTTTTCACTATTGCTTATATGTAATTAAGTAATGTTGGCTATAACATTCTGTGTTGCGATTAGGCTTTTACACGCATCTCCTTCTGACGTAATATTCCGGAGCTAAAAATATACCGAACCAGCTGCAAATATATTAAACTATACCGATTCTTCCCATTGAACACCGCAGTATTCTTCTATATATCCTACATGATTGCTATCGTAAAATTCTGTTGGAATATAATCTTCCACATCTGTGAATACTATTATTGTTCCCCATGACATGCCTCCTAATATTGCTTGTATATCAGCATCTTCAACATCTTCCAAATCCATAATTGCCTTTGGCATTAATTGTAATTCAAATTGTCTTTTACTCGATGGATTATGTGCTGGAACCGGGACTCTATTTTTGGTGATTTTTTCAAATACTTCGTCTTTGCCGTTATAAAGTAATGGTTTACCACCAATTTCGTATCTAAGTACTTGTGATGGATTATGTTGAACTTTATTAGAAAATGTCTCAAATGCTTTGTCCTCTAACATTTTACTGACTTTTGCTGCTTGGGGATTAAGGGATTTACTAGGCCCTGTTTCTTCCTCTTCTGCTATTGAATTACTATCAATTAAATCTTTATACTTCTCTAATTCTGGTTCAAGCGTTATCTTTTCAATTTTTTCCTGTTCTAAATAGACAAAATATCCTGGGTATTTGGGTAATTCAACCACCGAGTTAGCGATTTTCTTCTTTGGTTTCCCAACAACTGATGCATAAGTTTTAGTAGACTGTTCTTGTTCTTGTTCTTGTTCTTGTTCTTGTGGTTTTGGTTTATCAATTGGATTACTGAAAGGATTTGATCCAAATGGATTACCACCGAATGGATTTGAACTATCATCTTTCTTGAATAAATCCTTTGTTAACTCATCACGTAACTGCTTTTTGGCCTCTAACTTCAATTTCTCATCCATTTCTTTTTGTAATTGTTGCTGTTGTTGCTGTTCAATTTCTGCTAATTTAACTGGGTCCTTACAAATACCTCTAATACATTTGATTGATCCTTTTTTACCAGAACAAATTCGTGTTTGTTTACACCCAAAGATATATATCACACGGTCATAGAGTTCACTACCAAAAGGGGCAAATGTTTGGAGATAAAGTGCCATTTTCTTACCACAATTATCGCAGGTTAAAAGTTTCTCATTTGGTACAGATTCTGGATGTAACCATAATGGACTACCTCCTATGAATGTATCTTCAATGGTTGGAATTTCTTCATCATTCTGTGGTTCTTCTGGAATTTCAAAGTCAACAAATCCTAACTGAACATCTCCAACTTCATAGTTGGATTCATCATCTGACGAATCGTAGCTCATCTTTGAAGAAAAAAATTTACTGATGCGGCTATTAGCTCAATAATTCCAAACTTTTATTTCTATTTACAAGTAACGTTTATGACTAACTTCTTCATATGCTTGCACGACATCTCCTTCTTCAAACTTTTCGAAGTCTTCAAATGTAAGACCACACTCATTTCCCTTTTTGGCTTCTGTTATATCGTCTTTAACTTGTTTAAGTGATGACAATGCTCCAGTGAACATAACTTTTCCTTTACGTAACACCTTAACTTTAGACGATCTCTTAATGACCCCTGTGTCGATCTTACATCCTGCGACCTTGGTCTTTTTCTTATTTTTATTAGTAATAGTGAAAATTCCTTGAATTTTTGCCTCTCCTAGAACTTTAGTTTCAATTACTGGTGATAACTTATCACCTAATTCTTCAGTGACTTCTTCAATGAGTCTATAGATAATGTTGTGTTCTTTAATTTCTACTCCTTCTTTATTAGCTTTAGCTTGTGTTGATCTAGGAGTTTTAACATTAAAACAGAAAATCTTGGCACCTAATGCACTAGCCATATCGATATCTGAATCAGTTGGTGGTCCAGCTTCATGTGAAACCACAGTGGCTTTGACTTCTTCGTTTCCTAATCCTTCTACACTCTCTTTAATAGCTTCTGCTGATCCATATACATCACTTCTCACAATGTATTTGACAACCTCCACTTTCTTTTCGTCTCCAAATTCATCTTTTAAATCGGCATCTGTAAACCCTTGGAGTTTTAATTCATTGATCTTTTGCTGCTTCTCCAACTCTTCAATCTCTTGCTGTCTCTTTAAATTAATCGATTCGATATCCTTATATGCAGCTAATTGTTTGGACCTGCTGATACGGTTTTCAACAACTTTTTTAGCAATCAGTTCATTTTTGGCTTGAATTATTTGATCTCCACTTTCTGGTAAGCTCTTCCAACCCCATATTTGTACTGGGGTTGATGGTCCTGCTGTTTTGATTGGCTTACCATTTTCATCTTTCATTCCTCTAACTTTACAATATGTGGTACCTGCTACTAAGAAATCCCCCGTTTTGATGGTTGACCTCGTAACTAATGCTGTAGCAATTGGTCCCATTCCCTTTATCACTTCGGTTTCTATAATCCATCCTTCACTTGCAACTCCTGAAGTTTCTGACTTGAACTCACTAAGTTCACTCAATGTGATAACTGCTTCTTCTAACTTATCCATATTCATTCCGGTTTTACCACTAACTTGAACTGTCTGGGTTTCTCCTCCATAATCCTCAATATCGATGTCATATCTAGCTAAATCTCCCAATACTTTATCAATTTTTAGCCCGGGTTTATCGCACTTATTTATAGCCACAATCATAGGAACTCCAGCATTTTTTGCATGCTTAATAGCTTCTATTGTTTGTGGCATTACTGAATCATCTCCTGCAACCACTAAAATCACAATATCCGTCACGTTAGCACCCCTTTCTCTCATTTTCAAAAATGCTGCATGTCCAGGAGTATCCAAGAATGTAATCTTCTTTTTCGAAACAGGTGTTATCACGGAAAAGGCTCCAATGTGTTGTGTTATACCTCCAAATTCTTTATCAACAATTGAAGATTTCCTTAAATAATCTAAAATAGTGGTTTTACCATGATCAACATGTCCCATAATCGTTACAATCGGTGCTCTGGGCTTAAGTTTAGATTCTACTACAGCATCAGGGAATAATTCAAGTCCTGTATCATCATTCATGTTAACTTCAAATCCATATTCATCAGCTATTAAACTTACATTTTCTTTATCAAGGATATAGTTATGTCTCATGTTTTCGTAGCCCATTGCTTCCAAGGACTTTAATAATTTAGGTAATGGAATGTTTAATATACTGGCAAGGTTTGAAACTGTTATAAATGTTGGTATTGATACTTTAACTTTCGCTTTTGCTTTTGCAGCCAGTTTGATCGGTCTCTTTGGAGTTGAAACCGGCCTTTTGGGAGCCTGTACTTGCTGCTTCCTCCTTAGTGCTTCACGGGCTTGTTTATAGTCTGTTATAGGAGCAGGTGCCGGCTTGGCAGGTGGGAAAGGTTTCTTTGGTGTTAATGGTTGAGTTGACGGGCGTGAACTATTTGAATTTATTTTATGGTTATTTGGAGGATTTTTAAACATTTTAGCAAATCTATTAACTTTCTCATGTTGTATAGACAGTTTACTAAAGGTCCTTACAAGTAAATATCTCATATTAACTCGAGATACTGTAGTAATACCAAACATGTCTTAGAAAAATTTTCATAGAAAAACTCGCGGTAATATATGCTATTAAATGCTATAAATGGTTGCAAAACTCATTATTACAAATATCAATCAATGTAACTAAAGTCCCCATCCGAAGGGATGAATCCAAATAACTTATTTTCGTTAACGGTGCGTATTAAATTATCAATTTCTTTGAAATTTGAATCATCTAAGGCGAATCTTCTATGCCTACCAGAATTAATGTGATCATCGAAATTATCATATTTTATTCTACAATTTTCACAGTATCCTGGTTTCAAATCTTTATCGGGAGGTTGATCTAACTGTTTTTGCTTTTTCATAAATATTCTCCTTTTTAAGTTATTCAAATTTTTTGATGGTACTTGTGAAATTGTTGGACCTAATCCATTACCACCATAAACACTACCAGAATCGATAGATTGAATAGCATTACTTGTACCATTGAATCCTGATGCTGCTACATCATAAAATCTGTTGGAATTATTAGTTGGTAAACATGATGAATTTCGACCCATTGGTTTTGAAAATTTATCTTCATCAGTATTTGATCCTTGACTTATTGTACTATCATTTCCTGAATTTATATGTTTTTCATCAACTTCACTTGTAAGTAATGAGCTTGTTGATATTCTTCTATCCTTTTTATGATTTATAAGTTCATATGCTACAACTCTTAATAATTGACGATAGTTCGCTGATTCTTCATATTTTTTTGTTCTTCTTGTTTTTTTACGTTCAGTATTTTCAGAATCTGGCATAAAAGGACATTTACCATCTAATGTTAAATAAAATTTTGGGTATGAATTATCATACCATTCTCTTACTGCAATTGGTCTAACATTTTGTGTTAAATCATACACATAGATAAAATTGTTATCCAAATAGTGCATATCATCCCTTTTTGCATTAGGATCTTTATCAGTTGATCCAAAAATTTTTTCCTCTTTCAATAAGTTTACCAAATCATTTTGGTTATTATTCATGAATTCATTATCATTTACCCCTAAATTTTTTAAGAATCTAAATACTTTATCAAAATTCCATACTTTTATTTTCAAATTTGATGCGTCATGAAATATATCATTTGATGGATATGAAGTTTGAGGATTATACGGTCTTCTACTAACTATGATAGTAACATCTTTATCATAAAATGGTACAATTAAACTACCAACATATCTTAAACCTCTATTAGCTCTTTTTTGATCTTGAATATGATGAGAATTATGAGTATCAACGCCTTGAGTATCAAAATAAACAACACTATTTTTCATGATTTTACGCCAATTACTTCTCCATTCCAGTAATTCATCTCCTACAAGACGATTTGTTTTAGATTTTGAAACATTTTGTGATAAATTTGTTGATTGTTGATTTTGTTGTTGTTGTTGATGGACCAGAAGTTGGACAGGTTGAAGAGGAAGTTTTGGTTTGTTCACGTCCAATTTAGTTATATCAGTCCTTAATTCTAACTTAGCCCGTTTATTTGGACTTGGAACATTACCAGAAGTCTCTTTTAAAGGTTGTCTTAGCCGCTTTCTATCCATCACTGAAACAAAGTTTAGCGCGTTTTAACAAAATTAATTTTAACTGCGACAATAAAATCGTCAAAATGCTACAACAAAAGCAGATAACAAAAGTTCTTACACAAGCATTAAAAGAGGTCAATGTTGGAGATAAAAAATTAGGTCCAATACTGGTATGTTTATTATCTGATAATGGGGTACCATTAAGTACAGTTTGTAAGAAAGATAATCCAATATCCATTGATAATATTAAAATTTATAGTTTGTTAGCATTTAATAATTTAGGGAAACAATCATGGACTATTGTACATATTGATAATGATATAAGAATAATTGTTAGTAAAGTTGGTGATCGTGCAGTAGTTATAATGTATGATAAAGAAATACCTGATGCAATAATCAAAATTAAACAAGATAATTTAGTTAATGTATTACAACAGGGGTTAAATATAGAGGAATAATTAAAATTTATAAGGAATAAATAATCATTGAAGTTATTCATTAGGAGGAATCTATACCAGATCTATATTAATGCATTGCCTATTTGCTCATTATTTCATCATCTTCGTCATCTTCATCTTCATCTTCATTCATATCATCCATTAAACTTTCTTCATCAAAACTTTCTTCTTCTGTATCATACCAAAAATCTTCATCAACTTGTTCATGATCATTATCTTTATTAGTTGATTGATTACCAAATGCATAAAGTTCACTCTCTGGCATAATAAAATCTTCTGGTATATCCCTCTTAGATTTTTCGACTTCTTGAAGTACCTTCTTTTTATAAGCATCAGGATTCTTTCTTAATTCAACTGATGCATCAATATTTGCTGGTGATGAGATATTTGGGTCTTCTAATAATGAAATAATAGAAATCAAAACACTCTCAACTGTTTGTGCGGGAGTCCATGTTTCATTCTCCGGTTCATCAGATGTTGGATCACCACCTTGATGTAAAATTGAAATACATAATCTACCATCTTTATAAACATTTGGATGATAAATAGCTGGTGTAAATCTAAAAGTTGGTGGTGAAAATGGGAAATCAGCCGGGAACCTCATTTGTCCTTTAAAATATCCTCCATGATACATTGATTCTTTATTTAAAACCATAATACCAACATTCCAAAGAAAAATATTATCGTCATCTAATTCAATATGGAAAGATGGTATTCCATTTTTTGGATCTGTTAAATCTCTAAATTGTCGTTGTAAGATAGCAGCTGCAGACTTTGAACTCATGGTGATTAGTAAAAATTCTCAGGGAAATGAACAACAAAAAGAAATGTTTGTGTTGATTATATAATCATTTATTTTTTACAATAATAGTTATATTATTATGTCACCAATAAACACTAAGTGAACTAGTGCATTACGTGTAAATATGATTATGGTGGTTAATATAAGTGTGGCTACAATTATTACAACTATTAGCTGATAAGTTGATACAAAAAAATCGTTGGTGTTTACCCCTAAATCTCGATAAGCTTATCATACCAAAATAGACGAGTTAGTGGGGTGTATGGCTTAAAGTTGGCACAGACACTATTATGGAGTCTTAATCCTGTAGAGTCTTAATTCTGCCGGGTCAGTTCTGTCGGGTCAGTTCTGCTCTCGATCCTGTTGATGTCTTATATTATGTAGCCCTATTGACCTATAAACTTTACTCGACAGGGAGTCCCATTATAACCATTATTCGGTCACATCTTTTTATGCCTATTTCATTCATATACTCATGAATGAACCCCTGACATACTTTATACTCTTTGTCGGTAATTCCGAATCGCCTAGCTAACTCATTATAAATTTTTACCCATTCATTGACCAGCAATTCAATTGGGCATCTCTTTAGTTGGTATTTAACCCGTTCAAATTTATCACCTAGTACTTTCATCATCCTCGTTTGACATGCAAACTGATCAGCTCTATCATAAAATTTGAGTTCTTGTAGTGATAACTGTTCGATTCGTTTTACTAGTTCCAATGTGTCATTTTTATTAAGAAATTCAAATTCAATGTCCAAATATTGTAATGAGTTGACTAATGCAGTCTTTATCATGGAGAGTTGACACCTTAAGCAATCATAAGTGGGTTTGAACGTTAAGTGAGTGAGGTTCATATGTACTAGATGGCATAGCAAATTATTTGAGTTCTCATAATGAACTTGATTATGATGACTAAATTCTTTGACTTGATAGTTCAAATCAGTGATACCTTTTATATGGATTGTCTCTTCTAGTAAGTGCCCTACATCTGCTGTCACAAACCCATCAATTGATAATTTCTCGAGTTGTAATTTAATCTTGTAATCGTAAAATACTTTGAACACTTCTACCCAAATTGCACACCTTTCTTCTTCATTTGTACGATTAAGTGATTTTAGATCGTAATTACTTTGTTTTTGATGAAATTCTAAACTTGAAAGTTGATGGACTGTCTCTGATTTTACGAGAAATCGTCCCAATTGTAGCATATCAGTCGACTCATCATAAACAATCTTTAGTCTCCTTAACAGGGGCAAGCTCCAATGGATATTACGAGTTATCACACATAGCGTATGCACTCGAAGAAGGTCCAAATTATTCATTTCATGAAAACTAGTTAATTTTCGTACATTTAATTTCGATACATTAAAGGGTCTATCGGTGAAAACATCTAGCTCCATAACTAATTCACCGATCTTTTTATTTTCAATTGCATCGTAAAACTTATCGATATTCTCATAAAGCAATAAAGAACCTAACTTATGTTTTAATGACATTAATAATATCAGGTTTTCTTCAATTATTGTTATATGATTATAAAGTACTGTAATTGCTGGTAGATAAAAGAGTCTACTAGTAATACAAATATTCAATAAATCATTAGTATCTAACGCATCGAAAATTTTAATTAATATTATAATTGGTAACATTTCAATGTTATTAGTACTTTTAATAATTGAACTATCATAATACCAACTGGGTCTGAAGTTACTTGACCTTCTTCTTGACTTCATTGCTGATAAGTTTTTCGCGTGGCGGGATCAAGTGGTCGCGAATTACGTCGCACGCAATTTAACCAGTTTAAATCAATCCATTCAATAACATGAGCTTAGGATCAAGGAATGGGTCAAATGTATCATTAAGTAGTCAAAGTCATACACGAAATTCTTCATTTTCAAATTTAAGTTCAGTGTCACACATTGATCCATTTTATGGACTCTCTTTTAAAGTTGGAGTTGCAGAGAATAAAAATATTACTTACCGATCTAAAATGGAAGATGTTCACACATACGTTGCTAATTTCGCTGAAAGGTTAGATTGGGGTTATTTTGCAATATTTGATGGTCATGCAGGTAAACAAACTGCTAGATGGTGTGGTAATAATCTTCATTCATTATTAGAACATGAAATTATTTCAAACGAAGAGAAAGATGTAGACATGAAACATAACTTATATCAATCATTTATAAAAGCTGATGAACTTATTACAAAAGAAGCAACTGGTAATTCAGGTTGTACAGCAGCTGTAGTAGTACTACTATGGGAAAACAATCCAAATTCAACAACAAATTCTTCAGGTGTACCTGCTCAAAAGAGAATGCTTTATACGGCAAATGTTGGGGATAGTAGAATTGTTTTATATAGAAATGGTGAATGTTTTAGATTAAGTTATGATCATAAAGCAAGTGATATAAATGAAATTAATAGAATTAGAGATAGTGGAGGTTTAATTATGAAAAATAGAGTTAATGGTATTTTGGCCGTCACAAGATCTTTAGGTGATTCTTATATGAAAGATTTAGTCGTTGGTAAACCTTTTACAACTGGTACAGAAATTACTAAAGATGATAAATTTATGATTATTGCATGTGATGGGTTATGGGATGTAATATCAGATCCCAAAGCCTGTCAAATTGTTGAAGATTCCTTTCGTGAAAATGATGACCCTGAAGTTGCCGCAAAAAAATTATGTCAAATAGCGATGGATAATTCCACTACTGATAATATAACCGTTATGGTTGTAAAATTTGATCCTTCTGTTTATGTTTAATTCATAATCATTTATTGCATATTTAAATTTTTTTTGGTTTATACCAATTTAATGCTAAACTACTTAAAACAACACTTACACTACTTGCAGCCATTGCAGCACTTGCCCATACTGGATCAAGTCTTGAATTCTTATATGGATATATAACTCCTGCTGCTATTGGTACTCCAATCATATTGTAAATTAATGCCCATCCAAAATTAAATCTAACCCTTCTAAATACTACTTTTGATAAATCAAATAATGTTAATAATGTACTCAAAGGATTTTGTTGATTTAATAGAATGAAATCACTGGTATTCATAGCTAAATCAGCTCCACTTGCTAATGATATTCCAATATCTGCACTTGCGAGTGCTGGTGCATCATTAATTCCATCTCCTACCATTGCAACAACTCCATTATCTCGTTTAAGTTCAATAATCTTTTGTTGTTTCTCATTTGGTAACACTTCTGCCACAACTTTATTTTCAGAGATTCCAATCTCTTTTGCAATTGCTTTTGCAGTTTCTTTATTATCACCTGTTATCATCCAACAATCAATATTTAATTTAGTCTGCAAATAATTTATAACCGGTTTAGATTCAGCCCTAAGTTCATCCCTAAGGGCTAATATTAATAGAAGTTTCTTTGGCTTTTCAAGTCCTACTAATATAACTGATTTACATTCACTTTTCCATTTTTTAAGTGTTTCTCTTTGATTCTCTGTTAATACATCTTCAAAAAACCATTCATTCCCTACCATTACAGTCCCTAAGTGCCATTTGGGGTCTTCACTAATAATTTCTCCTTTCAATCCTCTCCCTGGAACGGTTGAAACACTAGGTATTTTATTACTCCCTATTGGATATTCTTGTTTAATTTCACTGATAAATTGTTTGACAGCTTTTGCTAATGGATGTTTTGATCCTAATTCTAAATCTCTAGCTACTTGAACTGCTACTAGTTTCATGAATTCATCATCAACAATAAATTGATGATCTGTGACACTCAATTGACCATGGGTTAACGTCCCAGTTTTATCAAAACAAATAGCTCTAGTATTGGCACCATCTTGAAATGCTGCACCACCTCCTTTAGCTAATATTCCATTTCTAGCTGCAATACCTGAACCAACAAAAAGTGCTGTGGGTGCTGCTAATCCAATACCACAAGGACATGCAACAACAAACACTGCAATAGAAAATTGTAATGACCAAATAAACCATCCGCCAATATCAATATCAAGATATGAATCTGGTAATGCACCTCCATAACTTAAGGCAAGCCAAATAATAAAGTCAATGGTACCAATTAAAACAATAATCGGCACAAAATATCCTGTTATGGTATCTGCAGTTCTTTCAATTGGAGCTTTTCTTAATTGACCTTCTCTAACGGTAGATAAAATTTGGTCAATTAATGACTCACTTTGAAGACTTAAAATCCTTGCAACAATACTATCACCAACATTAATAGTACCACTAAATATTTGTTGACCAGGTTCATGATGCACCGGTTTAGATTCCCCTGTAATAGCAGACTCATCAAAGTCAGTAGCATTATCGATTATTACACAGTCAACTGGTGGTGATTCTCCATTTGAAATTCTTATATAATCACCCACTTCCAAAAGCTTAACTTCAATAAGTGTATCATTATGGTACTCTTCGCCCACTTTATCCACTAAAGTAGCTGTTGTAGCTTTCAATTTACTTAACAGTGATACAGCATCAGCTGTTTTACTTTTACTAATACTTTCCAAAAGTCTTCCGATTAACAAGAAAAATGTTAAAAAAACCACTGAATCAAAGTAGGTGGTATGGAATCCTCTAGAGTGAGGTTCCTGTTGACTGCTAAGAATCAACAATACAATACTTGTTATATATGCAACTGATGTACCCAAAAACATCAACATGTTCATTGAGCCAAACTTGAAGAACCTCCTCTTAAATGAATTTTTATGGATCCAGAGGGATTTGATTTCAAGTATTGCCTTACGGTGGAAAACATCAGCTGCAAAAAAATATACTGGCGTACTCAAGAAGAACACTATCCAAACTCCACGAGATACATTACCGGTCCAAAGAGGTTCTTCCACCCAAATTCTAAATGGGTGTCCACTAGGAAGCAACAGCATGGCCACAATACCGAATATAAATGTTGGTATTGCAAATACTGTTGCAATAACCAATCTGATAACGATTTTCAACACCTCTTTCTTTGCTAATTTTTTAAGATGTTCCTCCATTGATACGGGTACTACTAGGTCACATTCAAATTTCCCTGGCACATCGTAATCAATTTTGAATCCATCATCCGTTGGATGTATATGATTCAAATCTTTTACGATCTTTCTAATATTCACTTCAGGTGATGGGAAGTAAGTGAATTTAATCAATGGTTTCTTTAAAGTCAAATCGTCAACGATTACAACTGCTTCACCGTAAGTTTCAAGATACTCGTGTATAAGCTCAGGACAATGACTACAGTACATTCCCAGAACTGATAAGTTAATTGCTCTACTTTGCTTTTTACTGGAAGCAACATTTACTTGAGATATTTCCAAAACTTCAAAATCGAATCCACAATCTTCGATTGTTGTTTTCAATAACTCAAGATGACTCTTTGAATCATCTAGTATGAAAATTCCGGTTTTAGTAACAGTATTTATACTCGATTCTAATACAAATGGTAACTCATCAACTGCTGATTGAATAGAGTTAGCACATGCACTACAAGTAATGCCACCAATTGCAGCATTCACTTTGGTATTCATAGTTCTCTGTACTGGTAGAACTTCTAGAACCTTGCATTCAAATCCTGAATCAAGTACAGCATTAACAATTGTATTAATTAATTGTTTATTGGGAACAATTACAACAGCTGAATGTTGTATCAAGTTAACAGAATAAGTTGTTTGACCATCTTTACTTCCCTTTTCACCCAATACTTCACTAAGGGTCTGCGAAACCGCTTGAACGCATGATGCACATGTCATACCTCCAACATAGAACTCAGCTCTGAATTCTTGGTCTTTCTCCACCATAGTTTCTGCCTCACTATCATTATCATTACATTTCTTACAAATTAACTTATGCTTCTTCTGTCTCTTTTCTTCTTGACGATGATACCACCAGTTATGTACTAATGATAAAATATCAGTTTCCTCGGTGAAGTTTCTCAGATCCGTACTATCAAGAGCAAGAGAATCATCAATAAATAACTCCCAGCTTAATACTTCGAACCCTGATTTCTTCAACCGCTTCAATAGCTTTTTGACCTCTGCCTCAAGTGGTTGGTATGTATATAAGTCAATTTGATTACTTGATTGATGGTACCAGACACCAGATCTTAACTCTAAATCGGATTCTTCTGTAGGCTTTGATTGGTTGAAATTGCCACCGATTAAGCGGAATTGGGACTCCACTATCTTATAAATGGCTCTTTCACACTCTTCACAGTGAATAGTAACCTGAAGTTGTAAATGTTGCATTAATGTTAATGATGGGAATGCTGCTTTTTATACCGATGCGGCTTTAATGCTCTGCGACAATTGTGCTAAGAGCTAATTGTGCTATTTTGACGCGTCACGTGACTTCGAACGTATATTACTAAGCTGTTCCTTTCTTCAAGAGAATGTTATACTGACACTGCTTAGCTATCAGCTCTCGAACGTAGATAGTCACCATGTGTCACTATGACAAATGGTCCGACCTCTTTTACAAGAAAAAATGTACTATTATATGCAGTTGTAGATATATCTATGAGCTCCTATAGTTTCTTTAAAGCAAGCAGTTCTGTTTCGAACTGCTCAAGCAATACGTGAATATTCACTGAGGTTTCCGCTTTCTACCATTCACAACACTGATATCTATGGTTTAGGGATTAAGAGAAGCGTCAGAATACAGCTCAATTGTATGATGGAGGGACATAATGGTCATAGAAGCGTTGTATTTCTGTTTATCTCGGTGACAGTTCGATTCCTTTTAACATAGGCCCATCTGCTAGCACGAATCCCCTTAAAACCCCTTCCTTTTTGAGTTCTGGTCCCTCACACTTCCGTCTCTCTATTGTCTATCTCTTCTTTAGACCTTTCTAAAAACCTCCAATACGGTATTCCAAACAATAAGCCAGTCAACCTTTCGGGTATTGTGTGGAAGAATAAAGAAGTTACTATGAATTCCATGTACCAAATCGCTAGAAGAATTAACACTATTGTGTGAATAAGTACCTGACACCACTTATGTGGAGCCAAAGTAGTGTCTACACTTGGCCCAGGAAATTCAAGGTTCATAGACATTGACATGATAATAAAGTAGTGGCCTGAAGCATCAAATTTACTAATCCACTCCTTACATTCACTGAAGGTTGCACTACTTGTATTGGGGACTTTACACCAACCACCAGCGAGAATGTCAATCCTTTCGAACAAAGAGGGTCCAAAGAACCATTTTATCACCAAGATCACCCAAATCGTTACAATTGCATACCATTTCATTACCCGTTTATTGGTAACAGCTACTGCGATTGTAGCTAATGTGAACCATAAGTAACCAAAATCCTGAACAAATACACTATTCACCAATGTATTTACACGGTTCTCTAGCACTGTTTCGTGGTACTTGTGGGTCCACCCCAGAATCGGAAGCGTAACAATAAAGGTGCAAACAAATACCCCTAGCTTCCAATATATTAGTTCCATCCGCACCATGCGTGAGAAAATTGACCGATGATTATATGAGCTCTATCAGCTCCGAACACCACTCGTGGGTAAGATGATACATCAGTAGCACTGGTAACCAACGAAACTGTTTGATGAATATTTGTTCTGATAATGCCGGGTTTAGGTCGTGTGTGCACAATCAATGTATATTGGGTACAAGCGTTTTTTGCAAAAATCACAATTATGTTATTTGCTTGGTTTATAGTTGCAATATTTAGTACGTGTCTAGGATACATGCCTGGAGAAGTACACGAGGCGGAACCAATTGGTGATGCCGTCGTTTGGGATTTGAATGGTATTGGTGCTAATGATAATGACAACGATAATGATAGAGTATTTTCGTTTTATAGTATCTTGCAATACTTTAAGAACAAGAAAAAGTATAATGAATACTACGGGAACTACGAGGAAGATACCGACGGTGAAGAAGATCAATGGTACGATCACTTTGAAGATCCTGAGAATAGACAGGAGCAGTCTATTGATTATGACTATGATTCTGATGACTACCAGTACTACGATCAACTGGTTGATACCCTGAAAAGAGGTACTTTAGAATATATATTGGACAAGGAAAGAATTCAGAAAAAACCTTTGGTGAGAGCCATTAGGAAGCTTGCAAATTCAACTGTATCTCCTATTAAACAGATGGCTGCTGATAAGAAAGCTCAATTAATGGCTTCAGCATGGAACAGATTTTTTGATTTGTTTGCACCAATGACGGACGAATTAATCAGTGAAGTGGAACAAGAAGATGATAGAGCTGCTGGAGCTAAGAAAAATGCTAAGGGGAAGAATATCAACAGAAGAGTGAAATCTAGTAACGGAGTACCAATATTTACAAATAGCCCAAATAGTACCACAAAAACAAACTCCACAACATTTTCTAGTATGTGGGTGTCTGCTACCCCTGGGGTCAATCCATTTAGTGGGGTTTCTAGTACTAACAATGGGACTGGGCATGTTGGTATTCCAAACAATGGATCTTGTTATATCACCGACATGACACCTGAGGAGGACCTTGCTTCGCACACGGGTTTTCATATCTCTCTATTAGCCGGTACCACCGTGTATATCTTTACTCTATCCCTTTAGTGTGGTTAAGAAGCAGTAATATAAATAGCTATTTTGCAGCAATTTTGCAGCCATTGCGCACTCACGTGAAATGTGATAATTGTAGTTTTTCACTCATAATCATAATTAATAATCATTTCTACATGTTTAAGGCTGCAAGTAAATCACCTGTAATAAGAAGATACAGCACTCGATTTATTACCACGAAGGCTGCCATAAATGCTACATTAACACAGAAGAGGTCTAGCACTGTACCGAATGGATCCAATCCGCAAATGAAGTTCCCATGTTTGGATAAGCTTGAGCAAAAGACAGTTGACTTAGGTTCGAACTCACTTGAAAATGGACCAGAACCATCTTATTCTATGGTACAGACGGGATTTCATGTGTTTAAGTCTGAAAAACCAATTTATCTTGATAATGGTGGGTATTTACCTGAATATCAACTTGCTTATGAAACATGGGGAACACTCTCTCCAACCAAGGATAATGTTATATTGATCCATACTGGGTTATCAGCCTCATCACACGCCAAGTCACAACCAATGAACCCTAAGAAGGGGTGGTGGGAGGACTTTATTGGTCCAGGAAAGTACTTGGACACTGATAAATATTTTATTGTATGTACAAATGTTTTGGGAGGGTGCTATGGATCTACAGGTCCTAGCTCGAAAGATCCTGTAAATAATGATTACTATGGTACAAGATTTCCTATATTGACAGTCAATGATATGGTACGGGCTCAAAGAGAGTTAATAAAGACACAGTTTGGGGTATCTAAACTTTATGCATCACTAGGTGCTTCTATGGGAGGAATGCAATCATTGGCGTATGCATACGAGTTCCCCGATGAAGTAGGTAAAGTAGTAAGTATAAGTGGCTGTGCGAGATCACACCCATACTCAATTGCTTTACGGCACACCCAAAGACAAGTGTTGATGAGTGATCCTAATTGGAATAGAGGATTTTATTATGGGAAAATACCTCCACATATAGGGATGAAACTTGCTCGAGAGATTGCCACCATAACATATAGATCAGGACCGGAATGGGAGTACAGATTTGGTAGAAAAAGGGCCGATAATACTAAATCTCCTGCATTTTGTCCTGATTTTTTAGTTGAAACGTATTTGGATCATGCAGGAGAGAAATTTTGCCTCGAATACGATGCTAACTCTCTTCTTTATGTACTGAAAGCCATGGACTTGTTCGATTTGAGTTATAGCAATAGAGAAAATGCTAGATCTACTAGAGAATTAAGTCAAAAGGGTAAAACATCAGCTCCACAAACAATACCAGAACAACCATACGAAGAAAAAGAGTTCACAGCTGAATCGCCAGAAGAATCCTATGATGACTTGGTCAAGGGATTATCACAACTTAAGGATGTAGAAGTACTAGTAGTAGGAGTTGAATCAGATATTTTATTTCCGGTATGGCAACAAAGAGAGATTTATGAGGTATTAAAAAAGACTTCCAATAAGGTCAAATACTTTGAATTAGGTACTGACATAAGTAACTATGGACACGACACATTCTTGTTAAGTTTAGACCATTTTGGACCTCCCGTTAAAGAATTTTTAGCTAATTAGTATATGACTACACGATTTGACCATGATGAGGATCTAATTCGTACCCTAAAGCTCTTGAAATCGAGTAAACTTTTTCTCTAATATTAGCTACTACGACTTTAGCTAATCCGTTATTCTTCTTTTTACCTTCTGTGTGATGTGGTAAAAGATTATCATTAGCACTTAAACTAACAAATAAAGCAAATGGAATAAACCAAACGCATAACCCAAAGAAAGAACACACCTCTGTAAATGTAGGAATCGTTGGAGGTTTATAGCCAGGTTTCAATCTGATTTCAAGTGGTGGAATGTACGGATTATGGAAATGATTTATCCATAAAAAGTGATTAGCTACCACTAACGCACAAGACGCAAGGAAAATTGGCGATGTTAATTGGACGTAAGGGAATCGTTGAAGGTTTTGGAGGTACACTATATTGGATATTATAGCAAAACAAGATAACCAAAATGGGAATCCATCAAATAGAAGAAGCACATGTGTTAGTATGATTGAGTAAATAAGTCTTTTTAAAATCCGCTTTGTTGGCTCTGTATGTTCTTCCACGAGCTCGGAGATGTAATACAACGCTGAGGCAATAGCTAGCACGAGGAAAACGAATCCTACCACAACTCCAATGTATGAAAGCAACTGGAGGAACATAGTTGGAAAATACTTTTAACGCGACTGGACAATAACAGGTAATGTTGAACAGGAAAACTTGATAAAGAAGCGTTGATGAGAGCTTTTGGTGAGTACTATAGAGGTGTGGTTCCAAAGCACAAATATAGAATTGAGAGCAATGGCCATGACCAGGTACCAAGGCATTTAGTATGTATGCCGCAATTCGTAGTGAGCTGCGGAAGTAACCACTAGAACAGTTAACAGCTCTTTCAGTGCTGTACCACAATTTCAATACACAGAATCTCTTGCGCTCCTGCAGCGTAACGGTACCGTTAACCATGACCCTCGTAGCGTTGAGGTGATAAGCTTGTCTGGGTTGATACTGGAATTGACTCCCTCCTCCACTACCCCCAAGAGTTGCGTGGAATTCTAATGTCTCTTAAGTAGTAATGAAGGTGATCCTTCCACCTTCAAACGTGTCATACATTCAGCTCTAAGAGAGTCGAAAGGCGAGTCAACGAATATCAGTTTGCTAATTCTAAATTAATGCTACTAAATTATAAATATAGGAATTTTACTAAAATCCTAATAGAGCGATAAATGCAGTAACTCACACTTCGCTAATGCACATCGCCTAATCATAAATTTCCATTGGTGGAAGCCTATCAGTATTATAAAACCAATTTCCACCTTCTAATTCTCTCATTAACCAATCAGTGGGGAATAACACTAAATGACCTTGTACTTCACTAATGATTCTTTCGGCTGTTTCTCTATCAAAAATTCGATCTCCCGCTGCAACTCTTCTTCTAGCACTAAATGAAGCAATAGATTTCTTTTTATCCATAGTTTCTTCATCATCTTCTTGTTCTAAAGGTGGCTCTCCAATAATTTCCGTATCTCTTGTAGACTCGATTTCAAATTCTGGTTCTTCCCCAAAAAGTGGTTGATCTTTACGTTTCTTTGCTTCTTGTGTTTGGGCAGAAGCGAACGCTTTTTGAAGTTTTGAAAATTGCATATAGTCCCTCCACGAAACAACAGCATCATCTGGTTGACAATGAAAAACCATCCTAAAGAGTTCCGTGTTTCTTCTAGCATGTTCAAACCATAAATCCTCATAGAATTCTACACACATTGGATCTTCAAATTGATATGGATCGACAAATTTAGTAAAGCAATCAGCTCTTTTAGGGTTAACTGAATTAATCAATGATTTGATACCTCCTTCAGATAAAGAAACGATTGGAATATCTTCTGAGCTCTCTGCTGAATCAAGATTTTTCGATTCAAGTCTATGTGAATCAATTCTTTGGTCGCTGTCTGATACTTTATCCCTCTTTATACCTTCTTTCCGTCCATACACATAATTGGTAGTTCCATTCTTCTTTGGAGTATTTGGCTCAGACACTTCACTATCAACAGCTGTCGCAGAAGGGAGAGGAGCCGATTCTGATGCCCCTTGTGCTTTTGTAGTTCCTGTAACTCGTTCTTGACCATTGAACTTACTGGTAGCTTCACTCATTTCGGTACTAGCAGTCATGTCGTTAACAGATCCTGATAAACTATCATCAGCACTTCCTCCATTAGGAAGTATATCTTCTTTAACACTCAATCCTGCTTTTGCCCTCTTTTTGTTCTCTAATTCATTATTGTCCTTCGAGATTGCTGTAACTCTTTGTAAGTAAGAAACTTTCTTTAATAATTGCCACCTCTCTTTATTTCTCTCGTATATAATAGCTTCACTTTCTTCATCCATTTCGTCACTCATATCAAAATCATCAGATTCTAAGAATTCCATAACTTCCTCAAGTTCAGGTAATACAGTACCAGCTGGATTATTGACCATTGTCTTTTGGGCTAAATTCTTTAAAAATCTTCCGCTATTCAAACGAGCTCTTCTTGCTAACAGACTCTTATACTTATCTATACCGAATCCAAAAACATCTTTCTTATGATTTTCATTGTGTTGAACTCTTGTATCGTATGAATGCTTTTTCCTATCTCTTATACCTTTATTTGCTTCATGGCTCCCAGTTCTATTATTGAAACTGATTGGTAATGGTAATGGTTGAGGATGCTCTTTTTCCAATTCATTAATATCATTTAATGGAGTTGGTTCAGCTTTAAGGTCAGATTTATTTCTCTTTTGAAAATGTTTCCATCTAAACGTACCATGAGGTTGATTCAAGATATCTCTTGACGCAATTTCTACCATTGCAGATAATTTTCTGTACTTGTTGTTTTTGAAGTTATTAGTCGCTGCTTTTACTCCTTCACTAGTTTCAGCAAATTCCTCAAATCTTCTGAACCTCCTTTCAACCACATCTATAACATCTACATTGATACCTAAATGTTCTCTCATTAATCTTATTCTTAAACTATGAGCAAACTTACCGGCCACATAATCTTTACCATCCATCTTAGTATTAACAGTCTCACGATCTCGGACAACCGCAGCCATTTCAGAATCTCTAATCCCTCTCATTGACCGTTCATTAATGTTAGCACTACCTATAAGGGCAATTCTATCATCAACAATCATGAGTTTAGCGTGAATGTATAATTGTTCAGTAACAAGATGTCTATCAGGTCCAATTATACCCCATTTTCTCAAAGAAAAGAATTGAATATAATCTTCTGGTTCAATACCGTATTTTCTTAATTTTGCAAAGATAGATGTTGTACCTCTCGAGATGGACATATACTGACATTCCATAATAACTCTAACACTTGAGGCATCAGGTTGATCAACTTGACTTTCGAACCCTGGCATTAATGGAATAATGATAACTGCTCTCCAATTAGTACCTTCATTATGAGCCCTAATGATTCTCTCAACTAATGCATCCCCAACTCTATTTTGAATCTCCGTACCATCAATTTCACAGGACGTGACAAAAAACTGATTCTCAATATAGACGAAATGCTCCGAAGTTTCAATCAATTTCAAATAAGCATTTTGAATACTTTGATCATGTTCTTTTAAACCCAATGACCAACTACCACTGGATCTAATTAATTGAATCTCACAAGTTCCTCCAATATTCAATTTCTTCTCTTCTTCTTCGGTAAAGTCCGATGGTGGAGTTAATAGTGGAGTAAATCTACTTGGCCTCTTTTGACGTAATAAATAATTCCACCTTTGGACGAAATGACGAGCAAGATCTCTTGCAATCTTACCAGAAGTCAACATATGAACGTCATGCCATGGCATTCTTGGGGTAACATTCCTGTCATACATACTTTCATAGGGTTTATCTAATGAGTAAAAATCCTTGACCCTTGGATTAGAATAATCTTTACCAGGGAATATTTGAAAGTTAACGAACTCTTCTTCAGTTGGCACATGATGATCATCTAAAGCATTGAAGTTAACAGGAGAATCATCAACTAAAACGTGATCAGGAGTATCGTATCTTCCGTAACATAAATCAACACCTCCTATGAAAGCAACTGTTTGATCCACAATACAAAGTTTCTCATGGTGAGCCCAAAAGAAAGTGTTTTGTAATAACTGATTAGGAGAACGGATGACATGAATGTTATCTTCATGAAGTGATAACAATGAATGCTTAGTGTATAAAGAATCAGTAGATACAGTACTTCCCACATTTCTATAGACGATAACAAAGATCTTAACTCCTTGTTTAGCTTTGCGTTGTAAAAGTCTATCAATTCTCCATTGTTGATTCCCATTAGCAGGCCTTCTCAAGTATAATTCAGGAGATAACCACCAATCATGAATATACACCACATCTTTAGCCATTTCAATTGCGGAAGAAACGGCCCAAAAATAATCTCTACCATCAACAAACCATTGTGCATAACAATTATCTCTAACGGGGAAATGTGAATCAAATCTATTCTTTTTAGACCAAACTGTTGAGTTCTTCATTTCATATAATGATTTTATCCATAATTTTTGTTCCTTAAGTGATTTTGGAAGCAATGAAAGTTTTCTTTCACTATTTTCTAAGACAATTTTCAAGTGTTTAAATATGTGGCCAGTTGAATCATTACCTGCCTCGCTAGACACTTTTTTTTCGACAACTGAAGCATCATCGTAATCAGATTCATCATCTTCCTTGTATTGATCACCTTTGTACGTGATCTTAAATTTATAATCAACCAAAAAAACCTCTAATGGTGAAGTTGAATTGATGTTTGAAACAACCAATATATAACTGTTTCGTACAAGAAGCCATTTTTCCAGCCTTCTATCGATCATACTTTTTAAGTCATTTGCTTTAAAATGACCAACTCTCCAACCTTGAGATTTAGCAGTTCCACCAATATGAACCGTACCTTGTTTTCCAATATAACCAGTTTCATAATTCAACAAACTAGAGATTGGAGATATCTCTAAAAATTGAAATAGTCTATTAGATTGAGGTTTTAAAGAGACTAATTTCATCAATTCATGCAAATAGTTTTCAACTTGACCAATATATTCCTGATTCTTAGTAATCCTAGCGTTGATAAGTTCTGGATTGGCACTTTCGAGTGAAGAATCAGAACCACTAGAGAACTGAGACGTTATAGTAGCAATTTGTCTTAAAAGATGAGTTGATCTATTATCATCATCATCTACAAAATCCCGAATACTATGACCTTCTTTATTCTTCTGTTTGGTAAGTGATCTTTCATTTTTTCTTCTCAAAGGAGGTATTGGGTACTTTGGAAGTTCAGAATTTTTATTTCTTACCACTTCCTTACGCCAATTGTCTAATTTAAACCGAGAATGCAAGTAAAGTAAATCTTTAGCACTCCTTTCAATAGACCATTTCAACCTTTGAGGTCCAACCCCATATTCTAAATCGATTCTAAATTTTCTATTTTTTGTAAATAAAGTATTTGAGATATCAGAAAGTCTAAATCCAAGTAATGAAAGAAGTAATGGAGCCCTTGATATCCCCATTTCATCCTCTAATAAACATGAAGCCAAAAGACTCAATGAAGGAGATCCAAATATCAACGATCCAACTAAGAATCGTGATCTTTCTCCAGTGAATACATCTTCTTCTACCAATTCATCAGGATGGCTTGGAACATTAGCCAAATGTTTTTTATCTTTAGCTCTCTTTCTAAACAAATTGAATTTTCTTTTATCTTCAGTTCCTTGCCTGAACATACTAGGAATAAACGAAAAGTGCTTTGATTCTTCCGTCAATCCATCGCTAGTGGCTGCGTCTGACTTACCCGACACCTGAGCCTCATTTGGTGGATGAGAATCGTGTTGGTCTTGAAGCCATTGTTCATGGTCAGGGTTATCGACATCACCTTCAAATAAGTGACTCTCAACCTCTTGTTGCTCATGATCACTTGAATAACGAGACTCTCTTGGGTCATCGTGGTGGAAGAATGAGAGGCTGTTACCAATTTCTTCACCATTATTTGAGTCAATTCTACGAGGAGAAGTAGGTGGATTAGCCAGTACATTAGATACAGATTTATAAATTGCATCTAGATCAGTACTACGTCTAACATCTCGAGAATCTTCTGATATGAGTTCATCATCAATCGTAGGACTCATTTGTGGATTGAATAATTATTGCGCATTGCTGAGCGTGGTGTAGAGTTTTAACCGATAAACAACGTTATCGCAATATTTATTTCATGCTATCTAACATAAGTCTTACTTTATGGCCTAACCATAATGCATGTTCAGTATGATCTTTATAATCATCACCAGTATGAGGATGAATTAATACTGATAATTTCCCATGATTTAATTGGTAAAATGGTACTACTCGACTGAAAATTTCAGGTTTCTTAAAGTCTATTTCAAACATCAGAATTGGGTGTGGGCCAATGGGTTCATCCCACATCTTATGAATCCTTAAATCACCATTTGCAATATCTGCGGCGAATTCTCTTTCAACTTTGGCTCTAAATTCTCCAGCTAATTGCCGTTCACTAGCACTTTTATTGTTCCAATATGTGTGAATATCGTATGGGGTCATAAAGTTTAATGGGTTATGCGGATCTTTATAACTTTGACTGTGGCGCGGGGTGGTGCCGTATGGTGCCGTATTGTACCGTCTTGTGAGACATGGTGTTATATCATAGTAGTATTGTGATCTATATTATGGCTCGTATTGTATCTCTTGTACACCGTAACAATACTAAATCCTGTAATTGTACCAAATACATTAGCTGCTGAATCGTATGGGTCGTATATTCGTACAGGATTAATGATCTGCTGCACCATCTCCAGACCTATTGATACCGCCAAACACCCGGTAATTGTAATTATTGGCCAAATATTCGCTTCTATTAAGTAATATGCTTCCATTGTTAGGATCATGAACACCCCAAAATGAACCCATTTATCGTACGGGAGATGGATCAGAGCAAATCCAAGGTACGCAGATATCACCAACGATATCATAAACACTGACTACGGTTAGTACGTCTCTACACTACCAATTAAGCTCAACATACATATGGCTACTTTCTTGCGGACTCGAATCATCAACATTTCTCATCGCGAACTTCAGTAATGTGTATGCGGAGTATAGGTAATACGTTGCTCAAAAATCGGAGTTACTCCACCAATTATTTAACAAATGCACTCCCTAAACGAGTACAATCAAATCCCTCCAAACCTGGTGTCAATAGCATGAAAACTGAAAGACTTCCACCTAAATCAGTGGAGTCTCTTATAGCTACGCCAAAACGTCTAACAGATGTATTCAGAACCGCCCCGTTAGACCCCAAAGTGATGAACGTGAGCCAGAGGCTCTTCAACCACTGCAAGCCCCGGTTGACGTGGACTCTTGCAGACTATGACCAAATTCCCGACGTTAAAGATCCAACGAAACCAGCCCTTCCTGAAGTACTATTCTTAGGACATACCAATTCAGGTAAACTGTCGTTAATTAACAACTTGTTGGTGACACAAAAAGAGGGAAAGACATCAGGCGCCAGTACTCAATATGCATACGTCAACAACCACGCCGGATATACTAAGACAATGAACTGTTACAATATTTCAAACAAATTCAATTTGGTAGACAGCCCAGGGTATGGGATGTTTGGGGAAGAAAAACAGGGACAAATGGTGGTGGAATATCTTGAGAGAAGAAGAGTACTCAGGCGAGTTTTTGTGTTGGTAGATAGTAGTCACGGATTCAGAGATGAAGACACTCAAATTATTGAACTTTTACAAGATGAAGGTATAAGCTATGAAATTGTATTTACCAAAGTTGATCTCGTGATTACAAAGATCATGAAAGGGTACGGAGTCGATTGTCGTAGAGTGAATGATCTTGAAACCAGACAGAAGAATGTTGAATTGGTAGAAAAAGCTAATCAAGATATAATTGATTATTTTAAGCAAATGATGAAGCCATTTAAGTTATCACCTCGATTATTGTTCAATAATGCTATTTCTAATAAGTATGTAACGCAGAGATATGGATATAAAGAAATACGAGCCACTATAATAGAAAGTTGCGGACTTTAAATGTATATTGTACAAATAGATGCTAACGTCTATCACCGAAACCACCACGACCACCGAAGCCACCACGACTACCACCACGGCCACCGAATCCACCACGGGCACCACCACGGCCACCGAAGCCACCACGACTACCACCACGGGCACCAAAACCACCACGGGCACCACCACGACCACCGAAGCCACCACGGGAACCACCACGACCACCAAAACCACCTCTACCACCGCGACTACCACCTGCAGTCTTTGGTTTCTTAGGTTTTGAATCAAAACTCTTTGGCTTTGGTAAAAATCTGTCTAATGGTAATAGTTTGTCAGGGCCGATAAAAAATTTATCACCTTCTTTAAAAGAATCAGCTTGTACACCTTCACTTGGTTTAATAGTAAAGAATACTTCGTTTAATGGACCTAAAATTTCATCAACTTTACCCACTTGAGTTTTATTTTCTAAGTAAATTGGGGCATTAAAATATGGGATTTTTGGGTTAATGGAACGACATACAATGTCTCCTTCACACGATTGCATAAATGCACCCATTTCTAACACGGTATCTGGGGGACCTTGTTGGAATGAAGGTCCTGTTCTACCTCCACGGCCTCTGAATCCTCCTCTTCCTCTGTTCATAGTTGGAAAACTTTTCAAGTCATCGCGGAACATAAATGGGATAATTGGTAGTGTACAAAATCAAAAATAATTTTTTATTAGGAAATACAAAGGTGCGCATTTGAGTTTGCCACAACCAATCATTCTCCTTTCGACATTATGTCAAATCAACAGTTTAAAGTAGGTTTAACCGCTGATGAAAAAAGGTTATACTCACAATTGTTTAAGTCATTAGACCCTGAAGGTACAGGTGTAATTACGGGGGAAAAAGCTCGTACAACGTTCGAAAAATCCGGACTCCCACCGGCAATTTTAGGAGAAATTTGGCAATTAGCTGATAAGAATAACCTTGGATTTTTAACTCAATTCGGATTCTGTTACGCTATGAGGTTAATCGGTTATACACAAGCGGGACATCCACCATCGGTATCATTAGCAGAAACTCCTGGCCCGCTCCCAAAATTTGCACAATTTGGTTTACAACCTCAGTCAACTAATAATTCTTTAATGCAAACTCAACCAAGTACTTCAGTACCATTCCTGGCTCAACCACAAGATCCAGTACCTCCAGTTTCTCCAGAAGATTATAAGAAATTTAGTGATTTATTCATTAGAACTACTGGATCACCAACTAATGCTTTAAGTGGTACATCCGCTAGAGATATATTCTTAAAGGCTAAATTACCAACTGATACTTTAGGACAAATTTGGAATTTAGTAGATACTGATAATCTGGGGAAGTTAACTATGCCTTCTTTTGTAGTAGCAATGCACTTAATTCAAGGTTTATTAAGTGGTACCATTAAACAATTACCTCCTTTTTTACCAGATACAATTTGGAAATCTGCTAGAAATACTCAGCCAGCTGTCCCAGCTTCCTTAATGAATGCAGTTGGTTCTAGACAATCTTCCTATGCTTCAATATCTTCTCAACAAACCGTTAAACATACTCCTGATTCCGAATGGTCTGTTACTCCAACCGTAAAACAACAATATGATATGATATTTGATAATTTAGACAAGCAAAAAACCGGGAAATTAACCCCTGATCAAGTAGCTCAATTCTTAATGACTAGTAAGCTTGGTCAACAAGATTTAGCAACTATTTGGGATTTAAGTGATATTCAAAATACCGGTATTTTTACTAAATTAGAGTTCGCAATCGCTGTGTTCTTAGTGAATAGAAAGTTGGCCGGTGGTGAATTACCCAATATCATTCCCGATGGCCTTATTCTGTCCATCAAAGATGCCAGTGCTCAATCAACAGCACCAGCAACTAATTCAGTTCCAGCTCCAACTCCACAAGCTTCAGTTTCACAAGCAGCTAATCCAGCACCTGTACCAGCACCAGCTCAAAAGCTCACTGCTCAAAAGACTTCAATGGATGATTTAGCTGACGTTTTTGGTAGCTCTACAACCACACCAGCACCAGCACCAGAGCAAAAAGTTCAATCGAGGACTTCCTCCAGTGACCTCGCAGGTGAATTACCAAAGGTCAGAAAGAACATATCTGGTTTTAGACCTACTTCTAACTTTGGTCAAACTTTAATGAAAGAACAGGAACATGATTTATTAGGAGAAGATGTTAAAGGCACTTCACCTATGGTTTCACCAGCTCCTAGTTCACCAGCTATCAATTCACCACCAGTTGCTTCACCAGTTCGTCAAGTAACCCCAGGACAACCAGTAGCTCCATCACCACAACCAATTGTTGCTCAATCAAGTGCTGAAAAGAAGGTTAATTATGAAGCTTTAAGATCTGTACCACCGCCACCAAAGAAGGCTGATACTAACAGTGATTTGCTTGCAGATCCTGCTATTTCCGGTCAATTATCTCAAGCTACCTCTGACATTGCTAACATCTCTAATCAAGTAAAGTCGTTAGGATCTCAAACTTCCGATTTACACGAAAAGAAGACAAAAGCTGATCAGGAACTCAGTAAAATTTTAACTGTTAAAAAGGATATTGAAGCTAAGTTAAGGATATTGAAGACTTCGTATGACAATGAAGTCAAACAATACCAAGAAGTTGAGCAAAATCTTGCAAAAGCTAAAGAGGAGAGCGAAGCTTTAAGATCTGAAAGTTCAATTGCAGAAGCTAAATTTAACCATTTGACGACTGAATTGAACGAAAAACAAGTGGTTATGGAAAACTTACAAAAGGAAAATGGTGCTATGAGAGAAAAATTGGGTAATATCAATGCCGAAATTGTTGAATTACAGAAGCAAAGTGAAACATTGATGGGTGAGAATCAACGGTTGAGCAATCAATTATCGGTTCAAAAATCACAAGTTCAAGTAGTTTTAGTGAAGAAACAAGAATTAGAAGCTCACATTGCTGAATTAACTGCAAACAATCAAAGGTTACAGGAAGAGATTAATCGTCAAGCACAAGAAGAACAAAGGGCAATTCAAGAACAAGAACTGTTGGAAAAGAAAGCAAAAGAGGTTAAGAGTTTTGAACCAGTTAAACCTACTAGTAAATCAGTAGATGCAGGTCTTGCTGCAGGTATTGGAGCAGCAGTTGGAGCAGTTGGAGGAGTTGCAATCGGTGCCTTTAGTAGTGAACATGAATCAAAGAATGTGTCAGAATCATCAGCATCAGAGTTACCTGGTTATACAGAAGCAAGTCAGTCTGCTGATGTTTCAGACAAGAAAGTTTCGGAACCAGAAATTCCGGAAACCAATCAAGCAGGCCCAGAAGCCGGTATTGCAGAACCAGAAGTTCCAGAATCAATCGAACCAGCAGCAGAAACAGTTCAATCGAGAGAGATTTCAGAACTTACTGAACCAGAAGCTCCAAAGACCCCATTATCAGTAGCACCAATTGAAGCACTCGTAGATGAAGTAAAGACTAGACCAAGTGGAGATCTCACTGGAATTGAAGATATCAAAAATATTGATAAAGAAGATGCCACTACTGCAGCATCTTCTGTAGGAGTAGAGAATGAAACACCAGTTACATCACCAAGTAACTCTGATTTCCAATTTCCTCAAGGAGGAATGGTTGGTATGCCAGGAGTATTAGTTGGAGTTCAAAGAGCAGATTCTCTTACATCTAGTGTTCAAAATAATGCAGCGTTATCGGTACGTGATGATAATGTAGAAGTGAGTGATCGTGACACAATTAATGCGGAGCCAGAAGATAAACTCAGCGGAGGGGAATCATTTGAAATGGTTAATGCAGATGATGCAAAAGAAAAGAGTGAAGGATTAGAAGAATCAGAACAGAGAGAAGAATTTCCACCAATAAAAGAGCTTGACTATGATGAAAGTTCATCAGATGATGAATATGAAGAAGCTAAAGGAAGTAATATTCCGGTTATGCCAGGAGCATTTATGGATCCTGAACCAATTAAACCTGCTAAAGAAGAATTGACAGAACCAGAGCCAAAAGAGGAATTTGATAATGCATTTAATGATCTTGAGCCAACTATGGAAGAAACTCCAGCACCAAAAGATGAATTTGAAGATGAATTCGCCAACCTTACAGAAGCCAAACTTGATACACAAGATGTAACCCAAGATAGTGGAGATTTCTTTAATAATGATTTCACCAATAGTAATATGCCAGATTTTTCTAATGCAGGAGTAGTCAGTTCAGCACCTGATTTTTCAAGTGGGATTGAAAGTAATAAAACTGGTAATGACGAATGGGAGCAACTTTTTGCCGGATTTGGTAATGCACCTGAGACTAGCCAACCACCAGTAGTTCAAACTGAAGATGACGAAGCAATTGAAGAGCTTATCAGTATGGGATTTGATAAATCAACTGCAATTGAAGCATTAAATAAACTGAATGGAGATGTTGAAGCTGCTACAAATTATTTACTCGATAATGCTTAAATATGTACAAATTATATGAATGTATAACCTATAAAGTCTATAACCTCGGTTTATCGATTTTCTTCTTTTCAATTTGCTTAAGATCCATATCAACTGGTGTAGGATTCTTCTTAAATTTGTTTGTTAACGGATCGATTATAAATTTTGTAAACCATGGAGTTAAAAGGAAGCTAAACCCTAATCTTATCGGTAATAAGAATTTAACTACGACAAAAGCATATGCACCCTCACTAATCAATCTGAACTTATCATTTAACGAGTAACCAGTAAAGTCAAATTTCTGCATTGAATCATCAATGATCTTAGTACCTTTATCAAGGGCCCATTGGGGGAGATCTAATGGGAGTGAAACACTGTATTTATGAAATAAGTACCAAAATCCAATCAATGGTACAATAGCACTTAACTCATGAAGGATAAGAAACGACGTGAGATTTGAAACTGGTTTATTAATGAAATTAATGGTGTAAGGTTTTAAAAAATTTGGTACCATATTAAGGATTCTCTGACCTAATACAGCACGTTTATCATATTTTATAGTTGTATTACTAATACCTCTTAAACCTATACGTAAAATTGAATTACGTATCATTTCGTTCCTGTCGTATACCGTGAGGAGTTATAGGTAACCGACGCGACTGGTAAAGACACTTGATTTTTTTCCAGTGAATTATTTAAGGACTCACATCCGCTGTAAATTATTAACTATGTCAGTTTATATTGTTGCCACTGCAAGAACTCCTATAGGTTCATTTCAAGGAGAATTATCATCATTAAGTTACTCCGATTTAGGAGCTCATGCCGTTAAGAGTGCCTTAAATAAGGTAGATGTTAAACCAGAATCGGTTGACGAAATCTTCTTTGGTGGTGTATTACAAGCAAATGTTGGTCAAGCTCCTGCAAGACAAGTTGCATTAAAAGCTGGATTACCAGAATCTGTTGTTGCTACTACCATCAATAAAGTTTGCGCTAGTGGTATGAAAGCAATTATTTTAGGTGCTCAAA
Organism: Yamadazyma pseudoaaseri; assembly: GCA_030674785.1. NCBI lineage: Eukaryota > Fungi > Ascomycota > Pichiomycetes > Serinales > Debaryomycetaceae > Yamadazyma > Yamadazyma pseudoaaseri. The sequence continues at coordinate 674,758 of JAKUBW010000003.1, read as the reverse complement.
CTATTATGACTGGTAATGCAGATATTGTAGTTGCAGGAGGTGCTGAATCAATGTCAAATACTCCTTATTATTTACCAACTGCCAGATCTGGTGCTAGATATGGTGATTCTGTCATGGTTGATGGAGTTCAAAAAGATGGTTTAACTGACGTTAATAGTGGTTATTTAATGGGTAAATGTGCTGAAAAATGTGCTTCAGATCATGGTTTCTCAAGAGAAGATCAAGATAATTTCGCCGTTGAATCTTATAAAAAAGCTATTGCTGCTACTGAATCTGGTAAATATAGTTCAGAAATTTCTCCAATTACTATTAAAGGCATTAGAGGTAAACCAGATGTTGTCGTTGATAGAGATCAAGAAACAAAAAATTTTAACGAAGGTAAATTAAAGAGTGCAAGAACTGTGTTCCAAAAAGAAAATGGTACTGTTACCGCTCCAAATGCTTCAAAATTAAATGATGGTGGTGCTGCAGTTATCTTAGTTAGTGAATCAAAACTTAAAGAATTAGGTTTAAAACCATTAGCTAAAATTAGTGGTTGGGGTGAAGCCGCAACTGCACCAGTTGATTTCACTATTGCACCATCTTTAGCAATTCCAAAAGCTTTAAAACATGCAAAAATTGCAATGGATGATGTTGATTACTTTGAGTTAAATGAAGCATTTTCAGTTGTCGGATTAGCTAACACTAAACTTTGTAATATTAAACCAGAAAAAGTTAATGTTTACGGTGGTGCCGTTGCTTTAGGTCATCCATTAGGTTGTAGTGGTGCAAGAGTTGTTGTTACATTATTAAATGTATTAAATCAAGAAGGTGGTAAATACGGGGTTGCAGGTATTTGTAATGGTGGTGGTGGTGCAAGTTCTATCGTTATCGAAAGAATAGACCAAGCTAAATTATAACTGTAGATATCTATGTAGATAAATGAAAATTTCTTTCATTTAATTGATTAATTGTCCAAATCCATGTTCGAGCTGAAAAATCCATATTTTGTGATATTTTATTCAATGTTTGGCATTTTTCTCGTACAACAACTCTTTCTGCCGCTGTAGCCATCAGTATACCAAAGAAATAACCGAATAACTCAAATATAAACCAAAAGAATACTCCAATTATTGGGAGTCTAGTTATATAGCTAAAGTAATTAGGGTTCATGACGAACCCTGTGTCAACTACTGAACATTTGATATTAGGATTTCTTAGGGCTAGAATATTAGCGAGGTGAATACAGCATACTTTAGACCTACTGTAACGGAACCAATTCCATACAAAACGAGGTCGATAGTTGAATGAATTTGATAAATTAGTATAGCTAAGTTGTAGGTGATGAATTGGTGACGTGGTAGTGACAAATGAGCCGTTCCCCACTTGAAGTAGCGGGAGGAGTCTAGTGACAAGTAAAAATGGTGCAATGTAGTTTAATTGTAACGAAATTTCGAACCCATCGGTTGTGGTGGTACAGGGGATAACCGTTGAAAGATTATTGATAAATAAGTCGAGACGAGATTCAAGGGTAGCTAAATGAGAAGCAGCTGATGCCACTGATTCCAAATCACTGAAATCGACTTGGAGGTAATGAAGCAGACCTACTGATGTATCATCAGTGACAATTTGTGATGCCTCCGCCTGTAGCTCATCGATGCACTTGAGTACTCTAGTCTTGCTACGTCCTGATAAATAGATTTTATAACCCTGGCAATAAAGATTTAAGGCGGTATAATACCCTATCCCACTACAACCGCCTAATATAACAGCTATTTTACTCGTACTAGACATAATTATTGCGATCGTATAATGCAAACCTATATACCTAATGTCGTGTCTAATGCGAAACCCCCCCACTGAGGTCTAATACACTTGCTGTACAAGTTCTTTAAAAATATCATCCATTGATTTTTCGGTGGTATCAACTACCACACAGTCACCTCCATTCTCCGATAATTCATTACCTGCGGGTACTTCCATTATTTCGTACTGACTTCTAACCATATCACTTTTCATATAGTGATTTTGTCTATTCTCAACTCGACTAACGAGTTCTTCAAATGTTGCATAAAGGAAGCAAAAAATAACTTTTGTATTACTTGTATCTCTAATAAGCTTACGATACAGTTTCTTTAACATTGAACACGTGACTATAGCCATTTGATTATCTGAGTTTTTACATTTTTCAACTGTTGCCTTTGTTAATGATACGAGCCATTCCCACCGATCATCATCAGTTAAGGGAATCCCCTTTGACATTTTCCGAATATTATTAACAGGATGTAGTGCATCTCCTTCAATATATGGACATCCAAAATGATGGGAAAGCTTTGAAGCTGCTGTTGTTTTACCGGTACCAGCAGGTCCTCCGATTACTATTATAGTTCCAGTCATAATTATTTTAGTGGACGTGGGGGGTTTATATGGGGGTAATATTGCGAGCAAAAAACCAGTTATTTAAAATAAAGTGTGGGGGATTAACGTGGGGGGGGGGAATTTTATTTCTTTTTTCTTTTCTTCTGACTAAGAAATTCGGAGGATTTATAGTAATTGAGAAACTCGTCACGTGACATTATTTATATGATCCCCCACATAATCATAATTGTCTATTTACACTATTTACACTATTTACAATCACCGGTGACGCTGTCTCCGTAACACATTCAACTCCTGAGTGATCCTTTTCTCAATCAAACTCTTCCAATCATAAGCACTTTCAATATCAATGAATAAGTATGGCCATCTTTGTGCTAACCACATAAACGTCATCACGAGTTTATGGGACTCTTCTAATACGGTTAGCTTATCTAAAACATCGCTAGAACTATCTGGTTCCAGTGAAAGTAATTGTAGTGGCAAGAATCCAAAGTCTTCTACTGATTTACTACCAGCATAAGCGATATTTTCCATATACTTAAACGCAGTAGATCGTACCACTTCTGAACCACTACGGAACGAGATTGGGGCAATAGATAACCTTAATTGATCTTCAATAGTAAGTTTAGCATACAAGTTATTTGTCATAAGAAGTTCGGAAATGTCGCTTCTATTTCCGATACTTGATAAGTCGAATATGGGTGAGTTCACCTTGGAGAATGAAAATTGATGAAGGATATGTAACACTGACTTATTAGCAGGGAATTGTGCGAGGTAATTAATCCATACCGCAGGCGTAGGCCAAACTCTGGCTTTAGAAATATCCGGTACGGTACCGTTCATTTGATCTTTGATAAATTTGAGGTCAGATTGTTTGAACGCTGTAACTACACCACCAGCTTTAGTGGTATCATGACTAAACCTACCGGCACGACCAGCTATTTGTCGTACAGAACTAGTAGTAAGTTTTACAACTTCAGTACCATTAAACTTCTCTGTCGCACTAAATACCACTCGTTTAATAGCAAGGTTTAAGCCCATTCCAACTGCGTCACTTGCTACAAGGATATCATAAGTACCATCATTAAAACCTCTTGCTTGTTCGGCTCTAATCTCTGGAGGTAACGCTCCATAAACTACCGCCACTCGGTAGCGGGTATCACTTTCAATTTGAAGCTTTAGTTGAAGAATTTTCCGTTTACTAAATGCTACAACGCAATCACCTGGTAAAAGATTCTTTACCGCTTTAACAGGTTTTGTCGCCACGGTTAATTTACCTAACCGCTCGTGGTGATGAATCTCTAATTCGTCCCCGGTTAGTTCAACTATTTTCTTTACTAATTCTACCGCCCTAGCTTCTCCACATAAATGAACTTCCTTAGCCTGAACTCCCATTAAAGCGCTGGTCCATGCTTCACCTCTCATATCATCTTCTACCATTTGAATCTCATCGATAATGCATAGGTCCATCTTCTTGTGAAGCGGCACCATTTCAATGGTACCACTCGTGATAGGACTAACTTCTCCGTGGGAATCCACTACAGGGATAACTTCTTCTCCGGTTAAAAGATTACACGGCACGCCCTTAGCGTTGAACGATTCAAAGATCTCTCGGGCAAGAAGCCTAAGGGGGCCTGCATAGTAGCCTGACGATGATTTGGCAAGTTTCTGTAGTGATCGATATGTTTTACCGCTATTTGTAGGTCCTACATGCATCACGATACGACGACGCATCATACGGGCTTGTGGGTACCATCCAGTGGGATTTGAAAAATCTATGGTGTCGGTTAATTCTGTGGGAGACAGTCTCTGTAAGATACTTGGTTTGCCGCCACGAGGATTACTACCAAACTGTTTACTTGGTCTATGAGTTCCAGTCCTTGGTTTATAGGTTGTCGTCGTACTATGGGATTTTTTACTTCCACCCCACTGAGGATACACCATGCTAGCCATAAGTATCATACCATGAGGTAGCTTACCGCCACGACCACATCCGCCACCATTAGTTCTAGCACTTCGTACTATATTTGCTAATTGTAACATAACTACCAATATCGAGATGAGCCGCGAAAATCTACGCGCTGCCACTAATGGTACCAGCCGCTAGCGCGGGATCGCGGTAATGGTTAGGGGCTAAAAGTTTAAAATGCTCACAATTTCTTCATGAACACAGCACAGTTAGCGCAAGACTTTAGCCAGTTTTACGCCCAAACTACTCTGCCAATGGACGTGGTAGGGTCATACCGAATAGTGGAAGAAATTGGTGAAGGATCTTTCGGCAAGGTTTATCTTGCTTACCATATTCTCCTTAATACGCCCGTGGTGCTAAAGTGTGGGCCCATCGATGACCCCAATTTAGTACGAGAAATTTACTATCATAGACAACTTCACCACCGTCATGTGGTTAAACTCTACGAAGTTGTGAAGTCCGAGACGAAGCTTTGGCTCGTGCTAGAGTATTGTCTGGGGAACGAACTTTATTATTATATTTACCATCATAAACGAGTTGATAATCGTCGGTGTCGCGTATGGTTTCGGCAAATTGTCCTGGCGGTACAATACTGTCATAACCTTGGGTTAGCTCATAGGGATTTAAAGCTCGAGAATATCTTATTGAGTTCTCGAAAGAAGCCGGTGCTAAAACTAACGGACTTTGGTTTCGTTAGAGAAGCAAATTCTCGTCGGTTATTAGCTACCGTATGTGGTACACCAAGTTACATGGCGCCAGAGATGTTACGGGGTGAGAAATACAATGGGTTCGCCGTGGATATGTGGTCGCTTGGTGTTATCTTGTACGCAATGGTTTATGGACAAATGCCATTCGATGAAGACGACGAAGCGGCCACTAAGTACAGAATAGTTAATGAAGAGCCTACTTGGCCTGATACGACTTCCGCTTCCGCTATATCACTTATGAAACGATTACTCGCTAAGGATCCAATGGCCAGACCATCAATGGATGAGATTCTTGATTCCGAGTACCTTCGTGGTAAGGATACTGCCAGCTCGTCTCGATCTTGTGAACCACCAGCACAAGCTCTTGCACCAGACGGTCCATTGTCTAATGATGATAAGACTGCCAAAAAACTCGCTAAGCGACTCGCTAAAATTGCCGTCGACGTACAACAACTTCGAGATGATGTAAGTCACCACCGGACGTCGCCATTAACTGCCTTTTATGACTTATCGTTGGAGAAACAATACCATCGTCGCCGTAAACATAAGACTACTCGTGCTAGACTGTCGCTTAGTAAGAGTAAAAATCGGGTAAAATCAGCTTTATTAGGGGAAGATGGCCAACCACTCGAACGAATTAGGTCAAGCCTTAGTATTAGCTCCCGTAATCATAGCCGTACTAACGTACGGAAATCAATGGATACTACGGCAGATACTGCTGTTGATACAACGATAGATACTTCAATGGCCCCTAGACTGTCTGTCGATACTGCACCACCGCTAAATAGAACCGTATCATTCTATACTGAGCCACCGTCAGTAGGGGACACTCGAAGCGGGAAATTCATGGATAAATTACGGTTCTGGAAACCTCGTAGACCTAATAGACGACCAGTACCAATGAATTTAACTAATGGGTCAGCACTTCCTTACAAACCACGAAATAACGAACCTGTAACCCCTACCGGACCCGTATCCGATAATGGTGTTACTGCTACTGATATTGTACCATTACCTGGGACTATAGCGATCTCCCTGACACCTAGTCGGGGTACTAGCCCTCGAACTGTCGTAGGGCAACCACAACCACACCCGACACGAACTCAAACTTCATCACTTGCATTACCTACAGCAATGCATAACAGCATTTCTTCTACTACCACGTCTACTACGTCTGTAGCCATTGCATCACCTAAAGCTAGGCGTCCTACGTCTATGGTATCACAATTCTCCCAACTTTCTACCATGGATTCCGAAATCGACTTATCTGATTCCATGGACGACTTTGACGAGGATGACTTATACGAATCTAGCACTAGCAAGTCTAAGGCTCGCCCTGGATACCGTCGTCAATTAAGTGACATCTCCATCGCTCTGGCCCTGACGTCTACAACTACCAGAAAAAAGTTAACCCAAGTTTCAAGTAATTCGTCCGATGATAGTGATGTAATTCTGCCTATCCCAACCCGAGCTCGTAGGCCTATGGCTGTATGGCAAGCTAATAGTAATGCTAGCTCTCCGGTACATTCAGTTGATACACCTGCTGTAGTCAGATCCAGCTCACCCATACCCAAATTCAACCGGGATAAGCTTAACTATGCTACCAGCATCATTGATGAAGAGGAAGAGGAATAAACCCATTTTGCATATACTTATAATACATAGTACAGTCACATGACCCATATATCACGTGAATCACACCCGGTTCAAAGTCACATGACATACATCAACCGCTCAATATTCTCGCCTCTCGCCTCTCGCCCTATGGATCGACTTTCTCAGGGCAATCTCCTACCACCGTCGCCCTACTTGTCCATCTTCGCGAATGAAAAATTTTCATTACCATGTCAGTGTTTGTTGTAGATAACGACCTTGCATCATCTGTTAATGAGTTGGCCAGTATTGTGGACCAGATTCAAGGGTCTAGTGAGTACTCTGAAACCATCAGTTCATTGGTTGATGCTCAAACGCAAGAAATTACCGATAAATCTAAGCTTATCGAACAAATTTACCACGCAAGTTGTCCCGATCTTATGACCAAATTAAACGATAAAGAATTCGAACCTGCCTTTAATTTAGTGGTATACATCCTCAGTGAGCTCTACGGTAGCTTACACCAAGTTTTCGAGGCAGATAATAACAAATTGCTCCAGAACCTTCTTGAAACTAGTCCTGCTCAACAATTAAGTTTACGTGATAGAAAAAGTATCAAAGCTACAAGTATCTTATCAGAATTATCACTTATCTTCAACCTTCTCCCAGCTACCAGTGAATTCAGACCTTTGGTTATACAAAAGATCATTTCATTCGTTAGAGCTTTAAGACTTGATTATTCTTATTTAAGTCCATTTCAAACCAATTTGGTATCATGGTTAGCTCAAAGTACTTCAAATATCGATATCATCAGATCAATCTTCTATGATTTCATCGAACTCGATTCAAAGTCTACAAAAGATTCTTTATTCGCCATATATCACTTTACCAAACAATATCCTGTATCAGGTGAAGAATTAGAAAAAATTATTAAATTTTCATTAAATAGTGAAGTTGTTGACCTCAGCTTTATGATAAACACCAATATTAATAAAGCAATTGCTGCTAATAATTCTAGTCCATTAGTGACAATTTTTGCTGATTATATCGCTGGTAAACAGCTTGAATCAAGTGAATTCCCAACTCTAAAATTCAAATCTCAAATGCTTTCATTATGTAAGTATTTTGAATCATCCAATAAGTTTAAGTTCTCCCTTAGTGAACTCCCAAGTGGTACAGATGAAATATTATTGATTAATTGCATAAAATATGGATTATTAGAAGGTAAAGTTGATCAAGTTAACGAAATTTTTTACTTGAATAGAATCAACAAATTCATCACTGGAAAAGATGTACAAAAAGATGTTGACGATGTTAAAGCCAATTTAGAAGCTTGGAAGAAGAGTTTAATCGAAGTTGGGTCCGTGGTGGAAAACTTTAGAGAGAATACTGCTTAGTTAGGTTTATAAATTTAATTATAAAGTGCGATTACTTATGGTTTAATTACTCTCTATCATTGTCTAATACTGTCATGACTCCTCCTACAAGATGGAGTGATCCACATACGAAAACGTCCGAATTTTGATCAACTTGTTTGATGGCTTCCTCTATATCTTTAGTTACGATTGGGTTACTATTAGGTTCTAATTGTTCCCAAGTACTGGCAAATCCCTTCTGAACCGTCAATGCATCCACTGCTTCCTTGTTATTATTCATAGATACTAATTCACTATTATAACCACTGGACCAGGTGATATTAGTGGTGAAGATTACTTGATCAAACGTCACTTCAAGGCCATTATGAAGCTCAGTAAGCAACTTGACCGCATTGTCTCTTCCCTGCTGATTGAAGATCAACACTTTACGTCTATTTTCACCGAAGCTAGTTTGATTAAGCCATTTGGTACATACTTTAATTGACTCAACAGTATGTGCACCATCAACGTACCATTCAATATCAGGAAATTCTGATTTGGTAAGCCTTTGGCATCTACCATCCCATTTGGTAAGTTGTAAGCCCATTTTGAACTTATTAGGAAGGTATGACAAATCATTATTTGGAAGATCGGTGGTAATCCCTAATTGAGATAAATGCCGAGAAGCTAATTTGACAGCTAATGCGGCGTTAGCAGCTTGAAAATCTCCTTTGAGTCCAAGTTCAACGCCTTGAAGTGGTAACAGAGGTACAAATTCTAAGCTTGATACTTCGAGTTCTTTTGCTCTGTCTTCAATATAAGATTGAATATCATACTCTGTTTGAGTGCTGACATAAGCTGGCACATGAGGTTTGAATATACCAGTTTTATTCCAAGTAATCAGCTCAATTGTATCACCTAACATAGCCACATGATCGATCCCAAGGGCACTAATCCCGGTTACAGTTGGACGTGGTACAATATTTGTCGAATCGTATTTCCCCCCTACACCAACTTCATAAATGGCAGTATTAACCCCTTCGCTAGCGAATATATGGAACGATAACACGGTTAAATACTTGAAATACATTGGTTTTACCACATCACAAGGTTCTAAGTCGGGGAACTCTTCAGGATCCGAAGTGGTGGTACTAAGTTTATCCCAAACTTCAAAGAAATATTTCGTGAAGAGATGTTCAGGAATTGGAGACCCATTGATTCTGATTCTTTCCCTTACAGATTTTAGGTGTGGAGAAGTGAAGAGTCCAATTTTTCGGATTCCAGAACCTTCTTCTTGGGTATCAGAACGGTATTGCATAAGGATCGACTCGGTGAATGCACATGTTGAACCTTTACCTTTTGTTCCTGTTACGTGAATCACGTTAAGACGATTGAAATCTGCTGGGGTGTAGCCTAGTCTACGAATATACTCGTACACGACCTTGATACTATATTCGTTCTTATCTACTGAAGGCCCAATTTGTCGCTTAGCTTCAAGCAGGGCAAAGTTTGATTGAAGCGAATTCAATGCCGTAATGGCGTCCCTGTAGGTCCTCTTCATAGTGGAAATTTGAGCAACGATTTGTCATCAACACGACTAATGAATATGAGGGTAGTGGCTTAACCATAATAATCTGAGCACCCTAATAATCGACCGGTTACTGCCTGGTAGCGAGACATAGGTAAATTTTATCGCTAAATTCACCGCCAAGTCCACCACCACGCGCCCACCAGTGCGCATCTCTGACTCATAGTTTTTTTCACCCCTAAACAATTGCCTCTAGCAAACCAATGTTAACTAGATAACCTGGAAGCAAGAAATTCTGTATCTAAACATGGTTGTTACAAGAGACATGGAAACGTATGATATACCCGTTGAAAGTGTGAAAGAAAGCGAGTTTGACATAAGTGAATACATCAATGATATTCCGTTGTTGGTGGAAGATTCTGATGATGAGAGTGGAGGAGTTGAAGGAGAGGAAATAGGGTCCATCATGGGGCTTGGTGTGAGAGTGGATGGATTTCCTGTGGGCAGGACGGGGACAGGAGGCATAGAAGAACAAATATATGGTATGAGGAATATGATGAATGAAGGGGCCAGTGGCAGTGACAGTGGCAGTGGCAATGGCAGTGGCACCAATAGTGCCGAGGCCATTAGACCACAACCAACGAACGGTACCACTGGGCGGCAACTCCCACCAGCGCAGTTCAAACAACAACGAAACCAAATCATGATGGCAATCGTCAAGTACGTGTCAATCAAAATCACCAACCTTTTCCCCCCCACATCGTCCGAGTCTAAAATTTCCCTTGAAAAGTTCTTGATCATCATGATCAACCGTTTAAAGCTTTCGTTGCCCAACTTCTTCAAGTCTATCATTTATTTGTTCAGGTATATGGACATTATTTACCTCTTAAGATATCTTAATCAGTCCAATAATTACGCCAACTTTAATGAAATGGATTTCCCACTCAAGAAGTTGATCGTGGGCTGCTTTAAGCTAACATTATTAAAGGAAAGAATCCATAAAAATTGGTACAAATTATGTGGATTAAAAGATAATGAGATTAACATTATCATCAAAACAATCATGAAAAGATTGAACAACAAAGTGAGAATCAAAGACAGCGAAATTGTAAGGTTTAAATGTGAGGTATATAGATATGTAAAGGGTATTAGTAAATGTGTATAAGTAGAATGAACAGGTAAGATTGACAGCTTGATTAGTGGCTGGTAATAAATCCTTACACCAACTCCGAGGAGAGAAGCGAGGAGAGGAGTGAGGACCCCACTCCCCTTTCGAAACGAAACGAGCTTATCTAATTTATGCCCCCTTGCACCCATACTTAATCTCAATTTGAAGTATACCACGAGAGTACCACGAATGTTGCACGAATGCGACCTAAGCGTACCACTATTGTCGCGGTAATTTTACTGTATGACTCAATTACTGACTCATCAAGAAATTTTTCAATTAGTGCACGACCATCATTTATCTCCATAAATAGTGAAAAATTTCAAATTATAAATCAAAAATGTCAGCCAACCCATACGGTCCAAATCCAGCCGATTTCCTCTCAAACGTTGACAAATTCGAGATCATCGAAAGTACGTTAAGAGAAGGTGAACAATTCGCCAATGCTTTCTTTACTACCGAAAAGAAGATTGAAATTGCTAAAGCATTAGATGATTTCGGAGTTGATTACATTGAACTTACAAGTCCTGTGGCTAGTGAACAAAGTAGAAAAGACTGTGAAGCTATTTGTAAACTTGGATTAAAAGCTAAAATTTTAACCCACATCAGATGTCACATGGATGATGCTAAAGTTGCAGTGGAGACAGGTGTTGATGGGGTTGACGTTGTCATTGGTACAAGTCAATTCCTTAGACAATATAGTCATGGTAAAGATATGAATTATATTGCTCAAAGTGCCATTGAAGTTATCGAATTTGTTAAATCTAAAGGTATCGAAATCAGATTTAGTTCAGAAGATTCTTTCAGAAGTGACTTGGTTGATTTACTTAATATTTACAAAACTGTTGATAAAATTGGGGTTAACAGAGTGGGTATCGCTGATACCGTCGGATGTGCTAATCCAAGACAAGTTTACGAATTAGTTAAGACTTTAAAATCAGTAGTGAGTTGTGATATTGAATGTCATTTCCACAATGATACTGGTTGTGCTATTGCAAACGCATACACTGCATTAGAAGGAGGTGCTAAACTCATTGATGTATCGGTATTAGGTATTGGTGAAAGAAATGGTATCACTCCATTGGGTGGTCTTATGGCTAGAATGATTACTGCTGATAGAGATTACGTATTATCTAAGTATAAATTGCATAAACTCAGAGACTTAGAGAACTTGGTTGCCGAAGCTGTGCAGGTCAATATTCCTTTCAATAACCCAATCACTGGATTCTGTGCTTTCACTCATAAAGCTGGTATTCACGCTAAAGCTATATTAGCAAATCCTTCCACATACGAAATTTTAAACCCATCTGATTTCGGGTTAACGAGGTACATCCACTTCGCCAACAGATTGACCGGTTGGAATGCTATTAAACTGAGAGTTGACCAATTAAAATTGAATTTAACTGATGAACAATGTAAAGAAGTGACTGCTAAAATTAAATTATTAGGAGATGTTAGACAATTAAGTATTGATGATGTAGACAGTATCATTAGGGACTACCATACTGCCATTGATGGAGAACCTGAACAAAAGAAGCAAAAAACTGAGTAAGTTTATAGTAGTTTATATGATTAATTTATGTATTTGAGATTACCGCGACTGGTACCACCATTAGGCCCATCATTACTAGCCTTGTCTCGCGGTGCCCGTGCGATGCTACTCGAGGTCTGCGCGACTTAAAATTTTTCACCTTCAACTTCCAATTAGAGATATGTCAATGTATGTAACTTTTAAATGGTTTAAAATTGCTCAAATGATCTGGGAATTGTTATAAATGAATTATACAGCCTTTATAGTATACGTTCATGTTTTTTCCAGTCTTTTTGGGGCTAAAATTACCCTTATATTTTAACATTACTAACAAGTTTATTAGAATCGATAATACTACTATTCCAATGAATAAAAATAGCCAATTGTACCAATTACCTGAAGTTTTCGATGCTTATAGCCAATCTAAGACCCAGATGGACGCTGATTACCGAAATCCAAAGTCTGATTCCGAATTTAAGAATCCAAAACCCCAAGATATCTATCATTTTTCAGTATCAAATGATGTCATTGCCCCTTCAAATGGCCATCAAGTGTCTGATCCGGCAGTAAAACCAGTGGATTACAATGCTCCATTACCTCCTGGAATTCCTCCTCCCGGAATGGCTGGTGTAGCCTCAAACTCTGGCCCGAAACTATTGATGCCATCTCAGATCAATTGGTACTACTTAGATCAATCTTCCAATCAACAAGGCCCTTTCAACGGGGATTTGATGCAAGGTTGGTATAATGATGGATATTTGTCCAAAGATCTTCAGGTTAGAATCGAATCAGGTGAATACCAGTCATTGGATGCATTTTGCAAATCGGTGGATAATTATGTCACTCCGTTTCAAGTCCTGTTACCTGATCCTTCATCAATGGCTGCCAGTGGCACGGAGAGTGGTGCTAATGGTACAGATACTGGCCATGTTCAACCTCAACTCCCACTGTTGAACACCTCGTTTCAAAAACCTTTGTTTGATTTGAACTACCCGTTCCAAATGTCTAATTTTGCGGCCATGCAAAACCCAGTAATGTCTAGGGCAAATTCGAACTGGGGGATTGATTACTCGTCTCCTACCACTCCGATTGCTAACATTAACATTAATACAGTGCCTTTTAATTCACTGATGCAACAACCTTCTGCAATGCACGCTAATCCAATATCTCCTTGGGTTGGATCAAGAGTGGCTTCACTGTCTCGTGTGAACTCACCTTTTGCCGGAGAACCTGAGTTGAATCTTCAGTCCACTGTATCTGGGATTTTGAATGACTTTGATCAAAAGGAAACTTCAGATGTTAGTACTGGGAATGATATTGTTCAGCCAAACGTGGTGGTTCCCGAAGAAGCTATTGTGCAACCTAAGGTTGTAGTTCCGGAAGAACCAATAATTCAACCAAATGTTGTTGCACCGGAAGAACCAATAGCGCAACCAAGAGTGATTGTCCCTGAAGATGTTCAACCTGTTCCAGAGGTTTCTCAATCTGTTTCAGGAATTGGGCAACCTAAATCCGCAAATGCTGCAAAACCCCAAAAAGATTCAGTTAAAGAATTAATTCCAAAACTTGAAGCACTCACACCAGCTACTCCAACAAAACAAGCTAAAGCACCATGGGCTAAAGAATCATCCGCCACTCCTAAGCTTACATTGAAGGAGATCCAACGGTTGGAGAATGAGCAGTCAGAGAAACAAAGAAAGGCAGAAGCTGAAGCAAAATTCGAAGCTCTCTTAAGAGAAGAAAGAGTCAAAGAACAAATGAAAGCTGAAAAGAAACCTTTGTCCACCACCATGAGTTGGGCTAACTCCAATTCGACTCAAGTTAAAGTATCTAAGACATTAGCTGAAATTCAAGAGGAAGAAAAGAGACTTGCAGAAGCTGCTAAAAAGAAACCAACCATTGCATCAGCAGTTGCTGCCGCTCCAGTGGAAGATGGATGGTCCACTGTTGCTAAAAAAGTCGTCAACAAACCAAGTACTCCCCAATTATCCAAGCCCGTTGTCAGCTCAGCTACAAACCCACAAGTATTAAGATCGGTATCTTCAACTGTAGTTCCCAAGTCAGATGGATCACATGCTGCCAGAGAAGAGTTTATCATCTGGGCAAGAAGTCAAATGGTTAATCTTTATCCTCTGGTGTCAGCTAACGATTTATTGGAGATGTTTATTTCCTTACCAAACAATCAGGATTCAATTCAATTAATCGCTGAAACCATTTATTCTTCATCTACCACCATGAATGGTCGTATATTCGCCCTGGAATTCATGAAGAAAAGGGCTCATTATAATAAGCAAATCACTAATCCAAACGATTTAACTGCATGGTCTGCTGCTATAATCTCTAGTGCTGGTAAAGTACCAACTACTGACGAAGAAGGTTGGTCTACCACCAAGAGAAAGAAGGGCAGAAAATAAGCTGCTGCATTATCATATTACTGAATATACAGTACAAGTATTTATAGTCACTTCTCTGCCATTGCCAATAGTCAAATCCGTCATAGTCCTGCCGAAATCTGTAGCTCCCACATGATGCAAGACCCTTGGAACAAAAGATATAGAGAACTTTTATTCCTACTCATGGCCAAGGGCATTGTTGGGTAACGTGGTTGGATGCGGAGAGTCATAAGAAGGTTAACGGTGGCCACCCAATAGCCTGGCTACCAGCACACTTGCGGCAAGTATCTTTGGGCTTGTTTCATCTGTGGCACTTTGGGTTAACTAATTTCCTAAAGAAGCAATATTATACCCATAAGCTTAATGCGACCCAAACTTAGAATAGGCTTTACAGAGTTGCATTGGTAGTGCAGAGCTCTCTCAGTGACCTAAAAGGCTGGTGCTTGGTTGGTCACAACTGGAGCCACCGGTGGACGTAAAGAAAGTCATGGCAAACCATAGATCGAGCTATCATGTGCTGGAGGAGTTTGACCGTGAAAAATACAGCGGCCAAAAGGCACTAGTCGACCTATCCAAAGGCAGCTGGCAGGCCAATTAACTCACGTGCCATTTTGGAGCCCATGAGATGTCACCTTGGGATTAATAAGGTTACAGTGATGTAATTGCGGCGGGCAGGAAGGTGCAGTGGGGGCAATTATCGCCACTCGTCTATTATAGTCCCTCGCTCAGTATAATGCTGCTGTGGTGGAAGAGTTGCTGCTAGCATTTACTAATAGTATGAGCCACTAGTGGCTTACCCTGAAGCCATCAAATACGACGCATGGAGCAGCTCAACAATTCAATAACCCCACAAGCATCATATGCCAGATGAAATTAAGTTAAGGTACTGGGGGAGACAGAATTGCTGAAATAGGCAATTCGTATCGTATATTACCGGAATAGGAAATTTTTCGATTTGACGTCGAACGGTATAAATATGGGTTCAA
Organism: Yamadazyma pseudoaaseri; assembly: GCA_030674785.1. Taxonomy (NCBI): domain Eukaryota; kingdom Fungi; phylum Ascomycota; class Pichiomycetes; order Serinales; family Debaryomycetaceae; genus Yamadazyma; species Yamadazyma pseudoaaseri. The sequence goes on along the minus strand of JAKUBW010000003.1, from coordinate 659,170 downwards.
TCGACGTCAATGCAGCTAACAATGAAGCTTTTCGCTTACTTACCGTTTATCTGGGTGTCATTGATCTCATGTTTCCCTTTGGAGGCACCAACACCTTCAAATGAGTTAATATTACATGAAAGAGACTATGCTGTTTTAACTGAATTCTTTAAAGTTATCGCTGATACTAATGTTGCCCCAAGTATCATCAAGATATTGGCTGGGAACAAGTTAACAGAGCCTATAATGGTGAAAGCCATCACTGGGTTCTTGAAAATTCAAAATTTAGATGATTTATTGGTTGCTGTAGACAAGAGTCTGTTAACAGTTGACATTATCTTAAGAGCCTTACAAGATTCTAGTTTCTTCCCTGGTGCCTACAATATCATTGATGGATTAAAGAATGGTGATACTACCACTCCACCAAGTAATTCTCCAGATACAGGTGCTTTAGTTGCTGATGTTGGACAAGTTGCAGAAAGTTACCAACAATTTGCCAATGATGGTTTGAACGATATTTTGAGTGAAATTAGTAGTGGTTTAGGTATTGGTACAGGAGGAGGTTTGTTCTCCTTCTTAAACCCAGTATTTGGATTATTTGGATTAGATTCTGGTAGTGGAGGTGGCCAAGAAATTAGTCTTTCGCCAAGTGCAACTGCAGCCGCATCAGGTGTCAGTCTTAAGGCAAGTGCAACAGCTTCTGGATCTATTGCTACAACTTCTGTATCTGCCGGTGGATCCGCTACTGCTACAGCTGCTACCGGTACAACTGATTCTCCAACTGCTGCTGCCACTACAAGCTCTGCAAGTTCTCCAACTAGTAGCTCCGGTAGCTCTGGTTCTAGTTCTGGTTCTGGTGGTAATTGGTTCGATAATATCTTCAATACCATCAGTGGCTGGTTCAGTAAACGTGACCTCGAAATATCCAAAAGATCTTTGACTAAAAGAGAAAGTGACCTTCTTGACAATCTTGTTGACTCCCTTGCCAAGTCAGGACTTGCCATGCAAGTGGTAGTAGCTATCGTGGAAGATCAATCAAACTACCCATTTGCTAGAGATCTTATCACTGAAATCGTTAAAGAGAAAGTCATTTCACTTGATCAGCTTCTGAGTGCGCTAGACTCCAGTAATTTACTTAACGATGGAGTCATTGATACCTTAAAGAGTCCCAACCTTGGAATTACAATTAGTTAAACCCAATAAACATTAACTATACTCTATAAATACTCATTAAACCACTTCAACTCCTCTTTCTCCACTGGCTCTACTCATTCTACTAGCACTTCTACTTAAACCTTCCATGGTACTAACAGCAGATACTATATCATCAAGTATCTCTTGTTGTTCTTCACTAGCTGGTGGTTGTTTCTGTATAGCGGCGAATCCAAATTTAGATTTTTGTCTTAAAACAGCTCCGTATTTCTGGAAAATCCATGGGATTGGAAGTAATGCCAACGCAATAAAGGCAAAGATAGACGTTGCCCACCCCACTTTAAGTTTCTCGTACATTTGTGTTGTGAATAATGGGAACACTGATGCCAATAAATACCGTAAGAAATTATTAGCACCTAAAGCAGATGCAACAGATGCAGGGGGGAATGCTGTACTAAAGTATAACATATTAGTGAAAAAAATCAAGATAAGACCAAATCCAAATGGGATACCACTAGCAGTTGGAGCTACCCAACTAACAGATTCTCTACCGGTCCAACCTAACCAAAATAACGCCACTGGTAAGCAAATAGCTCCAATTTTACCAATTGATAATATTCCTTCAGGTGATCCTGCAATAAGCTTACCGTTCTCATCTCTTCTACCTCTTGTTCCATCTTCATTTTTAGGGAAGAATATGAATCTATCGATCAAAATAAAGGAAATAACTCCTAAAATAAGACCAATACCTACACCAATAAAAGTTAATCCACTAACACCCAAATCCATTTTATAAATACCTTGAAAGATAATTGGGAAAGCTTCAAAGAATCCGAATAACACGGCAAAGATGAATGCAATATAAAATGACCATACTAAAACGATTGGCTCAACTACTAACATTTCCATTGGTCTTAATAACGTGATAAAAAGTGTTACTTTAAGTATTTGGGAGATTGGTGGTAAATCAAGTTTAATACCTCTTTTCTTTGCTCTCTTAACAAGAATGACAGGTTTATACGTTTCAGGCAAACATAATACAAAAGGAAGAATAGCACCACTAAACATAAGTGAAACCCATTGAGTCCATTTCCAACCTTTATGTTCTGCGGCGAAACCTCCAACGATTGGACCTAATACAGGACCTAAGAATGGTGCTAAACAGAATAAAGCCATAGCGAGACCTCTTTCTTCGATTCTCCAAATATCAGTAATAGTACCACCAGCAACTGCTAATGCGGGACTTGCAAGTAAACCACAAAAAAATCTTAATATAAGTATTTGATAGATTTTATCGGATAATCCAATACCCATTGTAAATAACATTGATGCAGGAAATGATACAATATACACAATTTTTCTACCAAAAGTTTCAGAAATTGGTGCTGCTAATGCAGGACCAAATGATAAACCAAGTAAATAAAATGTTAACCCAGAAAGACACAACTCTCTTGAAGCACCAGTGGTAGCCATTAACTCAAAGACTCCACTAACAAATAACGAAGATCCAAGTGATACACAAAGACAAATTATAGCTACTGTAAATGTGATATACCACCTTTTCCAATGAGGCCAATTTAATGGGTTGGATTTATCTAACTCATCATCCCAATCGAGTTCGTGAAGTTGAAGTCCCCTGGTTGGAGTTTCTGCTTGTTCTTCAGGTATTTCTTTATCGTCTGATTCTTCAGCCTTTTCGTGTAGAGGAATACTGTTGTCAGATAAATTTGGTTCGGGTTCACCAGCAAATTGTTGAATTGTTTCATCATCCTGGTCTGTATGGTGGTATGTATCATCATGATGTTGGTCATAAGCTTCATAGTCCACTGGTTCTGGTTCTGGCTCTGGCTCTGGTACATGTTCAAATTTTGATTCAGCCTCATCAGCTGTTTCGTACGCAGAATATCCAGTAATTGATTGATCAGTGATAGACCTATCAACTGAAGGCCTGTGAGCTGTATTTTTGGCAGCCTCTCGTAATTGTTGTTCTTCACTATGTGAAACCCCTAAAATTGCCATTTATGAGCTGTCAGCAAATATTTCACTATTTATACAAACGGGGTGAGTAATCCACGACCATTGCATGTCAGTTGATTCAACTTTTAACGAGCGGCCAATCGGCAATAAACTTTTTATAGTCATCGATTAGATCCCGACGGCTCAATTTTTGAGAGGCTGTATATTAAAAATTAGTTGTTTGATCTTAAGGTTTTAACGGTTCTGTTTTTAAAGTTTATCGACGTCTATTATGGTTGATACATCTTTATTAGACGACGTATTTAGTCAATTTTATACAATAAAAACCTGTACATTCACCTGTATATAATATACAATTAAATATAAATTTATTGAATATAATCCCCTGCCGTACTTCCTGCATTTAAACTTAATTCAAATATTTGCCTGTGGTTTAATAACATTCGGTACATAAAGTCGGCTATAAACCTGCATTACTGAATTTTCTGTAACTCCTTGTTATCGGATTCGCCATAATATGTCTTGGCCCTTATAAATCCAAACATAAAGTTGAACCCAAACACCAAAACGCAACCTCCTATAATTAACATGAAAAACTTCAACCCTAATGGCTCAATTAAGGAATTTATAACTAATCCAAGAGTTTCTGCACTTATACTGGATCTATTACCGATAAGGTTAGGATTCAGTGGTTGATTCATGCACTTTGACCAATATTTACAAGGTTTCTCTAACGCCGGAACGATTAAATCGGGTGAGCAATTATTTTCATAGTACTGTCTCCTGCAACTCTCAACTTCTACCATTAAGTTATTGGATTGTTCCATTAATTTAACATCAATATCTCTACGTATGGTACGAATAATATTGTACACTATGTAAACCCCATAGAAACTAACCGCAAAATTTAGCACTAATTGAAGGTATGTGGATATGATATAAGCATATTTGAGTTTAGGAATTGAATCTTGTTTCCATGGTGGTGGTAAATCCACTCGTTCAAGCTGATTATTGGATAAGTTTGCTGATGTAACGCTATTAACACTCAAGTAACTAGTATTATCATAATCATGTGACTTATTGGGAGAATAGTAGTAGTGATGATGATGTACTTGAACAGAAGGCGTAGCACTAACATTACTAAACCTCAGATCATTTGCGCTGAATCTAGACCCAACACTGTACTTACTATCATCCCTAGAGAAGAATGATCCCAGTACGTCTCCTGCACCAGATGCATTAATCACTGTATCTACAGATTCCACTGACCGTTTCATTGGACTAGGAGAGTCCATATTGTACCTTCTGTAGAAATATGACTGACTCATACCATTATTAACCTCTTCGTAGTCCTGTTTTTCCTCATTAAATACAAACTCAGGCTCTCTATCGTTCAAGAATATTGAATTATCGCTATTACTGGAGAATGTATCAATATAACGAGCCACCTTCATATTATTCTCTGGACTCTCAGATACTGGTTCAGCATCTCGTTTCAATGCATACAGAGCTCCTATATTAGTAGGACTAAACAATGTCATGGATAATGCCGACACAAAGCTTGAGTCTTCCGACACAAATTCTTTTTCTCCGTCTTTAATTGGTGTACTTGTCTCATAAGCGTTAGGTGTTATTGTTTGGATCGACTCTCGTGACCCGTCTGAGTCTACTTCCATATCCGACCCATCATCTAGATCTTGATCTGCCGTATGATACTGCCTTGTAATATCATCATCCACTGCCATATCTTCTCCCAATTTACCACCATCACCCCTAATATTTAACCCTTGTAACGACCCATGAATCTCCATTATTTACAATCTCATCGCGAAGCGAAAATTAACTATGGGTTCTAAGAAGAAGAAGCAAGAGAAAAAGAAGGATTTTGTGAAGCAAAAGTTGAAGGTAGGGAAGGCTACAAAGGCTGCTAATCACACAGACACGTCGTTCAAGTCTAAGTCCATTTCGTTGCCCAACCAGATTATTGGATCCAAATCTGTTGACCACTACATCTCATTGACAAAGCATCACTCTGCCACTACCAGGAAAGAAGTTTTAGTGCTTTTGGAGAAAGAGATACCACCAGAGCCTCGACAGAGACAACAACTCGTGAAAGCCATAATTCCATTGATAACTGATGATACAAAAGATGTCAGAGAGGCGTTACTTTCGCTATTTAAACTGATTGTGGCTACAAATTATAGACTATTAGAAGTAAATTCCAACCAGTTAGTGCTATACATCCACTCAGCTATGAACCACATCACACCACTGATCTGCAATGGGTCTGTAGGGTTCTTGAACCTTGTTATCCACCATTATCCTAATGTGTTGATCAAGAGTCACTTTGTTAAAACTATCGAAGGCTACTTTAATGTTCTTCATTGGTCGAAAGCTAATAGGAAACAAGTGACCAATAAGAAACCTAAAGTTCTTTTGGTAAGTTTGAACAGTTTCAAACAATTCTTAACCGTCAGTTTGACAGAATCAGCTAGCGAAACCGTTAATGTAAAATACGGTCCTTTGACTAATATTTACTATTTCCCTACCAATTCCAACCCTTTCCATCAGATCAACTTGTTCAATCAAATAGATAACACCTCTACTGACTTGCTAAACAGAAAAACTATCATCAAGGAGAACTATTTACAATCAATTCTTTTCAACATACGAAATATGGATGATGATCCAGAGATTACTAGGGTGTGTCAGGAGATAGAAACTTTATTGACGGAAAAGTGTCCATAGTTTAACTTTTATATTTAATGACATAACTTATGCTTCTAAATTTAATTTTTCCAATAATTCGTCAATCATCATCAAATCTGTGTTGTATTTGACTAAGCTTACCTTACGCAAGTCTGTATCCTCTCCAAAAGTACCAGTTAATGATGGCCCTACTGGTATGAAGTCCTTGAATAGTTCATTGGACACCCCATATTTCTTACTCAAGTAGTATCTTATATCATCAATTAACTCAATAGTATCAGTGACTTGACGATTCTCAATCCGGTTGGCACTGTCAATCACGAGCTGGTTCAAACTATTCTGAAGTTCAGTTGTATAGTATATCAGATATAAGTTATGAGCAATGAACTTACTGAAATGCTGTTCTAGTTTATCACATCTAGTAGCCCATGAAATCCTGATTAATTCAAAGATATTATCACCTAGCTTACGCTCCATGTCGTGCATCTCTTCAAGAGTAAAGTTCTTGTATTTTGACGTCACATTCACGGCACAGAGGCTTTTTAGTTTGTCTAGGAACAACTCATCACTGAGGTACAATAATTCCGTAGTCAAATGCATTGGGATATAATCCACGTTGTCATGATACAAGTACAGTAGCACCAACTCACATACCTGACTGTTCGTGCATGTGATCGATATCACCGGGATATCTTCTGGCTTCATTTTTACCCTGTCTACTAATGCAAGTGATATAGGGACCTGGTATTTAGTTTGAAATATCTCTGAATTGAACATGGTTTCAAAGTATTCAGACCTCGTTAGTATACACTTATGGCACGGATAGTACACAATGGTCTCGGAGGCGATATCCACTATCAGGAGAATGATATCTGGAACTATATCACTTACGAATAATTGGCTCTTAAGGGCTGTGGTAATGTGATCGGTAGGTACTATTTCATCAAAATCAACTTCATCATCTAAATTCAAAGGAATGGTAACCTTACAGTCAATTAACGCGTCCAAGAACTTCGACATATCGATTCTTGACTTCTCAATTACCTTAATGCTGTTATCGTGATTCATCTTTGCTTTGACCTTATCATCAGCATCCTTGATATTCTCAACTACAAGGTCTGTCATCTCATACTTACCCACCAACTCCAGATGCTCAGCTATACTATCGATCAACAAATAATCCGTTTTCAAGTAGACGTAATTGACCACAAATAACATTTGGTCAATTGTCAAGTCGCTCTCTACCACCAATTGGTCATACCAGTCCTCATTGACTTTCCGTCTGAGATACTCACTTCTGGCACACAACAAGAACCTATTCAACATTAATTCACCGCCTTTACACTTAATTATGATATCTTTATTGGGGAACTTGTCATACAGTAGAATACCTGTGATATGAGAAGCAAATGGTTGGTTAACGTCTATTTTCTTAGACAAGTCGTAACTGAGTAATAGGTCCCTTATCTTGTCGTTCAATGCCCCATAAATACACCTTTCGCCTTCAAAACTGTCTCTATCGCAAATTGCACCTCTCCCAAGTAACATCTTTACTATGTCATAATGACCACATAACGACGCCAATATTAACGGAGAATAATCCCATTCATCAGTTTGATTGATATCAAGGTTAGGCGTACTCAATAGCGTATCAACTGTTTCGATATCTCCTGTTCGACATGCTTGCAAGAGCTCGTTAAATGGATCCATGATATCTAAACCCGCGAGTTTTTCACTTATTATTTATATCTATACAAATACAAACTATTGATCGTAATAGTCATTCTCCTTCTTGATCAGATCAATTTGGTTAGCCTTATATGATTGAGGGTTACTAGTATCGACTGTAACGACATTTTTACCAACCCAAATAGAGCCTAAAGTCTCAAACCATTTAATCTCATCTTCAGAATATTCTATGTAAATACCTCTGTATCCAGGATCAGTTTCGGGGTGCTCTCCAATGCTAGTATAGGCACACCACATGTATCCAGTACAGTACTGCCCCATCATCAACCATGAACGATCACTCTCCCCATCTGTAGGTCCTGCAGCTACGTATTCACTTGGTGGTATAACTGCTGCTTTAATGATCAATTTATCAGTAAAAAAAGTTTCAAAATCTTTCAAGTTGGTAAACTTTCTAAATCTTCTTTTCTCATCAAACTCTTGGGGTCTAAATGGTTGCCCACAAAACCTGAATCCTGAATTAAACCACAATAATGTGTGGTCATCTTCATCATTTATATGCGCTGGGTGATTTGAGCATAATTCTTCTGATTTCAAATCTTTAGCTCTTCCAATATCCAAATATCTTTCATCCACTGGTGTAACCTCTCCAATAGAAGCAGAGAAATGTTTATTGAAGGCGTACTTTTCGTCTCCAAGCATCAAGAAACTTAACCAGAATAATTCTTTATCCCCATAAACTCTGCAATTGATCGGATAAACACAGTTCATTTCTCCCATGACAAACGAATGGAAGTAATGCATCCTTCTATCAATGAGTAACAATCCACTCTCCATATAATGGTTAAAACCTTGAAAGAAATCATTATTTAAAGTGTAATTAGTCAATCTTGGAATATCAAACATTGTATTATCAAATTCTGATGGTGAAAGTAATTGGAAAAACTCAAGATCATGTTTTGGTCTGTACTCAACAGCTTTACGGTCCTTAAAAAATAAGGTACCATTTTCTTGATACTTTTTGATATTAAAGAATTCAACAGGAGGTAAAAGAACTACTGAATCGGCATCCAATAACATCATTTCCTCAAATGTATTGAAAATAGTGGCTAACACTTTATTACCAAAACCCTCAAATTTATGTAAATGCTCTTGGGAAACAGCGGGTTCCACATTGACAAACGTTACCCGCTGCTTGGGGTATTCATCACTGGAGTCTAACCCAATTTCTATGTAATTGGTAGATCTTGCAACACTAGCAATTTGTTTTTTAGAATCACTGCTAAGGTTCTTGAAATAGACAATTTGAATAGGAAGTTCGTTCTTTAAAAATCTTAGTAATTTGAGTAACCTTAACATATCATCTAAATGTTTATCTGCGATAGTTAAAACAATTCCTTTGCCATGTAATTGAGATCTAAAATCGTTCACCCAAAGTTTATGGGAGTTTCTTGGTAAAGTAGTTATTTTACCATCTAAGTCTTCGAAATAAGGTGATCTACCAGATACCCACGGTATTACACGTTCACTTATATCTGTCTTATTAAGTTTTGAACTGTAATCATTTTCAACAAAACATTTATTGAAAATTCTTAAATCAGTGAAATATTTATGAAGGTTGTGCTCTTGTTTATCAAGATCGGCATTAGCTTCTTCATACTCTTTCTTTAATGCCTCTACGTCAGCTTCTGGTTCATCTTTTGTTTTATCTTTTAAAAACTCTTCCAAGGGTCTTTGGTATTCCCTTCCATAATCAAACCCTTTAAGAGGATCAACTTTCCAGTTACCATCGATTAGATAATTATTCTTGAAGAATAAATCACATTTTAGGGAATCAGGAAGATTTTGAAACTCGTCAACATTAACTTTTTGAAATAAGTTATCGTAAACAGGAGACCCAAACACGTCCGATTTAAAGTCAAATTTTATACTCGAATCGAGTTTATCAACTATTGTAGTATCAAAGGCTGTAAGATAATAGTATATTGCAAATGCTACGGCACACCCTATTACTAGCCGGGCTAGCGACGCTCTGAACCGTCTGGTGATCATTTTGGTGGCTTACAGTTTTGGTTGATTTTTTATTTATAGGAACAACCCGTGTGAGGAAAAGCTCTGCTTTCGTAGTGATATGGTGTTAGGATGTCCTTCTAATTTTTTAATGGGTGTAAAGATGCCATCTCCTAACCCCGTCGACGCGTGTCCTTCCAAGAAATTTTTGAATGGGATGTTGGCACGTGATAAACCCTTCGATCTCTCCTGATTGGTATCACGTGTAAAAGAACAATCCCGCCAGTAGATTGCTAGACGATATTCAGCCGCCAGAGATATCGTAATTCCAAATCGCTATCGAACCACTATTCCCGGTGAAAGTTTCTATTTACGGCTATCAGGCGTCCTAATTTATTATTGGATAATTGATGCTCATATTTCCCAAATGGGAAACTAAGGCATTTTTCTACAATTACGTTATAGTATTTACACGACTTCGAATATCACTCTATGGCAGTAAAACCAAGAATTTTAAACATTAACGGCACTTGTAAATCATAAACCATGGCACAATCATTCGTATTGGCAAGCTTCTACGATCAGGTTATGAAGTCATTGATTTTGAATTCATTAGATTATTATTAACGGGAATAAATAAAATCAACAGATAGCCTTGCGTTGACGGCCTTATATTAATGTCGCTGGATCCTTTACCGGAACAATAATCCGGTAAAATATACCTGGAAAACATCGCATCGTCTTCATGCCTGCATATTTGCTTTTTAGAAAGCCTTAAAACATACTTTCTCACATTGCCGTGTACTTTCCTAATTGGTCAAGGTGTTATCTATTGTTTAATCATCAACAAATAATGAACTTTATGGACAATAGACTCCGTTAACCATATCACGTAGATAATTTATTATAATTCAATAGTCTATGTCACTCTTTAGATCATCTTATATGTCTTATTGTTGTCTCAAGACAAGAAACAGACCCTGACGTACCCCTCGCACTAACATCTATCAAATCTGGCATTCCTTATCATTCGGCATCCACAAAAATGGTATAAACACGTTATCACCAAGGCCAATGAAATGCATTTGATAACTATAGTAATTTCTTTTTCCGATTTGAAATAGGAAATTTTGATAAAGTGATAACTAGTATATAATCCCCTTCATATTCGTATAAAAATTTAGTTTAGTTGAACATGGTCGTTAAGGAATTAGATTATATTAGATCTAAAGAACAAGGTGATGGTTCATCAACCGAAAAGAATGGTGGAATATACTCTGAAGCTTTTGAAGCTCAAGATAACAGCCCACAATTAACTGGTTTTGCCAAAATTATTGACTCTTTTAAAAGGTACGAAGATAAAGATTTAGGAATTGACCCAAATTTAAGTGAAACCGAAAAATTAGCTATCAGAACTGCAAATGCTCCATTAAACAGAAGATTAAAATCAAGACATTTACAGATGATTGCTATTGGTGGTTCTATTGGTACTGGTTTATTCGTTGGTAGTGGTGGTGCTTTAAGAAATGGTGGTCCAGCCGGTGTTCTTATTGCTTACTTTTTAATTGGTTGTATGATGTATTGTACTGTTCAATCTTTAGGGGAACTAGCTATTACTTTCCCAGTTTCTGGTGCTTTCGTTACTTATAATTCAAGATTTATTGACCCTTCTTGGGGTTTTGCTATGGCTTGGAATTATGCAATGCAATGGTTAGTTGTTTTCCCATTAGAATTAGTGGCTGCTGCTATTGTTGTGCAATATTGGAATGATGATATTAATAGTGCAGCTTTTGTCGCTATCTTCTGGACTGCTATTGTAGCGATTAATTTCTTTGGTGTTAAAGGTTACGGGGAGGCTGAATTCTTTTTCTCTTTTGTCAAAGTTATTGCTGTTATTGGTTTTATCTTTTTAGGTATTATATTAGCTGCTGGTGGTGGTCCAACTCATGAATACCTTGGTGGTAGATATTGGAGTAACCCAGGTGCTTTCTCTCATGGAGCAAAAGGTGTTTGTGTTAATTTCGTTTCTGCTGCTTTCGCTTTCGCCGGTACTGAATTAGTTGGTTTAGCAGCTGCTGAAACTAAAGATCCAAGAAAATCTTTACCATCTGCCACTAAACAAGTTTTCTGGAGAATTGCTTTATTCTACATTATTTCTTTATGTTTAGTTGGTTTATTGGTTCCTTACAACGAAAAGAAATTAAATGAAGGTACTTCCTCATATGATGCAAAAGCTTCTCCATTCGTTATTGCAATTGAAAATGCTAAAATTAAAGGATTACCATCTGTTATTAATGCAGTTATTTTAATTGCTGTTTTATCTGTTGGTAACTCTTCTGTTTACGCTTCATCTCGTACTTTAGCTGCATTGGCTGCTGCTGGTCAAGCTCCAAAGTTCTTAGGTTACATTGATAAAACTGGTAGACCATTATATGCTATTATTGTCCAATGTCTCTTTGGTTTAATTGCTTTCATCACTGCTTCAGGTAAATCAGGTGAAGTCTTTGATTGGTTATTAGCCTTATCAGGTTTATCATCTATTTTCACTTGGGGTTCAATTAATTTCTGTTTAATTAGATTTAGAAGAGCTTTAAAGGCTCAAGGTAGAGGTACTGATGAAATTGCTTTCACTTCTCAAGTTGGTATTCCAGGTGCTTACTTTGGTTTCTTATTAAATGTTGTTGTTTTATGCTTACAATTCTGGGTTGCTTTATACCCATTAGGTGAACAACCAGATGCTGAAACATTCTTCAAAACTTACTTAGCTGTACCTGTTGTTATTGCTTTCTACCTTTTCCATAAAGTTTGGAAGAACAACTGGAAACTTTACTTCAGAGCTACTGAAATTGATATTGATACTGGTAGAAGAGAATTAGATTTAGATGTCTTGAAACAAGAAATTGCTGAAGAAAGAGCATTCATTGCATCTAAACCACTTTATTATAGAATTTATAACTTTTTCTGTTAATTGTGCTGTCAATTATGTAACTTTAAAATATATATATTAATGTGATTTAATAATCAACATTTAATCTCATGAGGATAAAAGATTTTTCTTTCTACACCTTCTTTATTTAATACAACCATTCTAACAACACCACCACTACTACCATCCCATTTCATTGCTTCACTTAAAGCAGTTTTAATAAATGCAATAGTTTCATCTTTCGTCATATCTGATTTAAAATTTTCGTTACACCATCCATAAATAAATCCTGATCCACTACCTGCTATAGCATATTCTTGTTTATGAACGGATCCTCCTAGTGGTATGGAATAAACACTACCTCCTACTTGTTCATCATATCCAGCACAAATGATTCCAGCAGTTAAATTATCTTTATTATTATAACAAATCTCTTGAAATACATTGGCAACAATTTCTGTAGTTGGCTTTTCGTCATTTGGTAATTGAGATGAATACAATTGTAAGTAATATTTAACCATATCAGCGACTGCTTGTGTATCAGCAGCACTCCCACTTCTACAACAATAAATAGTGTCGTGAATTTGAGTTAACTTATCAGTAACTCTATTAGCAATATAAGATCCTGTTGTAGTTCTGGAATCAGCTCCTAAAATAACACCATCTTTATATTTTACTGCCATAATGGAAGTCCCCATTGAGACTTCCCCTTTCTTTAAGTGATTGATATCAACTGAAATACCATTCATATTGTATTAAACTAAAATTGCCACTGTGCGAAATTTCTCCAGTTGTAGTTTGGATGTTGTTCAAATATTTTTTGTTATTGATAACAGTTTTGGCGTATCCTTCACAATTATTGTCTAAAATAACAAAGGACGAACAGCAATATATTGAAGATGATCCTCCTGTAAGTCATAAAGTAGTTTTTGATATCACCAGCAGGCTGACTGATGTTTCGACTAACGCGGTTAACACTCAATTACTAGGCCAATTAATCATTGGACTCTTTGGTACAACAGTTCCTAAGACAGTTAATAACTTTATAGGGTTATCTAATATGACATATGGGTATGGATATAAAGATGTAGCATTCCACCGTATAATTAAAGACTTTATGATTCAAACAGGAGCGTTCGATGACAAAGGTGGTAAATCAATTTATGGTGACAAATTTGATGACGAAAACTTTTTACTTAGACATACTAAGCGTGGTAGGTTAAGTATGGCCAATGCTGGTAGTAACACCAATGGTGGTCAATTTTTTATTACTACTGCCGAAAACTGTGGTTGGTTAGATGGTCATCATGTTGTATTTGGACAATTAATTGGTGGATTTGATGTATTAGATAAGTTAAATACTGTTCCAACAGATGATGGAGATAAACCACTTGACCTATTGACAATATCAAATGTAGATGTTATCGTAATGTATGATACAGGAGAAATGGTTCATGATTTAGAGAATCCTCATACAGTTGAACTAATCGAACCAACAACTAATTATTCTTACTTATTCTTTATGGTATTATTGGCAGTGGTATTCGTGGTGGCTAAAAAGGTTTATTTTAAACGGCAGCATATTATTGATCTCAAGGATAGAGATTACTATTAGGTATATACTTATTTTATATTCAAATCGATAAATCTATTAAACTTAAGAGATAATAACTTATCAAACCAGTGAAAACAAATCCACTAATTTTCATCACTTTCCACCAGTAGTTAGCTTTGGTGTACTTGTATGTAACATATAAGTCGATGTTAGTCAAATCATCAAATAAGTTATGGAAATTTACTGAAATTTTCTTATGTCCATCACTCACATCCAAATATGACTTAGAATGATCACTGGTTATTGATGTGAATTCAACTGGAGAACTTATGTTTAAGAACTCAGCATTTTCTGGTAAGAAGAAATTAACATTAACGTTCTCGTATGTTAAGTCTAACGGACTGTTCAATAATGGCACTTTGAGGATATAAGTGGAATCATCTAACTTCTTTAAGTGGCCATCAAAATCTTGATTGTATCCAAAAGTAAAATTATAATTCCAACCACCAAATAATGGGAACCTTGGCTCAAATAATAAAGTCGATTTAATTCTTTTATGAGTGGTAACCATACCGACTTTGTCAGTGAAATAGTAGTCGTGGTATTGTAAGTTGTCAAGAATTGGGTATTCAAGGTGAGTTAAGGCCCAATGATTTCTGATGGTTTCATACTTTCCTTTCAACCAATCAACTCTAGAAAAGCCCCCGTTTAATTCTGCGCCAACGTTAGTTAATTCATAATATTCTTCTACTTGAAATTGATTAATGTCACTAGATGGTAACCAGATATCTCTATCAAGTTGAATAACTCTTCCTAATGGTCTGTTGTGATCATATAATAATCCCATAGGGGCTACACTGTAAGGTTTGATATCAAAAGCAGGACCATACTTCAAACTATGGCCATCTATTGCACTTTGAATTTGTGGTACATCCAAGTTAACATTCGAATCATAATTATGATGCATAATTTCAACCTCTTGTCCCTTATTAATACCTTCAATATTTAAACTATATTCGTCAGTAACATACGGGTTATAGTTAAATTTGTTCAATTTAATCATTAATGCTTGAACATCAGATAATGAAATCTTTGATGGCAATGGTAAAAGATTATTTATGTAAACGTATCTTATTTGTAAAGCAATAACTGAGTTAGTAGCTAAAGGAATTGGTAATTTTAATTTATATAATTTATCAGATACTTTATCATAATCTACCACAAGCTTATCATCCAATATAGCTGAAAAAATTGTAACATTCTCGACAGAATCAAATCCATCAGGTAATGAAAAGAAATATTCATTAACTGGACTGTCGTGGATGTTTTTAGCTTCAACAAGAATACTTTCCTTTATATAACACTTCTTCAAATCTACAGATCTAGTGTAATGGGTGTTCACCCAATGGTTTGGAATGTCCAAGCACATGGCCATCACCACCAATTGTAAACACGCAATTACTTTAAATAACATCCTAAATCCACGAGTTAGCTGGCAACTTTTCAACGTTTACAGCCATTTTTTCGCGTGTTCGCTCTCAAAAAAATCAACAAATCAAAGTTGCCATACTTGTCCAATGTCATTTAAAGATCTTATACCGGTTGTTAATAAGTTACAAGATATTGTCACTACGACTCAAGTCAGCGACTTAGATTTGCCGATTTTAGCAGTAGTTGGATCTCAAAGTTGTGGGAAAAGTTCTGTATTGGAAAATATTGTGGGTAAAGATTTTTTACCCCGAGGAACTGGAATTGTCACTAGGAGACCCTTAGTTTTACAGTTGGTTAATATCTCGAAAGAAGAATTTAGTCAAAGTACAAGTAACTCTAATAGTGAAAGTGATGAGTATTACGATGATGATAAAGAAGTTAACCTTGAAGATCACCTCAGAAAGTTAAGTATGAGCCAAAAGGGTATGAAGTATAATGATGAACCAGTTGATATTGAATACGGAGAATTTTTACATATCCCAGGTAAGAAATTCTACAATTTCAAAGACATAAGACATGAAATTGAATTAGAAACTAATAGAGTTGCTGGTTCAAATAAAGGAATTAACAGGCAGCCAATTAATTTAAAGATTTTCTCAACCAAAGTTTTAGATTTAACTTTGGTTGATTTACCGGGAATAACAAAGGTTCCAATCGGCGATCAACCTAGTGATATTGAAAAACAAACCAGAAATTTGATTTTAGAGTTCATTTCTAAACCAAATTGTATTGTGTTAGCAGTTTCTCCTGCTAATGTTGACTTAGTTAACCTGGAAAGTTTGAAATTGGCAAGACAAGTTGATCCAACCGGTAAAAGAACTGTGGGTGTTTTAACCAAGTTAGATTTGATGGATGAAGGTACCAATGCTTTAGAAATTTTGAAAGGCAACGTTTATCCTTTGAAACTCGGTTTTGTCGGTATCATCAACAGAAGTCAATATGATATCTCAATCAACAAGAGCTTAACCGATAGCTTAGAAGATGAAGTCAGTTTCTTCCAAAATCATCTGGCATATAAATCTATTGCTAATAAGTGTGGTACTAAGTACTTGTCTATGAAATTAAATCAGATATTAATGAGTCATATTAGAGATAAATTACCAGATATAAAGACTAAATTGAACACTTTAATTGGGCAAACTGAACAGGAGCTTATCCAATACGGTAGTCAAGACTTTGTTGAAGATAAATCAATTCTTATCTTGAATTTAATGACTAAGTTTGCCCAAAACTTTATCAATTCAATTGACGGAACTAATATCAACGAATTGTCGACCAAAGAGTTATGTGGTGGTGCTAGATTATACCATATCTATAATGAATTGTACGGCAACGAATTGTCATCAATTAATCCAACTCACAATTTATCATTGCATGATATTAGGACTGCCATTAGAAATAGTACTGGTTCAAGACCCTCTTTATTTGTTCCTGAGTTGGCATTTGACTTACTTGTCAAGCCACAAATCAAACTTTTGGAAGAGCCTAGTAAACGGTGTGTTGAATTAGTGTACGAAGAATTAATGAAGATTGTTCATAATATTTGTAGTACAGGAGTTGAAATTACTAGATATCCTAAATTGCAAATGAAATTAATTGAAGTTGTTAGTGATTTGTTGAGAGAAAGATTAACACCAACAATCAAGTACGTTGAATCATTGATTGAAATTAATAGATCATACATCAATACCAATCACCCAAATTTTGTGGGTGCAGCAAAAGCTATGACCCTTGTGTTGGAGGAACAACGTAAAAAATATGGCAAATCTTATGGAAGCCCTAAGAAGAAGATTGTCAATAAACATACGCAATCCAGTGGAGATGATACCGATGAAGCAGATATTGATGATATTAATGATATTGATGAAGAATTACCAACTAATAATGTTAATGATTCATCGATCATGGCAACCCCAGAACCAAGTGATTCATATTTGAATTATTTCTTTGGAAAAGATCCGATTACTCATCAGCAATATTTAACAACTCAAGCACAATTAAATCCAACTCCATTCAAATTTCCTAACCACCATTCTGATGCTTTACCACCATTACAAGGGCAACCTAGTATTGGTAACTTACATGACAATTTAACTGGAAATTCATCAATTAGTAGTACTACTATAATCAATAATGAATCATTTGAAATTGATGAATCAATAAATGAATTAAGCGAGAAAGAACAACTCGAATGTGAATTGATCAGAAGATTAATCATCTCATACTTCAGTATCATAAGAGAAATTATCAAAGACCAAGTTCCAAAACTGATTATGAGTCTATTAGTCAATTATATTAGAGATAATATTCAAAATCAACTTGTGATTAAATTGTATAAAGAAAACTTGTTTGATAACCTTTTAATTGAAGATGAAAATATTCAAATCGAGAGAGAGAAATGTCTCAGCTTATTAAAGACATATAAGAATGCAGCAAAGATTATAAACGAAGTTATCTAAACTTGTAAATACTAAAAATAAATGGAAATCTATGTGTCAAGATTCGCGTTAACAGGGGGCCAAAAACCGCACAACGTGGTTTTTCGTCGCACACGAGTTTTTCTGGTTTAGCATCTTATGAAACCAGTTATACCTTTACTTGTAGTCGTATTTTTAGCTACTATTACTATATTAAATGGTACTAGATTCACAAAATCTGCTACAGTACTCATAAGTGAATTCCAATCTGAACAATTTTCAAAAGTTGAGTTTTTAAACAATGTTTCTCCTTATCATACCAACCAAGATACTCTTTTAATTTTGAGTTCAGTTGGAACAAGTGAAAGTTATGGTAAGGATCGTGGTATTCACGATTTAATTGAAACGCTCCAAACGTTTCAGTTTGACGCAAATCAAGTCAATTTAGGTCTTTTAATTGGTGATAAACAAGAGTTCGATGTGGTCAATTCATATTTTACTTCAAAATACTTCGATAACATCAAGACAGATCTGGTTAACAAATTCCATAAAGTAACCCTTTTAAATGCCCCATTTATTGATGAAGCTTTCAATTCAATAAGTCGTGCTGATAGGCACAAGGATAATGTTCAAAGATTAAGGAGAAGAACGATTGCTAGGAGTAGAAATTTCGTTTTAAATCATTGCTTAAATCTCGAAACCTATACATTATTCATCGACAGTGATATCGTAAATATTCATAACACTGATATGGTCAAAAGATTTATCAACTCTCGTTATGATATCATTGTTCCTAGAATCATCAGGGGTGGTAACCCTGATTATGATAAAAACTCCTGGAGAGGTGAAAGGACAACTCCTAATGAAAAACAATTACAGCAAATGGACAAGAATGACTGGGAAAATTGGGATTATGTTCCTAGAGATGTAAATGGACGAATGTATCATTTCCAAACTTTCTTAGATGAAACCAAAGATATTGAAAACGATGCCACTAGTGACGTGAATTATAGTTTTGAGTTAGACAGTGTGGGAGGTGCTATTCTATTTGCTAAATCCATCATTTACCATCAAGGTATCCAATTTCCTCCAAATTATATAATCGGGACTACTTGGGAAAGATTGGAGGGTTATGATGGTATCGAAACTGAAGGTTTATGTTATACTGCTAAGTCATGTGGTTATAAGTGCCATGGATTCCCCAACTTAGTAGCTGAACATTCTTTAGAATAGACAAAATTTATAGTGAATGTAACATAATGATTCTACTCATATAGCGAACTATCACGCGTTTGGAAAACTTCATGAGTTTAATATCTGACTTAGAGAAAGTACTCCCCAATGACAAGGATTTTCGCATAGTTTACATACAGTCAGAGCCTAAACAATGTAATTCATTAATTAAGTACCATTCAACTCATTCATCTTTCAAAAAACCACAATTGACGGTTAAGATTAAACATTTTTTGATAATCATTCACAATGATCTTGTTGTATTTGGAATAGAGATATATAACTACTTTAGTATTGGTGATGGTTCCCAATCGAATCCCCATACTCTGTACCTATTCGTCAGTAAAGTGGATACCACAGGCTTAGGAGCTGTTAAAATTGCCATAAATCAAGTAATAAAGGTCTTCATCTCATATTTGATTAAGTTAAAGTATAAGACACTTAGATACAGATTGAAAAGTCCTCAAGTGTCGACTATCAAGAAAATCAGCAAAGTACTCGATATGAAACCCAGCTACAAGGAGGTGGAACTAGATGGATATTTTAAAGTTAAAATTTCATTATTCACTAAGTCTTCCAATCAGTACTTCTTTCCCAACAGCAGTGAGAATCCCGGTAAACACGTTGTAGATGGTGACAGATTACTCAGGTGGTGGATTAAATTGATCGATGATGCTTGCGGTGTAGATTTTACCAAAAGGCTTCTTATACCCGGAGCAATAAGCCCCAAAATATATCTACTCCCTAGTTGGAAAATGGGTTCAGTTTACGGAGAAGACGAAATATGCATCTTTAATCTTCCTAATTTCCCAGATGACCCTAAAACTAGGTTCTTGGAATTTTTAGTTATTGAAAATAGATATAACATCAAATTGTCTGAATTCTATAATGAGTTGGGCTTCAGACAAGAGTTTAGACTCGGTGATATCGTGGGAATAATTGGTTGTGAGCTGCCTTTGTATACCCAAGAGCACTTAGTAACCTCAGATCGGAGTAAGTTAGTTGTGACTAACAGGCAGTACAAGAAGATAATAAAATTGATCAAGTCAGAAGATTATTCAATTGAAGAGGATATTAAGTCCCTAGTAGATGTTAAAGTTCCAATTTTGTTGAATCTTTTTACCAAGTTTGAATACCAATATGTGAGAGGTACCTTCCAATATAAGAAAGTTAATAGCATTAACCAAGGTAAAGTCAATGATCTTACAGGATTAATCAGGAAAAAGGGTACGACAAAGTGATTTTTCATTAGTAGGTCTAATTATACAGTTTACTTTTAAACTAACAAAGCTAATATGCTCAGATATAGTTGGCATTTATTTCTAGATTGCTGAGCTTTTCACCAAATTTAACTTCCATCATCTTCTCCATAATTTCTGTGTCACTAAGTTGTAATAATCTTTGAGCAGTTTCTTCCTCCGATTCAAGTTGTCTCTTTTGTACTTCTGCATCGAAAGGTCCAATAGGGGAGCCCATTATATTCCTTGCTAAAGCAGAAAGGATATCAAAAACACCTGAGATACTACCGGGGTATAAAAGGTTAGTAGATCTAGCTTTTCTATGACAACCTTTAGTGACGGGTTTACCCTCAAAACGGTCTGTAATCCATTTAAGACCTGCTCCACTACCTTCAATAACTTCTAATATATGTCCAGTACTTTCGGAGACTGCAAACTCAAAAGAGTCAATACCAGCGTCACACCATACATCATAGACCCGTTGGGCATCTTTGAAAGGGACAATTTCGTCCTTCATACCATGGTAGACAAAGATTGGAACATCAGGCATGAATTTTTCTGTTGTATTAATTCCCAAGGTATTTTCCTGAAGAACTTTCAGAACAGTTGGTTCATTTATAATATCCCATCCATCCTTGGCGTAAGCATTTGTTCCAGTGAACGTACGCTGGTATGCAAATGAGAAAACAACGTCTATAACACATTGTGTTTGGGCTACATTGAAGGCCTCTGTCATATTAGGATTGATGTATTCTTTAATAATTTTTTTCATTTCTTCATACTGTTGACTCAAGCCAGTGATTGCTGCAGCCGTCAATCCTTCAAAAAGGGTTCCTTCAACAATTTCAGCCGTTGCGGTGATGTTGGTAACGAAACCACCCATTGCAACTCCTATCAAACGCTCATTGATATCTTTAGCGTACCATGGAGCCATTGAACTTGCCCAACCACTGGGGATAGTTCCACCACTGTATCCCCACATGACAACTTCAGCATTTGAATCTATACCCGTTTCGTTTCTTCTTCCATCACCCAAAGTTGCTCTTAGGACGTTAATTGTGTTCATACCGGATGTAACACCTGCGGTGAATACTGCATTAGGACCTTCATAATCAGGTGCAACTACGTAATAACCTTGATTTAAAGCACCTTGAATAAGGATCATCTCCGCTTTTGCAACAACAGTATGATACCCACCTCCTAAGAATGAATAAGAAGGTGAACAATCAAAACTAGCACTATCTTCAGCAACCTGATAGGACACGAGCCTTGAGCTATTGGCATTTTGAGGCTCAAATAGGGTAGCGGTAACTGCAATAGGATCTCCGATAGCATCCTCTGACCTTACAAGCATTTGCCAGGTGTTTTTGAGGTTGACTGGAAAATAGATACTCTTCACTTGACTAGGAGTCTTTCTCCACTTTAATATGGTACCTAATGGTTCATTTTCGAACCCATCTGGGGCACTATAGAACTCATCTTCAGAAGGTTTTAAGACTGTGTATGGAGCACCTAATATGGCGCTGATAAAGGTAAAAAACACCCAGAATTTGACTGCTATCATTGTAATGTTTATTGACATAGGAAATGTCTCTCTTATATACTGGTTTTATGTTGTTCGTCATTCAATAGTTAATGTTTCTGATATGTTGCCTGTTTAGGAAACTTTTAATCTCTTCTCCCAAATGGGAAATTTAGCTGTATGTCACAGGGTTTAGATTTTCGCTAGAAAGGTTCCATAATTACAAACCATGTGGTGTTAAAGAGACTGTTATTGTTTTCATCCTATATTAACGTTAGTAAAGTAACGACTGTTACATATCACTAGCTTTTACTAGCTTAATCGAGCAAATTTCTCTTCATTTACGCCAAAAATAAGTAGTTTTATCCCCCACACATGATTTGCAACAATAACGGAGTTAATTTTAAGGTTTTGTATCGAGGAGCATATGACTCGCATTGTATCTTTGTAATTCACAAATGTGTACGAAAATAGACTACATTAGCTAATATTTTGCAATTGAAGTGCTATATGTAAGTATAGGCTTTTGGGATTTAACAAATTCTAAACGCTACTGGAGTGAAATTTAGCATGGTTACTAACTTTGATTCAAGTATGAGAAACACTCATTTGTAACTCAGTTGTGTTGTACATATAGTAGTTGACAGTTTTCGTACTGGGTTTAATAAAGATCTATTCGTGGTTCCACTGTGTTTAATTGATTTTCAGAGCCAAAAGATTTAAGTTAGGCTAGTTACTAGTTGTTACCGAATTAGGTTGAAAAATATTTCTCATTTAGGAAATATAGTACATTAGAGTAGGAGATTTTTCTAATATACGATTGATTTCATACTATTCCTTCGAGTTAATTATGGATAGTAGTTGCACTTGTTTGATTTCATCCCAAATAGTTCTCAAATAGTAATTGAACTTACCTCTATTGGCGATTAAAATTAAGCAGACTATCTCCGCACCAGCGCATTTACCGAATGATCTTTAGAACTCCTCAAATTGTAGCCTTAGTTTATACTTGTAGTAATTTAATTGACTGAGTTATTACCCTGAAACAATATAGGCGCATATTGCTTGATCACAAAGAGGAGCATCCCCTGTCTTAGTTCACAATGTGCTTGATCCACAAACTCAAGCATCATCCAATGAAACTAATTGTCTTATTGATATCCATGGTATTGGCAATTAATATTCCATTGCCAATTGCATTACCGTCATCTCTTACCAACAGATTTTCAACTCAATCTACTCTACCTTTTCCTACATGGTTGACTGAATTTACGGGTCTTAAAGAATGGCCAGGGACAGAACCTCCCTACATCCCACTAGACTTTATCGACTTTTCCAAGATCGATGATAATGTCCACCATATCCAGGGTCAGTGTGATGGCGTCGTCTCGAATGGGTGTTCGTTCGATTGTTCAAATTGTGTTGCCTTTGATGATATATATACTTGTCCTATATTATCGCAAACATTTGATGATGGTCCAACTCCATCTACTTTAAAACTATTAGAACTGTTAAAAACTAGAAACACCTTTTTCGTATTGGGGCAAAACGTTGTTAAATATCCTGATATCTATAAGAAAGCTGTGAGTAAAAATCACGTTATGGGTAGCCATACATGGAGTCACAAGTTTTTACCTAGTTTAAGCAATGAAGAGATTATAGCACAAATCCAATGGAGCATTTGGGCGATGAATGCAACATCCAACCATTTACCCAAATGGTTCAGGCCACCGTATTGTGGACTCGACAATAGGGTAAGATCAATCGTAAGACAGTTCGGGATGCAAAATGTGTTATGGAATCTCGACACTACCGATTGGAAACTAAATGAAAACACCAAAACTGAACAGCAAGTCTTAGCAGATATCACTGTATTGCTTTCTCAAAGAGAGCAAGGTATTATCTTAGAACATGATATGATGCTAAAGACAGTCAACGTTGCAATTGAAGTTAACAAGAAATTACCACATCAACTTACTGTTCCTGAATGTGTGGGAGGCTTAGATTATATTAAGAAGTTCAATTAAATATATATTATATGTAAAACAATATAATCAGTAGCCTTAGAAATAAATAAAGTAATCACCAATAAAAGTTATAGAGTTAAGCACTAGCACTTACGATAGGAGCTGTGGTAGTAGACCCATTAGAAGTAATCTTGACATCAACAGTTGGGATAGATTTCTTAGCTTCTGAAATCAAGGTATCAGCTTTACTCTTCGTCTGAGCAGCGACATCAGTAACGTAGTTACTTGTGGAAGCCTGTAAAGGCTTGAAAATTTTAGTATATACATCATCAACGAATACTTTGCTCGAATTAACACCAGTTGAGACATATTTAACAGGTTCACTTCCAGTAGTCTTTGAATATTCAGCTTCTAAAGTTTTGAAAATATAATCCTTAGAGTCTGCATATGTCTTGAACAATAAAGACTTGACTTCAGTATAGCTGCTGAATGAGATACTAAAAAAATTTGTAATCTCATTGCTAGTCAATTTAACATCTACAGAAGGTGCAAAAGATTTTAATTGTGATAAGTAAAACGAGTTAAATTTTCCTACAATACTGTTGACATATGCAAATGGGTATGCAATTATAGAGTCACCCAAATCCAACAATGAGTTGAATTGTAAATCGAGAAATTTCAAGCCATCAATAACAGATGGATAAATTTCAATGGTTGCTAAAATAGACTGAGTAGCGCTATTAGCGTAGGATAAAAGTACTTGAAAAATTTGGAATTGTAAAACAAACTCAGAAACCTGCTTCACGATCTCGTATGATTTAATATGTTCTACTGAACTTGAGGTAAATTTTGACATTTTAATATGTGTGAATAATAATATTTTTAAAAAATCCCTGAATTATATATAAATTTTCAAGGGTTGATAGATAACACGACTTTTTGCTTAAATACTGAACGAGCCCTGAATTGAAAAAATACCTAGGAACAAAGAATCGATAGTAGTTATACAATAAATATACAGCAATTAATTGAACCTATTTATATAACTTTTTGGAGATGAAGGAAGCTTT
Source organism: Yamadazyma pseudoaaseri (assembly GCA_030674785.1). NCBI lineage: Eukaryota > Fungi > Ascomycota > Pichiomycetes > Serinales > Debaryomycetaceae > Yamadazyma > Yamadazyma pseudoaaseri. The sequence continues at coordinate 634,235 of JAKUBW010000003.1, read as the reverse complement.
AAAGGTACTTGCAGACTGTAAATGACAAAGGAGGCAACTTCTATATATAAACCATGTGTTAATTTTTCACATGCGCATGATCAATGGATCCCAACACCCACACATAAAACTAGGACAAGAAACCAGCAACTGACAGGCGTTTTAGAATTGTAGCAACAATAAAAACCTATTATAGAAGCGACGCGTCAAGTATCTGGTATCTAATTGGTTCCTCGCATAATCTTAAGGAACTCAAAAGTATAACCTTATCTTATATTAACTATAAATTATTGTTGTTTACATTCGGGAGGATTTTCCTTTTTACCAGATTCATTTATTTCATCGTCGCTGTCTTCGTCCTCATCATCATCCTCGGCTTCACTATCAAATTCTTCCTCTTCTTCAAAATCTTCTGCGTAACCAAATCCTACGGCATCACCCGTAAACCAATCGATTGCTCTTGGGATCAACCTATCTTTTATTTCTTCCCCTAATTGATAATCTAACTCTAATCTAGCAGCTAAATCATCTTCATCTTCTTCGTCCTCTTCTTCGTCATGTTCATCATCATCTTCGTCATCCTCTTTGATAGTTTCATCGATTTTTGGTGGTTTAGGTGGATCAAAAAAGTTGAAAAATGATTCACAAGGAGTTAACTTTTCAATAGTTCTAGTCTGTTTAGTGGTCTTATTTCTTTGCTTTCTTCTCTCAATATTGATAGTGACATTGGACTCTTTATTCTTCCAGTTGATTATACATCCTTCAGCATGATCGTACACGAAATCACCCGAATATCCAAGCTCCGCTTGGTAGTGATAAGTTTTAGTTAATTCTTTGTTTTCAAAGAAAGGATTTTCACTGAATTCGAAGATCAATTTGAACCCTGGAGAGCTCAAGTATTCCATTCTGACATTAGTCAAAAATTCCAAGACTTCACTGTCTCTATCAGTAATAGTCTCAGAAACAGGTGTTAAGTTTTCTAAAGCGGTTAACCAGAAATTTGGTACACCTTTCAAATCTTCTCCTTCTTCGGCTTCCTCTTCTTCCTCTTCTTCTTCATCTGCTTCTTTGATGACCTTTTCGTCTTCGTCTTCATCTTCATCTTTAGCTAGTTCTTCACCTTCTTCAATTTCTTCCGCAGTTGGCTCCTCTTTACCATTGATAATGTTATTTCTACGTTGGAACAATGGCTCATACTTTTTGAAGTATTTTCGTTCTAAATCTAATAATTCTTTTTGAAACTCGGCCTCTAACTTCATTTGCTTTTGTTGAATAGATTTAAGACCAAAGACTCTCTTTTTAACCAGTTTTGGTAAACCATCAATGTATCCACTTTGTTGACCAATTAAATTACCTAATTTACCTTGAATCATTGACAATAATGCAGGGTTATTAGCTAATTCTTTGGATAATTTAAGATTGCCTTCTTCTTGAATGGTACTCACTTTAGGAACTGAATGTTGCTTCATATATGAATTAGCTACGGAGGATGGTGTGTTTTGGGGCGTTGGGGCTTTGGCAATATCCCCATATTTCTTTCTAATTGGTTCACTCATTTCAAGTATTGAACGTTTTAATTAACTTTCAGAAGGCGATTCAAGGAAAATTTTTTGTTCAACACGCGTATAGTAAATGATCGTTTCAGAGAATTACACGACATTATCTGTCTCATAATCATTTAGCTACTTACTGCAATTCAATTTTACCATCTAAATATTGCTCAATCTCTTCTAATCTATTCTCCCATTGCTGAACTTTACTAAGTTTTTCTTCTATATCTTTGATTTCATTATCAATACTTTTCAAATTTTCCTCACTTGTTAAGTCTTGGAATTCCCATGTTGTATCGTCCTTTATCTCCAAAACGTAGTCATGATATTTCATCAACAATGGTCTATGACTCAATGTAATGAACGTGATCTTTTTCTTTTGCAATAACTCAAATAAGTAATCTTCGACGTCTGTACTAACAGCATTCGTACTTTCATCTAAAATCACAAATCTGGGATCTTTGAAAAGAACTCTTGCCAAACTCATTCTTTGTTTCTCCCCACCGCTGAAAACATCCTTCCAATCTTTTTTAACATTAAAATTCCCTTCTCGTTTTAACAAGTATTCGAGCTTAACTTCTCTTAAAATATGATATAAATGATCATCATTATATCCCATTTCAATCATGTCACTATAGCTGTACGGGTATATGATTTGGTCACGCAAATTTCCATTTGTGAAGTACGTCTTTTGAGGTAGGAAATACAAATCTTCATCATTTGGCTTAGATAACAAACCCGAATATAAAGGCCATAAGCCGGCAATAATTCTACCTATACTTGTTTTACCACATCCATTACTACCCAAAATTAATAGATTGTTGCCTTCGTTGATTTGAAAGTTTAACTTGTCAACCAACTTATAATTCTCTGATCCATTCTTGGATGGTATAATAATAGGAATATTTTCGAATCTTATACCTTTGCTGTAGTTCTTTTGTATCGTACCGTGTATATCCTGATAACCTAATTTGGAACCAAAATCAAATCTAGGAGAATGTGACAAATGTAAGTTGGTCAATAACTGAAATACCCTATCAGTATAACCAGTTAATTCAGCAACATCTTTGATTGAATACATTAAACGTGAACCAGCGTCCGCCAAAGATAACATAAGCCTCTTATTAATGACAAATTGTCTCATGTTTTGTCTTTCCATTTTGGCTGAATTGATGGTTTTGGTCTTATCTGACTGTTTGGGTAGCAAATCATCCAAAAATACAGGTAAACCAGCAAAGATATAACCCCAAGCGGACCAGGTATATTTCAAGATGTAATCCTCTAAAATAGAGTACCCAAAAGAAATATTGATAGTTCTATTTATGTGCTTCATTAATTTCTTGAAAGTTTCATCTAATTTGGACTTTTCGATGACAGATCCTTTGTAAAATCCGATTTCTTCTGAATTTGTAATTAAATTCAAATGTTCGTTATAATATTGACCTTCTAGTTCTGTTTCCTGTGAGCTCAACTTACCGAAAGAGGGTGTGTTCTTCTTCAATAACCAAGCTGTTAAAAAGTAATTGGCAAAAATACCAATTATCGCCCCGGAACCTAAATTATCTCTGAGGTATACTGAGAAGAACACTAGATCAATTAATGGTTTCCCCATGTTCGAGAATAATGAACAGATGGAATCGCAAAACTTTGAAACATCATTCGTGATATATTGATCGATATTTTTTATTTCAATGAAATTGATTTTGTAGTAAGCCATAATTTTGTCTAGGTAAAGATCATGAATGTACCTAGTTAAGTTTGTTCTAAAGCTTAACGCCAATCTATTTGTCAAGTATTTGATAGCAGCGTTGGTGTAACTAGCAGGGAACGCAATCAAAATCCAATAAATTAAATCTCTGATGAATTTTTTACCGTTACCACTGATCAAGTTCTTGACAATCTGACCATCCAATTTCGCTACTAACAAGCTCAACCATGTCCTTAACACCAAGAAAAAGCATTGGCAGAATAATAGATAGCTGTTTTTGTGGTAAAATTTTGGAATTAAAATTCTCCAGATAATAATTAATTGATTCAAAAATTTAGAATTTATGATGTTGTTTTGTAGCTTGAGTTTCTCCTCGATGTGGTAATTTTTATACAAGTACTTATCTGATGCATATTGGTCCAAATTTGGTTTTGGAATTATGATTCTTGTGGTGCCTATATTCTTCGAATTATTTAAGTTGTACTTTGGTATTAACACCTCACGAGCTCCGTTTTTCAATATGGTAGAGCTTTGTCTGATCAAATTTGGACGGCTGTTCCTCTTATTCAACTGGTAGTCATTATATTGGCTGTACATAGATCTCAAACTGAACACAACACCTAAGCCAAATGTAGTGATAAGGGTACTCAAGAACAAAATAACAGGACGACTCTTATAGTTTATACGGACCCTATTATCTTTGAAGGTGACCACAAACTCTTGAATAATCAAGAGGAGATTCCTGATATCTTGTTTGTCGTAACCTAGCTTTGAAAAACTGGCCATAATGATGTTTCACTTGTAGATTTTTTTGATGTTTTCTGTGGGGAATGTGAGGAACATTTCGGACTCTGACCGAGGTCATGAGAACTTGCTGTGTGGAAGAACCATTTTTTGGCACAGACGATAATGCACGCCATTGATGGAATAGTCTTTACTAGAATACATAGAAGTAGAGAAACACTCTTCAAGAAGCTTTCATCCTCATTTAAAGAAAAAAAACGGCATTAAGGTGCTATAAGAAGTTCGAGATTCATTTTTAAAATTTGATTACCATCTTTCCAACATCGGCTACAGTTATTACCAGCACCGCTTTTATTGACTATATACACTTTCTAAACGTTCTGTTGTCTTGCAGATAAAGACATATGCCTGGTTTGTAAAAATAACACCTATTCACCATTTCTTACTGGCAGATTTTTGAACGCATGATTTGAACGCTTCAAATTCTTTCAAACATTGATCTTTGGATATGGTGGCATAGTTCTTCAAAATACATTCACCATATACCAGTCCTTCTTTGAAGCACTTAGCTGTAGAGTCCAAGAACTTCTTGCCTGGTCTTGCACCTTTCATTGTAGTGTCCATTTTCCGCGCTTAGTTAACGCTAAGACGTTCTCCATTCCCACCACGCTAGAATCATTATTAAGTTATATGATCTTGTTGACATCTCTTCCTTATCAAACAAGAGCCATTCAACTCTTGATTATCTTTGCAAGTAGGCGTAATGCCCAACATGGAACTTTCATTCCTAGACGGTCACGCAATCAGGTTATTGTTGATCTTTAGTAATTATGTATATAGAACTAAAGTGTATATTAACTAATGTTGTTGTTTTTTAGTCTACTTCATGTACTAGAGATACTACGCTATTTATACATCGTACCAAGACTTGTTCATGTTTCAGGTAGTCCCATTCATTACTGTATTTGGAAATTACTATGGTAAAACTATATTTTACCACATTTGATCCATCCACACACTTACACATTTGACCCCACTTATCACCGGCACTACCTACAAGACTGACAGTTATACACTACGCACATCTTTACTTTTGTGTGCTCCCCTTTAAATAATGACTTCGTGGCCAAGCTGGTTAAGGCGTGAGACTGTTAATCTCAAGATCGTGAGTTCGATCCTCACCGAGGTCGTCGTACTTTTTTCCTTTTTTTTATTTAATTGATTCTTTTGGGCTTACTGGAAGTGACAAGTATAGTATAGCTTTCCAACCTTGCCCTTATTTTGGCTCCTTGCAGCACCACCACCGCTATAAAATTTAAATCGCGAATTTTTTCTCATCAATGAATACTGCAGTAGTTCCTCCCAACCTCATGAGTAACGCAACATACGGCTTGACTGGAAATCATGTGAAGTCAGAGATGGTACAAGAGCATGTTCCTACAAATGCTTCAGAAGTAGGAGCTAGCAAGGCGTTGAATGATGAACAAATTAATCAATGGATCAGTGAACTTGTAGTTGGTACCAACAGAGAAAGAGCCTTGTTAGAATTGGGAAAGAAAAGAGAACAGTATGATGACCTTGCATTAGTGTTATGGAACTCATTTGGCGTCATGACAGTTTTGTTGGAAGAAATAATTTCTGTGTATCCTTACTTGAATCCCCCTTTATTAACAGCTTCGATTTCTAACAGAGTTTGTAATGCCTTGGCGTTATTACAGTGTGTTGCTTCTAATAGCGCCACTAGAACATCTTTCTTACAAGCAAATCTTCCATTATATTTATACCCATTTCTTTCCACAAATGCCAGACAAAGACCTTTTGAATATTTGAGATTAACAAGTTTAGGTGTTATAGGAGCACTTGTAAAGAATGATACGCCAGAGGTGATTAACTTCTTACTTACTACTGAAATTGTTCCATTATGTTTGAATATCATTGAAATTTCTTCTGAGTTATCAAAGACAGTGGCAATCTTCATTTTGCAAAAGATCTTATTAGATGATTCAGGATTGTCATACATTTGTACTACGTATGAAAGGTTTCATACTGTAGCAGCAGTGTTATCTAAAATGATTGATCAGTTAGTTATAAGTAACAACACAAACAATGATATTCAAGATAATAATCCAGGGTCCGCAAACCAAATCCAACCAAATTCAAACAGTACCGGTAGACTATTAAAACACGTAATTAGGTGTTATATGAGATTAAGCGATAACTCAGAGGCAAGAAAAGCATTAGCTACCATTTTACCGGAACATTTAAGAGATGGTTCCTTTTCTGCCATTTTACAAGACGATTCTGCTACAAAAAAATGTTTGGCTCAACTATTAGCCAACATTAGCAATCCCTGATATATTGTAATGTATTCTGTATATTAAAATAGTCTCGCAAACTCCTTCCTCTTTGGGCTTTACCGCACTCTTAGTTTAAACCTTCTCGTGATAACGACAATTGCAGTATGTCATCGGACGAATATTCACATCAATTTACCCATTCTGATTACGAAAGAAGGAACTCAGTGGTATATGGATCATTAGGTAAAGGAGGCTTGTTTATTCCAAAGGATTTCATATATGCCAACGAGAATAGCATCGACGATGAGCTAGACGAAACCACACCCTTGATTAGTGATATTACTTCTCGTAGAAGCGGTTCTGTTGTTGAAAGAGACATCCTTAAAAAGGAAAGAGATATGCTTATAGATAGTCATGTGAGTGTTGATGATGACGAGGACCCTGAACTGATTAGGAGAGCCTTCGAGTCTGCGGTTGTGACTCAGAAGTTACCAACTACGTCTGCGATCGAACTTAAACATTTGGTTAAATCTTCCATCCCTTTGGTATTGACCTTTCTTCTACAGAACTCATTGAGTACTGTGTCTGTTTTGTCTGTCGGTCACTTGGGTGCAACGGAATTAGCAGCTGTCTCCATGGGTGCAATGACCGCAAATATTACAGGTTACGCCACTATTCAGGGTATTGCAACTGCGTTGGATACTTTATGCCCACAAGCGTTTGGTGCTAAGAAGTACCAATTAGTTGGCTCCTATTTCCTCAAGTGCTCTGCCTTGATTTGTACTATCATGCTACCAATCTTGATCGTTTGGTTATTTTTTGGATATAACTTGATTTGTTTATTGGTCCCTGATAAGGAAACCGCAAAGTTGTCTGCTGTATACTTACAATACATTACCCCAGGTATCCCAGCTTACATATTCTTCGAGTGTGGTAAAAGATTTTTGCAGGCGCAAGGCGTTTACCACATCTCAACCTACGTGTTATTCATCGCTGCACCATCTAATGCAGTCATGAACTTTTATTTGGTTGGAAAACTCGGGTATTATGGTGCCCCGCTAGCTGTAGCCATCAATTATTGGATTATGGCAATTGGACTATACATTGGTACTGTCTATTTAGTCAAACCTGAGCTGACTCCAACTGGTATGTCTCCGTTATCTTGTTGGGGTGGATTCTCATTCAAAGAAGCATTTTCCTCTTGGGATAAGCTAATTTATTTGGCTATTCCGGGACTTATCATGTTAGAAGCAGAATTTTTAGCTTTTGAAATATTAACTTTGATGGCGTCTTATTTGGGAACTATTGCATTGGCTGCTCAAAGTGTAGGCTCTACAATGGCGTCTTTAACATATCAAGTTCCCTTTGCCATAGGTATCGCTGCATCTACAAGAATTGCAAATTATTTAGGTGCTGGCTTAGCCACACATGCTAAAAAGGCAACACAAGTTGCACTTGGCTTTGGGCTTTTAATTTCAATCATAAATTTCGTTGTCTTGTTCACATTCGATACGCAGATTGCTGAGCTTTTCACCAATGACGAGTTGGTCATTAGTACTATTGAAGGTGTCATGTGGTTAATCGCTTTGATGCAGGTCAGTGATGCTATGAACGCTAATTCAGCGGGTTGCCTTAGAGGTCAAGGACAAACTAAGATAGGTGGTATTGTCAATTTGGTCTCCTATTATATTGTTGGTATTCCTTTATCTATCTATCTTTCGTTCTATTCACCTATGAAAGGGTCTTTACACGGTCTTTGGATTGGTTCCGTCGTTGCATTGACATTAATTGGTACTATCCAAAGCTATTTTGCCCTATACGCCGATTACGATAAGTTATGCGATGACGCCAGAAAGAGAACCAGTACTGAACATTCTGTATAGTATATTAGATCATGATATAATTAATAGAGGTAAGAGGGATCAAAACGTTTACTATTTAGTCCACTAATGTACAATTAATTACCATTCATTTTGGGAGGAGCTCTTGGAGTACCAGCTAGTAATTCTCTTCTGATTTCTGGTCCTATTGAATGATGAAATCTTTGTCTCACAGTTTCGAGTAAGAAATCTCGTTGGTCATCTGTTATATCATTTTTGTACCTTTGTGCAAATGCTAAGAATGCTTTATGCCATACTACTGGTAATGGTGGTAATTCTTTGGCGTTTTTGGTTTCGTCTTCATCATCCATCATTTCAGGAGCCTGTTGTTGTTCAACATTCCTAAATCTCATGAAGTAGAACACCAAGTCATCTAATGTTTGATATGGAAGTGCATACTTCTTTTCGATTAACACTCTGATAAACACTGTCGTTGATGGTTTGAACTCTCTTTGAGCCAACTGCGATAACGCAACGGATGAATGTAACACTGGCACCGACGCCTTGGCTAAAACTGAAGACGCTATAGTTGCTTCTCTCACTGTACATGATGAATCCACCAAAGGAAATAAAAAGCCCTTGAAGAATGCCCCAGGTTTATACAATGCTTTCTTTAATGCCCTATAGATGTGATAATTGACCGAATGGTCTTCTGAGTCCTCGATTTGAGCTCTGAACCTTTCCAATAAGACACCTTCTATGAACTTTTGAGCCTCAGGGGCTTGCAAGTTGGAAACGAACAATTTGGTAGCTTCATACACCGCGTGTGGAGTCCATGCATTAGGGTTGGTGACATATAAAACATCTTGCCAGTTTTTCAAGCTTGGCAAAACCTTGAATAGCTTGGGTAATTTACCATGCCTATAATTAGCTAAAATTTGTCCAATTTTTTCATACGCTGCAATTACTTTTGGTGGCAATTTTACCCCATCAGTTGGTCTTACATTATTCTTCATCATCTCCTTTTCCTCGATTTTGGCCATGATCTTGTCTGCTAAATTGACAGTCCCGAAATTACCAGTTTGAAAGTACTTTTCGAAGATTGCAGCATCTTTTTCATTCACCTCTATTTCCTCCTCATCATAAACTTCGTCTTCTTCAAAATCTGAATACTCCTCACTTGCGCTTTCCTGATATTCTTCTTCTTTGTCTGTTGCTCTGAATGTGTCTAAAAATGAAGGCTTTTCCTCGAGTTGATTCTCTTCCTCTTCGATTTCCTCTTGTTGTTCTTTGGCCAATTTTAAAATTCTCCTGGATGTGCTAGCATCTAAGAATTCTTCTTCCTCTGCTTGAGCGGACTTCTTCTGCTTATTCTTCGATTTCGTTTTTAAATCACCACTAAGGCTGTCTATATCTCTAAGTAAGGGGTTGTGACGCTGTTTAGCTTTAGTATCACTCACTGTAATCTTACCCATAGTTCAAGATAAATTCTATGCCTGATTCAAAATTTTCGCGAGATGAGATGAGAACACTTTCGATAGTGATATTTCTAGCGTCGCGATACATAGTTCCGCGATACGTAGTACTACAGTTCGCAGTACCGAGTCAATGTGATTAACAGTATTGTACGATATTGAAAATTCCCATTATATTACTTTCGTATTTAAACTAGCTATTCTGCGAGTATGAACAAAGAAGAGTATATAAGCTCTTCCCCCATCACGTCTCGCAACGGAAGATATCTGTAGCCTTTTTTTAAGTTTTCAAGTCTACAAAGGAATGTTCCCACCACCACTGATTCATCATTAACTATCCCGAAAATTGAAAATTTAACAAATACAAGTTCGCTACCTGTGACAACTCCTTGAATTGTCTGATTCCAAATGGGGTTGAAGCCATTATCCTCGACAATTCCAGTTTTGTAACATCCATCATAGAATTCCACTGAAGCAGCTCCAAATACATCGACTTGAGCATATGACGTGAAAGCCTGTGCATCTTTGGCCTTCGACTTGGGAAGCTGATGTGCACTTATTATATTGAACTTGAATCTTGTTTTTCTTTCAGAAACTAAATTAAAGTCTTCTTCGACTCTCAAAGAGTGCTTGAGAAGTGGGATTCGTAAACCTTTAGGCTTCAAATAATATCCTGATTTATTTGGACCTTCAAACATTGCCTCGTTGATTTGCTGACCAATGTCATACGTCTGCCAGTTGGTAGCAGCCATTTGGACCCCATTTTCCCAATACCTTATGGGAACAAAATTGGATGACATTATTCTCATATTGTGGGGGTAAACCCTCATTAAGAATTTCCTATTATGCTTATCTACGTACCTTTTTTTTTCCTCGTCCTTCAACATTGAGTCTATGACCTTTTCACTTAGAGAAAAGCAATGATTGTACGTTTTAGACTCAGGTAAAGAAAAATTCTTGAATCGAAGCCCTTGAATGTATACAGCCATGTCGCTTAACTCGGAAATAACTGCCCTCCTTTTCTTACGTGGTCTGATAGACATATTCCCATTGCTCGAGTTGTCTTCACTGAAGGAAGTACTATTTGTGGATGTGGAAGTGAGTGAGCCTTGTTCATTGATACCAATACTTTGAAAATGATTCGTCTTTTTAACTTTCAAAAGAATGCGATGTTTGAGTTGCATCGGTGATGGCATACCAGTAACGTTTATTGGCTCTAAAACAAGCAAATCGCCTAGTATTTCCTTTAACTGTTGAACTACCAATTTTTGACACGGGAATGAGCAATTGATTTCTAGACTGAGGATTAGGGGAAAGTCACTTGAAACAAAAGCGTACCGTTTTATGGTGCCAAGAACATTTTTTAACGTGATCCATGAGGTGAAAGCCTTCCCATGACATACTACTGGAACCATGTCATTCGAGAGCTGGTCATTTCCATCCCAGATATCTATTTCGAGGCATCTGCAGCCCTTTTGTAAAGCCTTTACGTACCCTTCAGCCGATGAGGCATCGGCAATTTGTTTTCCCATCAAATAAGTATTGTGAGACGACGATATGTAGTACTCGTTAATCGGATGAGTGAAATATGCATCAGATGGTTCTTCTTTCAATGGTTTTGAGTGCTTGGATAATAGAAATTGATTTAAACATTCACATGACCATAACCCATTTTTCCCAGCAAAGTTTTCGTAGATTCTATGGACAAAATCCATAGGAAGGATATCAGACTGTACGTTTACCAAAAAGTACTTAAAATCCTCTAAAGTCATTCCTGCCTGGTCAGTGATAGATTGCCAAATGAAATCAAGGTCCTTCCTGTGTTTGAGCAAACCTACAAAATCCTTGAATTGTTCGAAATTAACAACTTTCTGATTGTTGTGCACGGTAGAATTGGGTACAGAATCAAACACCTCTTTCAAGTGATTCCTTCCTATGTTCAAATTCAATCTACTTATGTACTTTACAATATCATCAAAGGAGAGAAATTCTTTTTTGGAAGATACTGAGTTGGAAATTGAGTTAGTAGTACTAACCATGATCAACTCTTTTTGCTTCTCGTCCATGTTTTCTACGTCAATGTAGAATTTTGAGCAGAGCTCTCTCCTCAAATTTTGAAGGCCTGTCAAACAGTTGTGGAGCTTTCTGTAGTCGTGTTCAGTGTCGGCTATCAAATGCAATGTCTTCATTTTTTTCTTCGTGTGGTCAAAATATGAAATGCTGATCCATTGGTTCTCTAGTTCTCTTGATATATTTAGCTCGTCCCGGTAAAAACTAGCATCACTTTGATATAGTATTCTACGTATATCATCAATGGAGAACAGGTAACTTTTCGACGTAAAAGGGGTGTGCAGTTGAGCAGACTGTATAAGTTTTTGAATGCTTGATGTTGAAGAATGCGTCAAATTCTTATTTGTCACTTTCCAGGTAAAGACCAAATATTTGGGATCAATTTGCAAAACTATTCTCTTCTTTGACTTCAGTGACACTTTGAGCATACCCAATCCGTCGATAAATATCGATGGTATTCTTACCTTAGGAGTCGAGCCCAACTCTACGGTCGTCAACGATGAATCGTAGCTTCTGCTTACAGATAGAGAAGTACCAGGGGAGATGACCTTCGTTTCATCTGAGTCGCTATCCAGAGATTCGTGTGACTTGCTTCTATCTATGATCCTCTTAAATGAGTTGCCTATAGTTATACCACCGTGATTTTCGTAACCTAATGCTAGCAATTCAATGGGATCAGATTTTCTTCTCCTTCTAATAGCATTGAGCATTGACGAGCTTCCACTACGACTCCTTCCCATGGCATTATTTCCATTGCCTTCCAGGTTCTTACTTGTACTATTCTCTAGGGTTTCTGATGAATCTCCTTGTTCAGTTGAGCCCATAAGAAAAGCAGTCAGCTATGAATACCGATATCGAATTGTATCACTGATTTTTTGCATCGATTTTGCGAAAACTAATTAGAAGCCTTGCCTTGATTGTCTATTTGTGGTCTATATATACAATATACACTATAAGTATACTTCGTCATCAAGCCTGACGTCCATATTTTGCTCATTGAGATATCTTTTGACGTCGTTTACGGTGTATTCTTCTCTGTGAAATAGCCCCGCCCCTAACGCAGCATCAATACCACATTCCATATTAAAAACTTCTTTGAAGTGCTCGGGCTTTCCAGCACCAGAACTAGCTATCACTGGTATTGATACCTTGGATTTCACTTGATTCAAGAGCTCGAGGTTGTAACCCTTGTTAGACCCATCGTGATCAATCGAATTCAATAAAATTTCCCCAGCGCCAAGGTCCTCGCAAGCTAAACAAAGCTCTAAAGCACCGAGTTCATGAGTTTTTCTTCCACCTTGAGATGTAACCTGATAATAACAAAATGTTTCTCCGTTGGGCCCATACATACTTGGGTCAACTATTTTAATTGTTTCCATTGTGGAGTCACGAGGAGAATTCACGTATCTCCTTTTTGGATCAACTGATATCACCACGGCTTGATTCCCAAATGTAGCACTTATTTGTTCAATTGAAGACTTCCCTGTTTTTATCTTGCCATTTTTGTAGTAGTTTTCTGCAATATGGACCGCGTCCGATCCAATACTCACTTTATCTGCACCAGACCTGAAGTACAAATCGGCCACCTTCACAGCAGGTACTAGTTTTCCTGATTCCGGGTCAACCATATCTTTGACACCACCACCCACGGTTAAAGGCACAAAGATTTGTTCTGCTGCTTTCTTTAAAACTTCTAACATTGGTAGATCTTTCAAAGGGGATTCTCTGAATGATGTGATATTCAAAAAAGTCACCTCATCTGCACCCTGATTGTAGTATCTAGTAGCCAATTCTACTGGCTTACCAAGGTTCCTGACAGATCCAACATCATTGGATTCTCTTACGTTATATTGATCTCCTTTAGTCACCACCAAATCTCCTTGGTCATTAGTTCTAACATCCAAGCAAGCTATAATTCTTCTCGTTAAGCCACTGAATGACCTCTCCGCGTGGCGGCCACCTTGAAAGTCCTTTTCACTGATAGTATCTGACACGTCACCACGTAAAAAGGCCTTTAATACTTTAATACCAGCAATACCAGACTTCTCAGGATGGAATTGAGTAGCGAAGAAGTTCTTGTAGGATAAAGCAGCAATAAACTCCTCGGACCCGTAGCTAGCAAATGCAAAGTTCCAGCCATTATTTTGGTATTCCCTTATTAAAGAAGATTCTGCCTCAGTTATCACTGCTGCGTAAGAATGAACAAAGTAGTATTTGTTATTCATGTTGATACCAAAAAATGATTGATCTTTTCTAAGCCCTTTGTTTTTAACTACAATTTTTTCAACAGAGTTCCAACCAATTTGTGGCACTGGCTTTAGCATTTTACGATCCGTGAACACAGGATCTTTAGTATTAAATCTCTTCAACTTTAATTGGATGTACCCGAGACCTTTATACTTCAGACCCTCACTTTCTTCGCTGTCTTCGAAGAAAGTCTGCAATCCCACACAAACACCCATCAATGACCCACCCCTTTCTATGTACTCGTTGATAGGGTCAATTAAATTTCTATCATGGAGCTGCTTCACGAAGTGAGCGAAGTTTCCAACTCCGGGAAAGACAAGCTTTTTGATTTCAGACTTGAACCGCTTGAATTCTTCAGCATTGTGGATCAATTGGACATCGTAGTCCCCAGCTTTCTTTATGGCATTTATAATAGATTGTAAGTTGCCGCTGTTAACATCAATTACAAAAACCTTCATCGATTGTTAGAATTTTTATGAGTCAGAAGTGCGAATCTATTAAACACATACATTATTACATAGCACAAAACTCAAGCCTTTTTAGCTTGAATGTGAAAAAAGAAATGAATATCACTGGTTTCCTTACCAAGACTAGCTTCAAAATCTCTGCAAAATTCATTAGTTCTACCAATCATTTCTGCAATATGTAACCCAATATCTTCGGCGAGAAATCTCGTGATCTCTGCTGAGCTGTTTAAAAGCACTGTGGAGTACTTGACGTTGCCTTCTCCGAAAAGATCAAGAACACTATGAAGGAGTGTTTCGGCAAAATTAGGAATTATATCATAGTACTGAGATAAATCTAAACCCGTAGTTTTCGTAAATCTAGGAAATTTTGTGTAAGAATCGTTAGGATCGATGGTGCCTGCACCCAGTAATATAATGGGCATATCCAATACCCCACCGGACTTCAAAATTCTATGAAATTCGCTTAATATGGTTTGGTAATTTGAGTTAGTCAATTGAAAAAGAAGGTCCCTACTCTGAATCATGTCCAATTGGACATCACTGATGCTTGCAAGTGCCCCTGTAAAAAATGAGAAATTCCTTGGTTTGTGTAAGTTACCATACGTAGCTTGGTCGGACGATATACTTGCAGCTTCACTGCTTGATTTCTGAATTTCAACTAGCTCGGAATCTGATTTGCTTCTGTATTGATCAAAATTTTCAAAGCTTAACTGGTCAAAGTATTTCTTGGTAGCTGTATCCATTTTGTTGAAGCAGAATTTTGTAGTTCCTTTTTCATGTCTCATATATGCCTCCTTGTCGGTGACTAGAAACGGATCTTCATTGAAGACATTTGCCTCTAACACCATGGCGAAGGGCACTGTTGTAGACAAGTACCATGAGTATTGTGAGCTGAAATATGAGTTATATATCATAATCGTGGGAATCTCTCTCTTTTCGAATGTATTCTCTATGGGCTTCATCAGTTTGTTGAACACTTGAGATAACAACTTGGGTTCTATCAAAGAATTGTTGCTGAGCTTAGTCAAGATGTTTATGTGGTATTTCTCTAGTAAAATATAGTCATACGATACTTTAGTGATCAACTGCAATAATAATGCAACAGCGCTATTTGTATCGGTAGCATCATCCCCTGTATCTTCTCTCTTGAATTTATGCAACGATTTGCTGACTTGAACCAACATCTTTTTGAACTTCTGATGCATTACCAGAATATCATCTAAATGCTCCGATGGCGTGGTCAAGATTTTTGAGGGGAGGTTCAATAAGTACCGAATATAATTCGTGAAGTTAATTTGCACCAACTCTTCACATGAGAAAATTTCAGTTCTTTGGCCGTATTTGACATAGTGGCTCCGTACTAACTCTCTTAAGAACGTTCTCATCTCAAGCAAGTTATAAGCTAATGCCCCTTCAAAGTCTCTGATATCATTCCCGTTGAGTGTTTCGTCTGAAATAGCCTTGGAGAATGCACTGTGTCTGAGTATGAATTTGGATATCGAATTATATCTTATGTTGGCAAAATTTATTGGATCGTTGCTATGTTGGCCACTTAAAATATCCAAGAAGTTATTATAACGAAAAATTTGGAAAGCCGGTGAATAAATGTTTGCTGACATCTTTTGGAAACTGTTCATAACACTCAAATCCTTAATGAAAACGAACTCGGGGAACGCTTCTGTATACGTCATGGAATAACTTGGTTTAAAAATCTTCGAGCTCTTTTCAGACTCTGAGTCATTGCTGGACGAGTTTGTAGAATTTCCACTGGACGAATTCATCGGTATCGTAGTTGAAGTATTCAACGGAGAGCCAGAAAAGTTTGTTGACATCTTGGGTCTCACGACATCCTTAGCTGAAGTGCTACTTCCGGTATGAGCTGAAGATAACGAGCTGTTTCTTCTATACCTCTGTCTCGGTATCGATGATGTAGTAGATGCAGAATTTCTTCTTATTTCCAGAAATGTTGTCAATTGCTCCACTTGTTCGTTGTTTCCCATTTTCATACCTTCACTATATGAATGCGTGGGCGACTGGCAGTAGGGAGGTTGTAATATACTATCATCCTGTGAAACGGGAGGCCTAAACGACCCAGTTGACTTTGAGTGCTTCACCCCTGAATCCTTCTCGATACCGCCTTGACTTGCATCCTCTTGTTTGATATCGAGGTGCTCTTCGTGAATACTCGCTGTCCTTAATGAGGCGCTGGTAGAGCTACCAGGAGAAGACCCTACTTTAGTGTTATCTTTGCGTTCATGTTTCTTTTTCTTTTTCTTCTTATCTTTGTCTGAATCTGGTTTCTTGTCGCCTTTCTTAAGTTTCTGTTGAGTCTGGAATGACACCGATGGAACTATGTAAAAACTCATTATACAAAAACAAAATAGACGAGATTTTTTCGGATGCGAGTAAGGAGTAAATAGGTGTTAAATGCTTACCACCTCCATAGAAGGCATTCTCATATTTTTATAGGGATGAGAGTGTCCTTAGGCATTTATAACAGTGCTTTATCAAAAGCTCTACCACTTCAAAATCGATATCAATTGGGCCAATACAATCATTCACAAAAAAAAAAAGATTTACGATCTTAACATGCATGAACGGGTGCGTATAGTTTCCTACAAAAAAATTTCGGATTAACTAACAGTAAAATCTAAGATATAGGTGTAATATCTTCAGCATCTGTGTATTTGATACTAGCCAAAGAAATTTTTCTATCCTCAAGATTATAAACGACGTAGGCATGTCTTAAAAAGCTATCACCTAAAGTGTTGATCAGTGGATGAGTATTGATTGCTAATCCACAATCTCCGGTCTTGACACCTTGATTGTTTACTAAAGGAACTGACCATGAATCACTTGGAATCAATAAGTCAAGACCATTCAAATGGAAAGTAAAATCTGGGACGTTCTTGCAGCCTGGAAATATGTATCCACCATTGCCATCACTCTGGGCGCCTGTGGCAGCAGCAACTTGAGCTAATAAGTTAGGAGTTAAGAATGTGTATGTAGCACCAGAATCTAAAGTAAAATGAGTGTTAAGGGCAACGTCTTTACCGTTAATCGTAACGCCGTTTATATTAACGTCCAACCTGTTAGGACTTGCAACATCAAATTCGACTAGATCACCTGTGTATTTTGCATGGTCAATACCCCCGAATAGGATGGTACCTGTAGTTCCATCTGGACTACCTAAATATAATGAGTAAGCCACTTTATTTATGAAACCTCCCTTTTTCAACGCAACCGGAAAATTATCATATTGAGGTTCAGTAAACTCTAAGTCAACCAATCCAACACCCAAATATCCACGCGTAAGATGGTTAGTAGCATTAGCATCACCGAACTGGAAATTTTCCACAGTAGGGCCATTTTCTCCTAAAGATACGGCATCTTGAGCCCAAATTCCTGTAGCACTCGTATGATCTAAAAATGCAACACCCATGGGAAGACCAGTGTTTTTGAAGGAGGTAGATTGTGATGAGTCAAAAGTTCCATATTGGCCTTCGACTCCTGATTCAGAATCAATGACCCATAGATTGGAAGATCCAGTATCGATTGCGACACCGATACTTTGCTTGTTGCTGCCAAATAATAAATTACAAATATAATCAACCCTTTTATTTGTCAAAGGAAGCGATGGGGTATCTCTTGCTTCAATACCAGTTTCCAGGATATTATTATTAGTAGTAACCTTTTGAACATCAAATTCTAATTTAAAGAAACCAGATGATCTTTTTTCCATTGGAGGAATATTTACAGCATTAATAGCAGTCGAAAGAACGAGGATGGTGAAAGCTTTGCAACCTAACATTGTTGTCAGACCAACTAAATTTGAGTGACCTTAAGTACTTTCTTTGGATTAAGTTTGAAATTAAACTTTATGAGGTACATGCCTGTCGTCATATCTAATTCAATTTCACTCATTTGATCAAATACTGAGACGCTAAGTATTAAAATTTAATACATTTTAAAGTTTTACTGTAACCTAATCCATTCAATCGATATATCGATGTAACATCAGTATATAAACTTAAATTTAGCAAAATAAGGTTTTATAGAGGTCCCTTATTGAAATCTCTGCCTTGTAGCTTAGGAACTAACCTAATTTAAAACTCAAAGTATTACCAAATAGTGCAAAAGATCCGCGTGAAATCATTTAAACTATTATTTTGCAGCACACAAGCTGAAATTGAAGTTTTAACTTTAGTTAGGTTTGAGAGCCATAGACAATTTGACATAGCTTTTTCATTCCCAACACTATCTATTCACCCCTTTTGCATTTGAATCATGGCTGCAATGTAAAGTTTATCACTACTACATGCTAATCATACTCACATCATGCAATTGTGCCACATAGAATGTTCATCTCCTTCCATCACTCTTTACTCACCCCAAATTAACAGCAGACGTGTGGCCCAATACTACTTTTAAATATATAAAGCGAGTAAATATAACTGGTTCAATAATATATTATAATAGATCTTACCCAGATTTAAGATTTTATTACTGAAAACATACATGCATACTGAACGCCCGTTTCAATCTATATAACTTTTAGGACTGATATCCCATTTCATCAGGATTAAATTGGTAGCCATAGGTCAGATCTGCCTTCTTGGGCTCCCATCTTTGTAATGAAGACCATGTAGCACTGTTTAAATTAATGGATTTTCTATATTACTATATCAAAGATACAGGTTATGATATTGCTTCGCGTACCCATGAATGAAGCTACTTCGAACGTTGTGGTCATTGTATACACCAACCATGAGTGCTTGATAAGGCGGAAACATTTCTGCCATATTCGCTAATACAGAGAGTGTGAAACAACATTGTCTTACCACATCGGCCCTTACGCCATCTCCTGCCTTTTATGTGCCAAGTGAGTCTGATGTGCATCTATAGCTCATTTCCTATTTACTATCCCACTCCTCGATCCTATTCTACCCAAACAGCTGTTCACTGTATTAATTCCTATTATGCTTCCTTAAGAAATATCAAACTCATCAATGTAAATAAACCATCCAAAAAATATGTCGACAGCTTCTAGTTAACAATAAAATAGCCTATTTGCACAAACGATACCCCTTCTCTTTCAGAGATACTGGAAACTCAGTAGTAGATCAAAAATGTTCCTATGTATAAGATTTTTGTATACTCTCTTTCTGAAAGAGAGGATCATATTGCATCTTAAACCAAGTGATTTGAATATCAATTCTCGTGTTAATTGTATATCGGTGCAGTACGTGGTTAATCATAGCGATTTACTAGAATCATTTGACGTCTAAGACAGTGATGAACCGTATAAACAACGAGAGATCTTTACGTCGCCATATCCTACTTACATTGAATCTTTTGTATTCTTCTTACACTACTACGTCAGAACTGGCAATAAAGTTAAGACATAGTCGTCACCCTTCTATACTCCCTACTTTGCTTGTAGTCCCTAATTGGACTCCCAAAATGGGGTTATTTCCGAATGTGGGGTCAATTAATTGTTCATGTTGCTATGGCACAGTCGTTCAATTGAATTTGCATCCAGTACATTGATTCTTTAAGTCAGGACATTCTCGCTGCCTTACCTGACACGATGAAAGAGAATACACAACACGTATCAAGAATGAATTTTCCACTTCTACAATAGGGATTGGTTGGATTTTTAACTACAATTGAGAGAAGTGGGTGTTTATCGAGCAAGCGAGCTTCGCTGACGCCAAGACATTCGATTTTATCCGAACTTATGTTACATTCTTTTCCATCCGCTAAATTTAGCAGCTCCATTCTATTTTATTTTTTTAATTCCATTTAAATCCAAATGGCCAAGCTGTTCATGAACCATTACTGGAAGCCTGTTTCTATTGCTGTCTGTGTCATGCGAAAGTGTCAAGAGATTGATTCAAAATTTCGCTGTTTTTTATTACCCCACAAAATTACAAAATTGACGCACGGCATTCCTATTGTATGCATTTGGTGAAATTCGAAAAGCTGACGAATGATAAGATTTCCCCATGTTTACTAAAATCTTGAGCTTCGAGGAGGTATAAGTACTGCCCGAGTACCAACCTTTCAACAATTTTATTATGGGGTTAGAGGATTCGAAATTATTGGCTAAATATATAAACTTTGGGGAAAAAAAAGCTGGTTCTACTTCTGTAGGTATCCTAGTGGGTATATTCGCCGCTTTTGGTGGCATTCTTTTTGGATATGATACTGGGACAATTTCGGGAATATTAGCAATGAAATACGTTCTTAATAGGTTCCCTGAAGATTTGAAGCCATTGAGTGAGTTCAGCAGTAGCGAGAAATCCTTGATTGTTTCTATTTTATCTGTTGGTACCTTCTTTGGTTCCTTAGGTGCTCCATTATTTTCTGATACTATCGGAAGGAAATATACTTTGATTATAGCAACTTTAATTGTTTTCAACTTGGGTATCATCTTACAAACGGCTGCAACAGATATTGCACTATTATGTGCAGGAAGGGCCATTGCGGGCTTAGGAGTCGGATTGGTTAGTGCTGTGGTACCATTGTACATTTCTGAAACAACACCCAAGTGGATCAGAGGTGCTATAGTTTCGTTATATCAATGGGCTATCACCATTGGGTTATTATTGGCTGCATGTGTAAACCAAGGGACACATAACAGGGACGACTCTGGATCTTACAGAATCCCCATCGCCATTCAATTCTTATGGTCCTTGATCCTAGGTGTAGGTATGTTTTTTCTTCCAGAGACACCTAGGTTTTATATTTCTAAGTTCAAAGATCAAAAAGCTAAGAACTCATTGAAGTACTTAAGAAAATTACCAGTGGATCACCCTGACTTGGTGGATGAATACGAGGATATGAAAGCAGCTTTCGAATACGAAAGACAAGTAGGTGGTAGCGGTTGGTTAGAGGTGTTCAGTAAATCCAACCAACAATTGAAAAGATTGATCACTGGTGTTTTTTTACAAGCTTTCCAGCAATTGACTGGAGTCAACTTTATTTTTTACTATGGTACTACATTCTTCAAAGATTCGGGTATAAAAAATGAGTTTTTGATATCTTTAGCAACAAACATAGTTAATGTTGGAATGACAATTCCAGGTGTAATTTTGATTGAAGTTTTAGGAAGAAGAAAGCTTTTGTTAGGAGGTGCTGCAATCATGTCGGGATCCCAGTTGATAATTGCAATTGTTGGTGTTGCTTCTCTGAGTGAATCAGCCAACAAGGTCTTAGTAGCCTTCTCATGCATTTTTATTGCTACTTTTGCTGCATCTTGGGGCCCAACATGTTGGGCAGTAATTGGTGAGATTTTCCCCTTGACAACAAGAGCTAAATCGGTATCAATCTCAACAGCTTCTAACTGGTTGTGGAATTGGGCTATTGCTTATGCAACACCTTATTTGGTAGATAGTGGACCTGGAAATGCAAATTTACAGTCCAAGGTTTTTTTCATATGGGGAGGATGTAATTTCCTTTGTGGCATATTCACCTGGTTTTATGTGTACGAAACAAAAGGATTAACTTTAGAGCAAATCGATGAGATGTATAGCAAAGTTCCACACGCCTGGAAATCAGCTTCGTTTGTTCCCTCAGAGCACGCTTTTAGGGGTGAGATTGCAAACTCACCACCAAGTGAGACCAAGAACGAAGGACTTTCTGAGATCGAGTCTGTTTGAGTATAATCAATACACCTAAATATTAATGTATGACTTATTTTATTTTGATATCATCAGCTAATAAGGATTTCAAAGTAACATGACATCTCTAAGTACATAAAAACAAGGACGCCGCTTATAGCTTTTGAGGCCAGCGCAAGGTTGGAAACAGCGGACACAAATGTTGAGTACTTCTACCTTCGAAAGCGGCTGATGTCATCATCTATAATAATTTATGCAACATTTAACATATTGGTTTTTACGTAATATTCACAAAAATAGATTATTGAAACAACTTAACAACTGTTGCGTGGTTTTATGAATTTCCGAAGACCTGATCGCCACGTTACGATACAGTAGAGATTCGAGGCACATGTATCATGACTGGTAGTATTAGCTACAACTAATTTTTTTGTGGATAGTTGTCATCGATTAACTTGTGTTCAATTGATATCGAAGCCACTTCCGAAGCGTTGCTCACTAATGTGTTCGTGAGAGAATATTGTAACTTGTTAATTGAATTCAGGAAACTTGGGGACAGACATGTTATATGCTATCAACTATACAGATTGCACTAGCTTTTAGTTACTTAGAGAAAATGATTAAGATGTTTTCTCTCTTCTTACAGTTCTCTCTCGCAATGCCCTATAACCATTACAGATGGAACTATTTCATGTTTGACCTTCAAAGGAACTGTTAATCATATTACCGTAGTTTCATCTTCTAAATTTCTTTTTCGGGATTAGATAACCAATCGGGGATATACTGACGTTTCATCTTCATTTAGAACGATGCAAGGTGAACTCTAGTGTTGTATTGTAGGCAAGGCAAATGTGACACAAGTTCATTCTACAACATGTATAGGAAGAATTGAGGTAAGATTCAACCAATAGCTTTAATAGTACATAAGGCTTATCTGATTAATAGATTTGTAGAGTACATGTGCTACAACCAAATCAGCTCCGCCAGGTGACTCTCATGTGAAAGCTAGTTGAATATGCACTACTGGCTTTGTGTCTTGTACAGCTCACATAGCCTTTTATTATTAATAAGAGCTAATCCACTTTCATGCATGAGAGAATTTAATTCTGATAAATACCAGAGAAGCCAAGTTGTTATATTAGGTTTTCACCCAAGTAATTAATTATGTCTACGCCCTACAAACCAGCTTATCTTGACTAAAGAGTTAATGATCCAACTTTACAAGAATGTTGATTCGTCCTTGCAGGTTATAAGCGTATTTAGCGATTCACGGTTCGTTCAATTAGACTCTTTAGCATATTTTCTTGCTTAGAGAGAGCTCATATTACGTTATATTCTGATGGTACTCGTACTACACCATTCATTCATTATCATGCATACAAGTTTCCTGATAAATATAAAGGATCAACCGCTTATGTGGTTTAGATAGTGCTATTGGTGTTGATGGTTATACCAACCGTGTTGAGGCGTATCCCATGAAATCCAAATCCGACGCTGTTTCACTTTTGATTGATTTGATTAAGCGGTCGGAGAACGAGTTAGACTTGAAAGTGTCTGCTGTAAGTTCGGATAATGGTGAATTAGTTTTCAAGGTGTTTACTACTTTGGCATCTTCGAAAGGTGTTAGACATAATTTAACTGTGCCGTACACGTCCCATCAAAATGATAAAGCGGAACGTTATATTAGAACATTGAAAGCTATGACAAGATGTTTACTTAAACAGCCCAATTTACCAGTTAGTTTTTGGCCTTATGCAATTAAGTATTCGGCGTATATTCATAATCGTCTTCCGAATAAAGGAATTAAGTGCAAAATTCCTCAGGCTGAGTGGTATGGAAAGCCTCTAACTTTGTCAGATTTTCATCCATTTGGTTGCCTTCGTTTTGATAAGATCCCCTACCAAACACAACTGAGTAAATTTGAAGAACGGGCAATTAAAAGTATTTTCTCAGGGGTTTCCGATCGTAATCATGGTTATCTTCTTTTAGATATAGGACGGTTTTCTATTTTGTGGCTAAGGATGTTATTTTCCATGATATTACATTTCCAGAATTGAGTGTTGGTAAGCAATCGGTTCAGAGTGTCGCTCAGATGCCAGCTGGAACATCCGGAACCGACCTGACCAATACACTATCAGAGGGAGCAGTTTTAGATATGCCACAGTTTACTGAAGATTGGGAATTTTCCTGATACCCTTGATGGAGGTGAAATCCAGGATTTACGTGAATCTGTCCCGTCTGAAAACAATAGGTTAGTGGAATCGCCTTTTAGTAATGTTTCAAGTTTCCCCGCAGATACTCCTGCTAGTTTGAGAGGGAGTAACGTTGACATCGACGATATGTCTGCTGACGAGCAAACTAGAGTCGTATCACGTTTAGAGGCAAGTTTAGATTCCCTGTTGAATCAGAAACCTGCTAGTAAGAAAAGACGGGTGAATAAAACTGATTATAGTAAACTTGAAGAGATAAGTGAGTTGGACAGTCTTGAAGGTAGCGAGCATGAGTTCAATATGAACGAGATGGCTTTCCTGGCAAATATTGAAAACAATATTCTCAGACATATGAAGGAGCCATTGCAAATCCGCAGAGTAGTTTTTGGAGAGATGCTATGCTAGAAGAAATGAGAGAACAAATGGAGCGAGATTGTTGGGATTTGGTTGAAAGACCCTCCCAATGTGAAGGTTATTCCTAATTCGTGGGTATTCACAAAGGAATCTCCGACGAGGTCCAAATCCAGACTTGTAGCTGGTGGACATCGTCAACGCTTTGGTTTCCATTATGAAGAAACTTATTCTCCAGTTGTTAGATTAGAGAGTGTGAAACTCATTTTTGTGTTGGCTGGCATAAATAAATGTAAGGTTCATCAACTAGATATTACTACTGCTTTCCTTTATGGAGACATAGATAAAGAGATGGAGACATAGATAAAGAAATTTATATGCAACAACCGAAAGGTTTTATTGATGAACGAAATCCAAACTACGTGTGCAAATTAAAACGTTCAATATATAGTTTGAAACAGAGCCCTTTGTCTTTTGATAAATTCTTGGTGGAGTTTCTCAAGCAGATTGGTTTCAATAGGCTTGATAAAGATCCAGGTTTATTTACTGATGGCGCTACCATCTTGGGTGTTTATGTTGATGATATTATTATTATTTCTAAGGAAGAGCAATTTGTTGAAAACTTTAAAAGGAAATTCAAATCAAAGTTTAAGACCAAGGATTTAGGACAGTGCAAAAGGTTCTTAGGAATGGATGTAGTTCAATATGATAACTATCATATACAAGTGTCAATGCGGAATTACATTGATCATCTCCATAATGTTAGTGGTTTTTCAGAAACCAAACCGCCTCCGTTCCTGCGTCAACGAAACTTGTTTTTCCAGCAGATGCGAAACCAACCGATGCTACTGTTTATCGTTCGGTAGTGGGCAAGCTAATATTCGCTGCTGGTGCTGCAAGGCCAGATATTAGTTTCATAATGGGAGTGCTTTCCAGCTTTAATCAATCACCTAATGACGATAATTTTTCCGCAGTCAATTTCGCCTTACGATATCTAAAGAAAACTGTTGATATAGGATTATATTTTTTAATGGTGATCCAGAATTTCAAGTCTTCACAGATCGTGATTTTGGAGGAGAAACTACAACTAGAAAGAGATTCGGAGGGAGTCTAATTCTTTACAAATCAAAGAGACAATCAATCATCGCTTTGAATACAGCACAGGCTGAGGATTATGCTGCCTCTGATGCTTGCAAATAAACCAGTTGGATACTCAATATTCTATATGAGTTGAGAATCCAAATTTCAAAACCAATTAATATATGGTGTGATAACAATGCTGCTAGGATAACTGCTGCGTCTGAACTGGTTTCAGAGGCTACCGAGCACATGCAGATTCGTATCAGCTGCTTAAGGGAGTTATCAACACTAAGGGTCGTGCAATTGAAATACATCAGTACAAAAGTTCAAGTTGCAGATTTTTTCACTAAATCGTTGGCTCCAAATCAATTGAATATTCTTCCACAATTAGATGGTATCAAGTAACCATCTAGAACTTTGCTATGGTTCAGAGGGAGTGTTAAAGCTAATTGAATACGCAGTATGACTTATGTCATGTGCAGCTCACATAACCCTTGATTGCTATCAGGAGAGATAACACACTATTAATTAATTAAGTCTTTAACTAACTTTGATAATAATTACCTGAGACGCTAATTAGTTTTTCACCCAAGTAATTAAGTATGTCTTTCTTGAGAGGCTACTTCAATTTGTCTATCAGTAAATTCAGGTAACTCGTGTACGGACATGTTTTATGTTATTAACTATACAAGTTACAGTATATTCTAGTTCATTAGAGAAAATATCCAAAGTATTTTCTCTTATACTTCTTACTGCTTAGTAATATGACCCACATGGATATCAACGTGGATACCAATATAGGGGGCGATAAACCCTATTAGGAATTGACGACCACCAGGAATACCCTTCTTCATTGTTAATGAAGTTATATCAGCCTACTACTTGATCTTGAGGGATTAATAGCCAATAGCAGAATAGAACAACACAATGCAACCTCTAGTATCATACGATGGACACGGCAAGGTCACACAACCTTATTGTTCAACAGAATGTTGATTAGTCCTTACAATTTCTTACCTTCTTGAATTTTCCCTAAAGTTCAGGTTGTAAGACAAAACAAAATTATTTCAACATGGGTCCCTTCTTCTTGCAAGGAGTACAAATTGGAACAGAAGCAACTAACTCGCTAGACAGTTTCACGGAAACATCCAGGGATGCATGTTTAACAAAAGCCTCGTAAGTCGAATAATCGAAAGTGGTAGGATCAGCCAACTTTGGTTTCATCTCTTTATAGACTCTGCCATCTTCAAAGCGTTTCAAATCTTGAGAGGCTACTTCAATTTGTCTATCAGTAAATTCAGGTAACTCGTATAGGACATATTTTATGTTATTAGCTATACAAGTACAGTATATTCTAGTAGGTTATAGAAAATGCTTTGGACGTTTTCTCTATACTTATACTTCTTACTGCTTAGTAATATATAAACCACATGGATATCAACCTGGATACCAATACAGGAGGCGGTGAACCCTATTAGGAATTGACTTACTCCTATTCATTGTTAACGAAGTTATACCAAGACTACTGCCTGATATAGAGGGATTAATAGCCAATAGCAGAGTAGAACAACACAATGCAACCTCTAGTATCATACGATGGACACGGCAAGGTCACACAACCTCATTGTTCAACACTAATGACCTAAAGAATCGAACTGAGGAAGAGAACCAATAATTGGAACGAGCTCTCAGGAACTTCCAATTAAGATCGGTGAATGTGTTCAACAATGAGATCCATCATATGATCCACAGGTTGCCTTCACATCGTTCTATCTAATTTTGAATCATTGGTATTCTGCTATAAGATCAGATGGTAACAGTTGGATGACTGATCCAATAATGAATTGGGTCAACACAAGCAGCAGCTATCAACCGACCCTTGTGCATCCTGTGCTGACAATATAGCTTAGTATGAAGTGTCACTAAAGAGGAAGTATTCAGGATGTTTTCCCAAACATATTCGCTAGATAACCAGAATATATTGTAAGGAACATAGTTGAGTTCACTGATACACAGATTGAGTAGTATCTCAAGAGAATAGGTTTCTCAAGAGACTGATTTCTAAAATTGGGATGACTCCTTAGATATCCGAGAAGGGAGGATCTCCTGTTCTGCCAACACGGAAGTGGTTCCAATTGTTGAACAATGAGGTTGTGTGACCTTGGCGTGTCTATCGTATGATGCTAAAGGTTGCATCGTGTTGTTCTACCCAATCTTCAATAAGAAGTTTAAGTACAGAGAAAATACTTTGAATATTTTCTCTAATAAACTAGAATATAGGCCTCTCAAGGCCGACAAATAATATTTGTACCACACGTAGTAGCTTTGGAAATATGTGGAAAAGAGGCTTATCAGTGAATTCAGATAACTTGTAGACGAACATGCTTTATGCTATTAACTAGAGACGTTGTGTTGAGACGAATCGACATTCTTGTTATGTTGGATCATTGACTCCTTTGTCAAGATAAGCTGGTCTGTAGAGACATATTTAATCAATTGGGCGAAAAACTAACAACGTGGCTTCTCTAGTATTTACTATGGTTAATACAATTATAGAGAACAAGTGTAGCCCTTTATAACCATTCAACATGAGGATGTTGTTGTTCTGCATGTAAAATACAGTTAACACTGTTACGAGTCACAGTGTATTCTAGTTAGCGAAGAAAACACTTGGGAGATTTTCTCTAAACTTGTTACTTTCTGTATGAGGTTAACGACAAAGATATACTGTCTGATGTGTTGAACAATGAGGTTTGTGACCTTGCCGTGTCCATCGTATGATACTAGAGGTTGCATCGTGTTGTTCTACCAAATCTGGATAATAGGTATTCTGCTATTAGTTACCTTGAAGATCAGGTGGTAGTAGCCGAGAAATACAGTTGTTAGTTACTTCCTTATAGAGTTCACCAACACCTGTATTGGTACTAGTGTTAATATCAATGTGGGTTATAATACTAAGCAGTAAGAGGCATAAATACAGAGAAGATATCCATAGTATTTTCTTCAACTTACTAAAATATATTGCAACTAGTATAGTTAATAACATAAGACAAGCCTTTACTTGAGTTACCCGAATTTACTGATAGGCAAATTGAAATTGCCTCTCAAGGTTATGAATTTGCTTCGGTTGCGTTAAAGCAGTGTCTGGCTAATATACTACACCTAAGAATGTTATATTTGAAGTTATCCCGACGATTCACAATTAGGGTCTTGTGTCATTTAATATTACAGGTACTGCTTCAAAAGTGGCATGGCTGATGGAGGTGTGAGGGAGATGATGGATGTTGAAAAATGGATCTTTCTTGCACAAAACATATTCGTCTAATGAACTTCACCAGATAATGCGTAGCATTACTGTCTTTTCATGACAGTGCTGGAAAATACTGGGAATTTCTTTCATAATTGGAGAGGCAGAATCATGATATTCTTATATAGGTGTGTTCCTTGCAACTATAATTAGAATATTTATCACCAGACATGAAGCATTCAAATGTGTTCTAGTACGGTGTCTCCTATGTGTTCTTGTTGAAAGTGTTGAACAATAAGGTTGTGTGACCTTGCCGTGTCCATCGTATGATACTAGAGGTTTGTGTTGTTCTACTCTGCTATTGGCTATTAATCCCTCAATATCAGGCGGTAGTCTTGGTTTAATTTCACTAACAATGAAGAGGGGTATTCTTGGTGGTAGACACTTCCTCTTGAGGTTCACCGCCTCCTGTATTGGTATCCAGGTTGATATCCATGTGGTTTATATATTACTAAGCAGTAAGAAGTATAAGTATAGAGAAAACGTCCAAAGCATTTTCTATAACCTACTAGAATATACTGTACTTGTATAGCTAATAACATAAAATATGTCCTATACGAGTTACCTGAATTTACTGATAGACAAATTGAAGTAGCCTCTCAAGATATTGGCCTCCTATTAATAATAAAGGGTTCTGTGATCTGCACACGACGTGAAGTCAATACTGCATATCAATTAGCTCTAACACTTGTGGTGTTGAGAGGCTACTATTTCTATACCCGTAACTTCATTTAACTTGTAGACGGAAATTATCTATGTTATTAGTTTCACGAGTCACACGACATTCTAATTAATTAGAGAAAATACTTACTTAGCATATTCCCTCTCTACTTACACCTCTTACTGCTTAGTAATGTAATATCGTCAGAATTAGTACAGGTAAAGTTGATCGTATTAAAAAGTAATTGCTGCCTTTATTAACCCTAAAGGTTTTGATATCTCATTGATCTGTCGTCTCTACAGGCAATTTTGGGAAGGATATTACCCCTATCATAATGTTGAGATTTCGCTGCTTCTCGTCTCAACACCCTGTTGAACATTTAGGATATTAGCAGTTGAACAAAACCCAACTCCAGCTGAAATTTCTTAATACAAAGTGGTATTGGTTCAGGTGAATTTGATTTTTACAGTCGATTCTTATACTCAAAAGAATTATTTAAAGACCAGATTGTTTTAAATCATTACCAGCAGGTCACATAAAATGGTTCCAAGAGTTCGATAAAGATCAAACTGGTTATTTTTGTGTAGTTCAATTAAGGTATACCTCAACCTCAAGTCGTGAAGAAGTATCTGATAGCAAAGTTGACGATTTATCAGAAGGTGTTAATGTCGCAAATGGTAATGTTGGCTTTGTAAAACTTCTCAAATCTATCCAAGATCATTAATTCATATAATTGGAAACGTGTGCTGTAGTCGTTGATATGTTAAATATATAACAAATATCTATTATTATATGACTCGCAAACTCCAGTTTTAATCATTTTTTATCACGAATTTGACAAATGAAATTGAAACTATTGATATACAAAAATTGAACGGTTCCATTTATTTCCAGAGGTGTATCAGAGGGAACTCTGACAGGTATTCTAGGAAATCATGAATCGAAATACATTATGCAAGATACAGCAGTTTTTAGCCAAATTTAATATCTGTGGATACGTGGCTGCAAAGATCTATGCTAACTGAGTGATTTCGTTTTGTGAGCTGATATCATTCAATTCGGAAAATTCACAGGGGGTTCCGCTTTGCTGTTAGTTGGAATCAGTTATAGTGTTTGATAGTTTGAGTTCAACCTTCTAACTTTCTACGTCACCGGAATATTAGGTTATAGACCAAGCAATCCTCACTATCATTTTGGCAAATTGATAAAACGTCTGTTCAAAGGACTACCATATTCCTACCTGTTAGCAACATCCTAGAGTAAGTGACTGTTTCCTTCTTGTGAAATTCGCATTTACTCTTCTCTTCTTAAAATTACTTTAGTGAGCTTTACATCCACAATTTCTATACGTGGCATAATTTGTGACTTGTTCTCCTTAGCACAGAGCCAGTAAGTAGTAACTATTATAGCATCAGAAAAGAGGGTTTGTTTCTTGGTTCCGACTCGAATTGCGGGTAACAAATATGCCACGGCTAGATAAAAAGAAAAACAGATCCTTGATCCATTACGACTGTCCCAAATATTCTCTTTCGGATCTTACAGTTCATTGAAAGTTTGTACGGTTTGTCACATTGGGGTCTCACATAATTTCTTTTTGTCTTTGAGATCGACAAAAGATCATCACTTGAAGTATGCAGGAACCAAATAGTACTTAGTACCCAATGACTGATATTCACTCAAACTTAGTTAGTGCATGTTAGCTCTTCCCGATTGTGATGAAAGATGAAACTTTTCAATGTACCAGTGTTATCTCATAAAACGGTAAACCGACTCTACTATAGGTTAGGTATATATGTTCGTTGTACTTGCATTAAAACAGTGTTTATAAAAATAGGATACTGATATCCAAAATTGATGAGTAAAGAGTCCAACAGAGAAATTAATAGGACCTAGTGCTACTAGGGATTGTAGAATATGTAACTTTGCTTCAATAGACTCATACATAAATTATTAATGCATAGTCATAGAGGGTAGCACATTCTGTCCGGTAGAGAAAGGGAGTTGTCAAAATCGAACTTCTGGTACCCAGAGACAAAATTTATCAAGACTACTGGATAACAACACCATTATTGTATTAATAGAGCCATAACCAAATTGCAAAAGCATGGTATGTGGTGATCTTTTGGTCCAAGGGTACTTCTCAGTGCTCATTTCAAGAGTTGCACTTAACAAGGTTGTATTAAGCGGCTCATTCTATGTGTTTTAGCTGGAGAGAAGACGGGTGTCGTAAAGCTGTGAAAAGCAGATCTCAATCCCCTTTGTTATTCCTTTCATCTAAAAGACCTCGCCATATTTGTGTCATAATTTGGAGGTTTTAGGAACTTCACTTATAGGACTAAACAAGATAATTTGAAAAGCAAGTTTTAACTATTTTGGGGATACATTGAAACCCAGAAAGTGAGAGGAGTAAGAGAACTAAAGTAACGTTCATTGCGCAATGGTGTAGGGTGTTATATCCTTTCGAATTGTATTGATAAGTTTAGTCAAACATCGTCACATCTTTTCAATTAGGACAATGCTTTTCAACAGGGGGACACAGTGTGAGATGGCTTAAGGTCGTATTCGGTAAATAACAAACTAATGAAAATAAATCAATACAGGTTCCTTAGAAAGGTTTGAAGATAAAGAAACAGACAGAAAAGGTCTTCAATTGATCAAAACTGAATGGAGTTGCAGAATATAATGGACCATGTCGAGGAAGTAAGATGTTGGAGTGACACTAAACACTAGGAGAAAGTCCTCTAGTTCCATAAAGACTTAGAGAGAAGCATTTAAGAGCTTGTTCAATCAGCGTGGCCCATTCCATGTACATCATCAAGATTCTTTGTCACACCGACTGCATACTAATGGGGTTTGAAAGCCTTCTATTTGACCCTAAGGAGCCCTAAGGATGATTTCTTTTAGAATTGTGCACATTTTGACTACTTGACAGAGTTCAAACTAATTAACATCGGCCATGGCTTTCTTTTAAGCTAAGGAGCTATCTTCACATGGTGATTCACTATATTTAAGCGACTAAAACCAAGCCAGGTCCGTGTACCACCCATGTAGAGTATAATAGATTGCCTAGGAGGTACATCCTATCAAGCTACCGAGTGATTCAATATAAATTGCTTCCTTCATTATTGATCTTTTTAAGTCAAAGAAGACTGTAAGCATATTCAGCTAGTCTGGAATTATCTATTGAGCTTAAAAACTTCAAATTTGTTAATTTCTGGTAGTCCTTGTGATTGAGCTGCCACATGAGTGAAGATATCTATATACTTGTACACTGACAATTAACTTGCTAAATTTTGCATATGTAGGAATACACAAACCCACTTGGATACTTGAATTCTTTATACAGGTCATTATTGGAATGTCACTTTTCTAATATTATGATATTAAGGGAAATACAACCAAACACACATTGGAATTTAAAACTTCGTGTACTAACCTTCTAGATCTCGAAATACACCCCATCGAGAGAAGCCGAAAAAATGTGGAAAACATATTGAAGAACATGTACGATACGTTTGAGACTACAACCGACGACAAAGGAACCAGCTGTTCCTACCAACCACAAGTCACAAAGAAACGGAAGAACAGGAAGCCTCAGTCCGAGGGGCATTATCAAAAACAGAAGGAACACTTTTCAAGCGCGGGCCCAACTATAAATACTGACAACTGGTTGTTTGATGAACCTCTTGAAAGTTTCAATCGTGACAAGAAAACAGATAGAACCCGAGTATTACAGGTGGTACAGAACGCATACTACAGTCGAGATTTATCGAAATGTATGTATTTCATAGAAAGGGCTGAAGAATTTTTCAAAATTGCAGAAACAAATACTGAGTCTGATGAGAATAGAAGGAAAGGACTGGACGACAAACATGTGCTTGAACTAATGAATCTAAAAGCTAAATGTTCACGTAAGCTTGAACGACAGTAACCTTCGGAAAAAGCCCTAAAACGAATGCATAGTTTGTATACAGTCCCCTAAGTGACTTATTCATAGCTCAATATATTGTTGGACTTGCACTACCTTTATCGAGTAATACTTATCTATTGCCCCAAGACATTCGAATATAGGGGTGAAATGGAACCATTCGATGGACCATTTAAATGTTCGCATGAAGGATGTGGAAATTTTTTCTGAAGGAAGGATTATTTAAAAAAGCATAAAGCGAATCACGAACAAGCCAAGCCATTCATATACATGCAGTGTAAAATGTTGTACGCTGGAAAAGATATACTTGAAAAATACACAGCAACAGAAGAAGTCAGTTGACTCAAACTGTTAAAAGAGAAAATCAGCCAGACTTTATAAGAGAGATCCGAATATTATGGGGACTGCTGCTCAAATATGCCGACATGTACCTCCACAGGTGGGAGGGAATCTTCAGTTATCTATCCTTCGACTACCATTGACCATACCTCAAAGTTCCCGAGACCAGTCCTCAAGAGCCAACAATTGACTGGCTTTTCGGAGATATTTTGAATCCGCAACATCTAGTTGAGAGAACCATCAATCATTCTCCTTAAACACCAAGACCACATGACACCACTTCAATGAAGTTAGGTGATACTACTTTACACAGTATTGACCATGAATTAGGAGCTCGTGGTGTAGCTCGTATCGAAGTAGAGAGCTGTAAAGAGTAT